>VZRL01001697.1:40136-117341 GCA_013397895.1 Origma solitaria | reverse complement strand
AAAAAAAAAAAAAGGTAAATATTATCTGTCACAACATAGAGCATTTAGTTAATAAAGGGAGAAGGAGATGAGGCCTATAGCATGTGACAAATAGAAAACACCAACAATATTCAAATCAGCATAGTTTTTAGAGATACAAATGGAATGTTTTCTGTGCCCATTTTTCTTAAAAGAAAAACAAACCAAAAAAAACAAAGCACAGCACTAAATTTACAACACCTTCTGGGAAGATTTTCAATTAACCTTAGCAATTTTTGGCTCAGACCAACAAATCTTTCCATCCTTCAGCATTATGATGCTTTCTCCTGTTCCTTCTGGCTGAGCAGTTCTCTGTTGTGATTTGCTTTATGACTAACTGTATCTCTTTCAAGAGCATAACACACCATCTCCTCTGTAATGCGCATAGAAAAACTCAGTTGTTCAGGCGGTTAAGAAATGGGAAGATCTTGTGTGTTTCTCTGTTTTTCACAGAGGGAAGGATTTATGTTTTCAGTTATTCTTAGTACCTTCTTAGATTTTCTGATGTATTTCAATTTGACATTGCATCTGCATCCCATTAAGTGTAAAGCTACTAGAAAAAAATTACCTTCGTGGCTCATTGGTTACTGTTTGCACTGCAGTTGCATATGCAACAGGGGCAGGGACAAATTTACTTTATTATAACCTCTCTTATTTTTTTGGAAGAGTTTTATTTTGTTAGGAAAATGACATGTTTTTAATACTGGCTAAAAAAGGGCTATTATAAACAAGGCATTTATTTCTGTTTCAACTATTTACCTGCTATT
This sequence comes from Origma solitaria, assembly GCA_013397895.1. Classification (NCBI taxonomy): domain Eukaryota; kingdom Metazoa; phylum Chordata; class Aves; order Passeriformes; family Acanthizidae; genus Origma; species Origma solitaria. The sequence goes on along the minus strand of VZRL01001697.1, from coordinate 116,556 downwards.
TTTTAATAATTATTTTTAATCTTTCAGAGAAAGATAATCTCTGTCACTGCTTTGAATGTGAAGGTTCTTCAGTACTAACTCAAAAATATTATCTCTTGCCCTCCTTTTCCTCTCTCTCTTCTACTGACAGGACAGTAGAAATTCTGATCTTAATATCTTTAGTCATTGCCTACACAGACAATTTCCAAATGAAGAAGTATAAAAAGAAGTTTGGGGTTTTTTTTACCTTAATTTAGTGCTTTGCCCATATGTTCAAAAGTCACCAGACTTGTAGAATACCAAGAAAAAGTAGTTCAATACCTGCTCATGGGAGAAAACATGTATATATAGAATCATCTTCTGTTAGTAACATTACTGTTCTTGGAATTCATAGCTTAGTTTCATCCAAGCAGAATCCGGTTCTCACACCCAGAGACATCTTTGCAGTTGGAGTCAAGAAGAAAGGCAGAGATTTCTTCATATCTATGTTTTAAATGTGTAAGTCATAATACCAAAAATATGTGAAGGGTTTAAAGTCACTGAAAATATTGAAATACATGGAAAAACTTATTGTAGGTTTTCTTTCTACTTTTTCTGCTTAAAGAATTCACACAAAGCCTCTTTTGTAAGTTTTTGCCACTGTACTCAGGGAATGGAAACTATTTTTAATAAAAATCAAATCCTTTTATAAATGTGAAGTTTTTTGGAATTGAACTAAAGAAATAAAGGACTGTGTAATAGAGAAATAAAACTGTATAGAAAAAGAAGTCCTAGGATTGTATGACTTTGTTAGGAATCTTTGCAGATTTAGATTCTCTGTTTTACATTGGTTGTCAAATTAACATTTTACGTGTTCTGACCACCCTTCTGAAATAATCCGAGTCAGCCACAAAGTACACACAAGAGGACCACTTTCTATTTAATAGTCAAAGTGAAAAACTGCTTACTATCAACATCAGTAAAGAAAATGTACCTAAGAAAAATAATTAATAAATCTTTTGGTTTTCAGTAATTTAACTCATAGATCAATCAAACCAACTTCTTGCTTTTAGAAAATCATTCTTTCAATTACCTACTGCTACCACCCTATATCATCCAGAATACATGTGTCAAAAATCCACTTATTTCTACACTAAAAATGTAGCACCATGGTAAAGTTGCTTGCTTGATGATTTTTTTTTTTTTTTGGCAAGATAAAGCTCTTATTTCAATATTCCCCTTTCATTAACTCATTAGTTTAGTATGACTTCTTCAGAAGTCATGGAGTAATGTATAGCTCTTTTTCATTATTTTCAAAGAACTATCAATAATTTAATGTATATATGGACAAAGGATGGAACAGCAGCTTAGAATTACTCCTTTGTACAACTTACATACAAGCTGCACTTTGTCATTGCTTTTTCAGCTGTGAATTTTTCCTCATTTTTAAAGACTGACATATTTTCACTGGAAAACTGCTCATTCTTTCAATAGTACTGAAAGCAGCACCATTCAAAAGTCAATTAATTCAATTTAGTAATTTACATTACTAAACCTCCTAGGATACACACAAAGGAATATGGATACAGTATCTTTAACTGCATTTTCTCCCAACATACAAATTGTTAAGAATGCTAGATAAAGGTGGCATTTAACACCTGTTAAATGACATCTAAAAGAATCTCAAAACATCCAAACCATTCCAGACTTATGATAAACCAATATCAAAGCTGAAGGAATAGTGTAATGTCACTGTATTATGTGGACCACATTAAAACTCTGAAGACTACAAATACGTTTGAATTAAAGTGACAAATTGTCATTTTTTTGCAATCTAGAATCTAAGTAAATGGATTTGCAAAAGATTATTTTTTTTTTTAAGTTATACCATGTATTTATTTTCTTTTGGTCATCTATTACTATATTTTTAAAAAATATAGCATTGCACAACACTTTGTTACCACAAACCCACTAAACTCCTGGAACAAATTTTATACAGAATTTTTGGCTTTTATTCAAGTTACCTCCATGTATTGATCACATGGTAAACCTCCTCTAGTAAGTATTTCTATTAACACCTTCATGTTCTAAGATGAAGAAAAAAAGATAATTAAGTGAAGGAAAATTGGCAGACATTACATATATATTTGTTTGAAAAAAGTCTAAAAAATCCAGCTTAGCCTATAAATACGATCTATTAGCTTTATGGGGTTTTTTTTCCTTTCTCCCTTGTGCTGTAGGTCATATAAGTTCATAATCACTTAAAAAGAATTTTTTCTCAATAACTAAGTAATAATTGCCGTATTAAAGATTCTCGTTACCTTAATTTCCTCATTTTTATTATCCACCAAATTTAACATTGATTTTCCTAGCTCATTTGAATGCTTCATTTAAATTCTGGTATGAAGCTACATATCAACCCTTGCAGCCCCCTGTTTTCCTTTTTCAGATGAGAGTATTTTTAGTACCTGGAATCTGGTAACTGAAGTTTCCTGAGTTTTCTTTTCTTTTTGTTTTTGTGGTGTTTTTTTGGGGTTTTTTGGTTTTTTTGCCAGAAACACAATCTACAAGCATTTTTTTTTCCAATGAAATCTTGTATCTTAAACCACAATTTTGAACACCTATGAAAAAAGTGACTGAAATTTGCAGGAAAGACAAAATTTCTATGCAACATTTTTACTTGTTCCTTTTTAAAAGGTGAGGATCCAATGCAGAGAAAGACAGCAAAAAAGCGTTTTTGCAAGTTCATTAATCCAGGGAGCAATCAAACAAAGAGTTGATGAAAAAAAGTTTTGCTTTTTTGAAATATGGTGTTTCCATTAACAAACAGAGAAAAATGGGTGTTTGAAAGCTGTATCTAAATACCTGTGGTGAAAGCAGTTCTCCAGCTCTGATATGTGTATCATTTGGGCTATGTAGGCTTCACTGATGTATGGCGTGATTAAAGAGATTTGTTATGCATAAAACAAGAATTGTTTGTAGTACTCTGATTATCTTATAAAATTGACCTGAAAGTGGGAAGATGCTAAATTTTAAAGATGAAGATTGCTAATGCCAATTTGAGAGGTACAGCAGAAAAATGACTGATATAATGGAGGTGTACATATATTTTGGAGAAAGTAAGAATACATCATGATTGTATCTAAAATAAAACTGATATTTATTTATATTTTATTCTAGGGCCACCGATATATCAGAGCATCTTTGCAATTTTCTCTGGTTCTTGAGCTCAAGTGAACATTTACTCAAATGAGTAAAAGAAATTTATACTGGGCATTAGTGCCATGAGATACTATTTACGCTATCAAGTGCTGCATTGGATGGCTGAAAAAGGTTCGGCTACTCAGAGATATATTGGTTTCAATACTGGTTTTAATGGAAGTGTGATACCTGAATATCTAAATTACTATAACAGTCTGAGGCGAAAAAAAGAAGGGTGAAGATACCTGTTCTATTTACGTCTTCTTCTTTTTTTTTTAAATATTCCTAGTGTTTCAGTGTGGATGACAGTGTAGTTACAATCTGGATGGCAAAATTTTCAGTCAGGCTAACATGATAATCAAGACAGTCCTTGTATATGAATACAATTTATACAGCTTGGGTAAAGTAAGTTACTTCAAGGTAGGCTTTATGCTATCTAACGAGATTAATGTAATTATTGGCAACTACAGAATGAAGTCATACAGAAGTCAGAAAATGTCAAAATCACATGCAGACACTTACTGGCCTGTTGCATGATTGAGGGAATATTTTATTTCTAGTATTTATATTACATGTAGCATGTATGAAAGGAAAGAACAGAGTAAAGATCAGCATGGAAACATGAATCAAGTGCACTTCTGAGAATGGCTGCAGAATGGCGCTGTGAATAGATGAAGTTTACAACTGTTTTTTCTACCCTGTCAATTCATGTGGACGAGTGAAGGAAAAGGCTTTCATTTAAAGAGCTCCACCACAACAGCTTCTGAATATATCACAGATGATATCAAATGTTTTCATTTTAAGGTGGTAAATACAATTTAAAGTATGTAGTACACTGTAAGGTATTATCAGCATAGCGTAGATACATGTTGTTTTGTTATCACTAGCATTTGGTAAATATGCTTGGGAGTTTTCTGCAATATATTTTCTGCAATATATAAGCCATTGCATATACTCTTAATACATATTTCAATTCAAGGAAAGTACTAAAGTACTAAAATCCACAATTAAATTTACATCAATGTCTCATATCGTACAAACAAAAGAAAGTTTTTGCACCCCAAAAAAAAAAAAACCCTCATATATTTAAGCAGAAATTCAAACAGGGAAAGCATTTAACAAAATGTACAGTTCATTATATCACTCAAATAACCAATCATTTTATTTACTTACATTACAAACTTCTCTATTCTCAAAGACCAGCTCCAGCAGGGTACCTTCCCTATTTGGTTAGTTCACGATCTCTGTCAGGAAGTTAAGTTCCACACGCTTCAGGAATCTCCTAGACCCATTTCCTTCTACTACGGTGTATTTCCAGCAGACATCTGGAAAGTCAAAAGAAAAAGGAAAAAGAGCTAGCAATCACAAGGCTTCTTATAGAATATTTCTTCTGTCTCTATATCCTGGCTGTGTGGACTGTAAAAGGCTCTCACCGGGATATTTGACCAAGTCTCTGTGATGGCAACTGTGTTATAATTTTCTTACTGCATCATGGTTTTCACTTTCTTATGTTTGTTCTTGCTTCTGCATGGGTTTGTGTAGATGCACTTCGGCTGGGTTATCAATCCTGTTGCCTTTTCAGGGGGAGAATCTCTAATTCCTGCGTGACCATTCTTAGGAGTTTCCATGTTTTCTAACACAACAATAAATCTTACAACCTACAATCCTTGCTGCGGCATGGATCATCATCCCCTATCTCTATGAAGACAGTGGACTGAAAGCTTTCACTAACACTCTGTCCTTCAAAGAGTGGCCTGCGGCCCCAGGTTTATTTCCAGTGATCTTGATTTTATCCCTTTCCCCCTTCACATTCAGTTTAAAGCTCTCTCAATGACAGCTGCTATCTCCTGCTCAAGGATCCTTTTTTCCCTCTGCGACAGGTGTGCACCATCTGTTGCCAGCAGGTTCCATGATGTGCAAACAGACGTGATCAAAAACCTCACAATTCTGCTGATGCCACTAGGCTTGGAGAGAGATATTCATCTCCAAGATTTTCCTATTTCTACTCCCATCACTCCTGCAATTTTCAGGATAAAAGAGATCACTGCTCACAGTTCAGAGCTGTCAAGCAGTCATCCCAAAGCCCTGAGGCACTACTTGATTGCCCTTACCCTTCTTGTTTGGTCTTCACTCTTGACCACCTGAAAAACCTACAGTGAAAAACAGGGCAGTGTACCAGGACATAGAACTCCTTGATAATGTTTCTAACCCAAGCCCCAGAGAGGCAGCAGACTTCCCCATGGGTTTGTTCCTATCAGCATATCAAGACCACTACTCCTCTCAGAAGGGAGTCACCAATGGTCTCCCTTCTCTTTTTCTTGACTGAGGAAGTCCTAATGCAGGAGGTAACATCTCAGTGATACACAAGCTTGTATGTGGATTAATCTAACGAGTATTAACAAGATAAAATTATTAAGGTCAGAATTTTTAATAGTGGATGTCTGTCGGCTAAATGATATCTAATTAAATTGTTACAAGCTATTGTATTAAATGATAATTGAATTCCTAGAACGTTTCTCAAAATTATAATGTATTAATATGAATACAATTGCATAGTTAATGGCTTGCTGATTTTTTTCTTTTTTTTTCCTTGTTTAGTTACTTTGCACCTAGGTTTTCTTGTGTTCTTACCCAATGTCTATAAACCTTCCATTACTGTCTTACACTGTAGAACAGAGATCCGTGGGATCCCATGCCTTGACCTCCGTTGCTACATTTAAACATTTTTTTAGCTTTATTGGAGCATAGAGAAAGGAAAACACATAGATCCGTAAAATGCACATAGACTCTACGCCTGCTTAAATATATCATAGGAGTAAGAAAAAGCTAGACTAATTCAGTTGCATAATAGTTGCTCCACTGCAGGAAATGACAAGTTTCTCTGACACAGGATAGTTGTATGGCCTAACAACAATTCATCTTAGCTATAGAGCAATTCTATATTCAAAACACAAAGGAGGCTTTTCTCACTGAAAGGAAGCTGAGATGCTGGCTTGCTTCCCAAAATGGAAAGTGACTTTCTAGGCAAATTAAGGACTCTGCAGTGTTTAGTGTTCAGAGAGTCTCATGGTTATGTCTGCAATTAGCCTATGGAAGCAATGAATGCACTTGTTTCAAACATTGAATAAGGACTAAAGTGTGAATCCTTTTCCAGTTCTATCACTACTTTGTACTGACAAGCCAATCGTTTTGAACTGATTTTCCTGGACCTTAATGCTTCTATAGGTTTTGTATCATGATTCGCTTATAAATAAATTCCAAGACAGCTATAAAATATCACTATCTTGATGGTTACTTAGCTAATTATTTTTAATCCTATATGTCTTAAAACTTATCAGAATAGTCTCAACTCAAAGTGGCAAAGTTCTTCACTAGAGTCTTTTTCTTTCACTAATCATAACACTTGTAATATATTTTCATTGTTTGAATAAGAATACTTTATCAGAAACAGTCACTAATAATACAAACCAAAGAATCTCTTGTCAAAGTTCTATAGGAATCCTGAAAGGAGTAGGATGTGTGTTTTGATGCTACATATGTTTTCTGTCACACATTTTTTTCTTTTCAGTTTGATGACTGCAACCAAATCCTCAAATGTGCAATACATCTAGGATGTCAAACTGAAAAGAAAATAACAATGCATTCGTTTAGATTCTGAAACAGATTTTTGATAGTTGCTTATGAATGACAGCGTAAATTATAGGAGTCAATTAACTTAAATCTGTGGTCCACAGCCTTTCCAACAGGGCAGTAAAAAGAAAATTAAAATTGTGCTTGTTGGAATCAGAGAATACAAAATTGCAGTACAGAAAGATTGATTTTCTACCAGTAAGCACCAGAACAAGGAGCCTTGCAACAGCTATTTTTCTCAAATTCAGAAGTTTTTCAGGTTATCTTTAGTTTTGGAAGTATTCACTGTCCTTTCTCTGTCTCTTTCTCTATCTCATAAGCTGCTGGTACGTACTTCATGGGCTATTTCCAGGTTAATTATCAAGATTTATTTCCAAGTAACCAGGATTTCTCTGGTAATTTATTCATTCTCAAAAAAGGATTTTCACTTCAACATTCCTTCCTTCTTGAAAGAGTCACACAATAATTTAGTTGAAAAAGACCTCTGAGATTGAGTCTAACCTTTGACTGATCACAACTAAGTGGTTCTGGGGTCTGCTTGTGACAAATAGCCTGATGAAAGACATATTTATAAGGAAGTAAAATAACTATTATTTCTCTAAGGAAGGCATTTTCCACATGGAAGTTTATTTCAGAAAAACCAGCCACACTTTCAAATTGTAATTTTCTTTAGAAACAATCATCCTGCAAGAGGCAGAAGTCCCCAGTGCTTTTCATCTTCATACCCATTCTGCATAGTTCAGCGTCAGAGTATTATCACAAAGATTTGCACATGTAGTGTGGTATGTACTATTTCTACTCAGTGTAACATGAAAATTATGCTGAAGCAAGGAATAGAAAATGGCAACAAAACACTGTGGATTTCTGTCTACACAGCCTCTGTGTGAAAGAGTCCTTTGACTATCTACAAATCTACTTTGATGTGGCATTCTGTCAGTTGTATACCTGCAAATGATGATTGACTTTTGTGCTGAAGAATGAAGCTTGGGTTTCTGGAAAGAAAAAGAGACAAAAGCCATCTGTGCTGCTGTAACTTCAAACCTGATGGACTCAGTGGAAAGCCAGGTAGGGTGGGAAGGAGGACATCCCAGGGCAAATATGCAAAAATTCAAATTCAGAGAAATAAAGAAAAAACAGTCTCGGTATAATTTACTGTCTCTCAGTGAGTTGGTAATTGTATGTAGTTCACAAATAGTCACACTAAGGGGATGCCTGCATGGCATGGGTAATCCCTGGCTCTCATAACTAATTAATTCTATGTGGATTTCTACACCAGTGTGACCATTTTACTTCTAGTAAGCCAAACTAGCATGGATATTCTTCACATTGTCCATTTCAGTTATACTGAACTGGATTTCTCGGCTTCGCTTGGAACAGAAAACAGCACAAATTTTTCTACACTGACTTAATTATGAAACAATGAACTAAATTCTCTGGGGAAGTTATTGTCTGTGCTTCATAAAACAGCACTCAACCAACCCATCCAAACTTAGACAACTGTTCAAACTTATTTCAAATTCTGAACGAAACATATTTAAAGGGGTTCTGTAAATATAGTTCTCTTTGCTGTTTCTGAGACATCTTATATGCAAGAAATAAAAACAATTAGAAAAGCAAAGTTTTTCACCAGCTGAGGATGTAGTTCCTGTTGAAGATAACAACAATTAGCAGATTAAGTGCTTAACAATCAGATATGTTAATCAAAATGTTTTATTCATCTTCAGTAATATTGGCAGGCAGGAGTATTCACATAGTGTAATTTCTTTTCCATTGTATTTAAAGTACAAATATTCTATGACATATTTACAAACTGCCTTAGAAAGTTTTTCAAAGAATCATACAGTAAGTTAATGGCTCCTTTGATTTTTTTGCTACCTCACCAGGTTCCCTAACACACCTGTTTTCTTGTACATGGGTAAATTCTTTATCTATATAAGCATTTATTTTATTTTATAAAACTGTATGTCTGCTTCTATATGAGCAATATGTGACACAAATAATTAATTTTCATTTCATTTCATTTTCATTTTCATTAATCTTCATCAATCATTTCTACGATTCCCACTTGAAAAATAAGTCTTGAGAATGTATCTGTTTTCAACCATAATCCAGATTTTTCTTTTACAAAGGAAAATGGGACAATAAATTCTGCAGAAATGTAGAACTTGATATTTTTTATAAGTTTCCACGTAGGCAATTAAATTCCTTTCTAAGCTGTCTCAGACACACAGGATGTTATGCACATCAATGATTCTTCTGCTTTGATCAATGGCGCAACAATTTTTGAGTATCAGTTATTGAGTATTACTATGAGTTCCAGAAACAAACTGTCAGTACTACCACACAGCTGAAACTTCTCAGTGAATGAAACAGAAATTCATATCGAAAAGGCTATTTTTCCTACCTATTTTTTAAGCTGATGTAAAATATGCGTGGCATTTGTTCATTTATTTATTATTGGTAAATTCAGACAAATCTATTGACTTTCAAAACTGACTGGCAAAAATGCTGTCTTGATCTCTGTTGCATTCACGTTTAAATGTTTGTGTAGAAACTGGCATTGGCCACGTGCAAATTTGGGAGGCTCATCAATGTCATACAGAAAGGTACTCAAAGGCAGGACTACAGGTTGCAAGTTGTAGAAGTAGAAAGCAGAAAAGCCATTGTAAAGAATTAATGCCATAACCTCATCAATTAAAAAATGTGTTTGGCACTGAAACCTTTCCGTGCTTGATGCACACACTCAATGGATGGATACTGCCCTGCAGCAAATCCTTGTTTAGCCTCATTTCCTATACCCATGGGGTTGATGTTCCTATTCAGGAAACAAAGAGGAATAGGTTTTGTCTGGGTTTTTCAAAAGTGCTATACAGACGATGAGTGCATCACTTTTTCTGACCATGCTTTTCAAGCTTTCATAATACAGACAAATGATGAGACCAAAATGCTTCCATTTTGTTCCCTGGAAAAAGTAAAATAACAGCAAAATATACTGTTTCTGATGCCAGGAAGGAGGTGAGTTTAAAGAAAGACATAGCAAGAATTTGCTATTTTGTAGTTGAAATATCTTCTATTGCTTAATAGTAGTTTCCCAGGTTCATTTGTAGTTTTACAATGGAAATTCTTGGACCCAAACCTAATAATTCAGGTATAGAAGGGTTAATACTTGTAGTATTCTATGTAGTTCTATGTTAATCTAGTTTAGACCAAAAGTGCAAATTAAATGAATGGTACGAAAGGTTATAATGCAGTGCTTAAACCAGTTGAAAAGTTATTTATACGTAAACAGACAAATAGCATCAATTCAGTTACAGAAATTATAGTTTCATATGTTTGCTTATTAAAATTTCTTATTTTGATTTATCTGCTTTCCTGCACAGCTTTAAAGAAAACCAGAGAGGAATCTTCAGGAAACAGTTTAGCAGTAAGTGTTACGGCATTGGTAGAACCAAAAGTTCACTCTTAATCTGATTTATTTTGGTAGTGTTCTAAAGAGTGTCTCAGTCTCAACATAGATAAAATCTGTTAAAATCAGTAACTTGGCAAGGCTTCAGCTGAAGAACCTTTATTTTCTGTACTGTGTAGGGTGGTCACAGAAGCTAAGTCCCCATGAAGCCTCATAGCATGACGCCTCATATCCATTAAGTTTTAACAAGGAAGGCACAGGTACTGTGGGTTTAGACCCAGATTTCAGAGTAATGATGCACATGCATTAAAGAAGCACAGAAAGTGTAGTTGCCTGGAAAGGTTTCCAAGAACACTTTGAAAGCAAGCTTGCTTGGCTGTTATTTGTCTCCAATATCTAAGTGCAAATAGGGGAGGAGAGCTGAGATAGGAAACTTTACAAGCTCTTGGAACAAACAGAAAATCAGGATGGGAAAGCAGCCAAGCTGAAGGAGTCAGTGTTAAGGAGTTTCTGTAACAGAAAAGCACATAAAGCTGTTGCCCACCTGCTTGTACTGCAAAACACTCATGGCCATTCATCTTTCTCCAGCAAGGCTCCCAGGGTTAGTACTTCAGCCTACCATCATAGCTCATGATGAAAGATAACAGCTGAAGGGAGAAGAACTGAGGCTGATGGCCCGTGCTTTGGAATAATCAAGGAGGAAGGGATCTTCTGAGGCTAGAAACAGAGTAAAAAGAGCTGAAAAGGACATGAACATCTTTGTGGTAGTCTGTGGTATAGATAAAGTTAAACCAAATACTGAGTCTTTTTAATCTTTAACCACTAGTGATGCTGAGATGCAATTATTCTAATTGGGAGACCTGAACATGTCCATGAAAAATCAGGCTGACTGTTGCCATTCAGCCTTTTTTAGTGACACTAGGAATAACAAGAATTATTTTAAGCTGAAGACATAGACTGAGTTTTATTGCGTCTATGATTCTCTGCAGATGTGAAACTGCAGAGCACAATTTAATAATTTCGTTTTTCAGCTGCGGGACAAGAGGACTGAGAGCATTTAGAATGTGTAGGATTATTTAAAAGGACTGGAAACCAGAAATTGAGTCTTTTAGTACATTTTGGTTTGCCTGACCCCAGTTTTCCAATTCAGAACTGGGTGACGTGACAGCAAGATAACCCAATTGTTTCCAGACCATGGGATGTTACCCCAAAGGCCCCTGTGGTCTCACTACCATGTCTTCTACCCATATGGAAGATCAATCCCCCACCAGGTACCTCTCTGGAAGACAGAGGGATAATTCACTCTGAACAGGGGCAGTGTGTTATGAAAAAAAGGAAGCAAAACAACTTTCTCCTTTCAAAGCCTTAGCAGAGAAACCCTTAGAGCTGGTCAGGCCTATGTGGTTCGACTCCCCGCCGAGCACTTTCCTTTAGGATCACGTGGGGGTGACAAAAAAGACTGACAACATCCCTCTGTGGGATTTGTTTTCAGGTGAGGCAAAAGTGTAGTTTGTGTCTTTGACTGTGGCTAACATGAGCTGATTCTCATCCATGAGTGATGGTAGCTCAATAATCATCCTTCAAAAGGAAAGTTGTCCATAGCTGTGAAATGAAGGTAAGTTTTAAGGTTTTTCAGGTTTGTTGACTAAAGCAGCATCTCCCTTTTGAGACTAACATTTACACAATCCGTTTGCATTTAATGCAATTCAATCTATTAGCAAATTTGATTACCACTCAAGAAGAGGAAAAAAGAAAAAAAGAAAAAGAAGGAAATATATGACATACTGTTAAAAAGCTACATTTTTTCCTTCTGTATTTTAAAATAGAAAAATTATTACCTATTTTCTTCCAAAATAAACAAGCAAAAAGCTCTCCCAAGCTAAAAGCTTCAGCGGGTTGCATTTCCTTGCTCTCTGTTTTTCACAGTACTTGTACATAATTTTCTGCTCATTTTGTACTTCTCATTTTTCCCATCTACTCTAAAACACTTCAGTTTGATAATAACTCTATCTTACAGCTGTACAGTTTCTGCAACTAAGATAATGTAAAAGAACAATATGAACAGAAAGTAGGTATTTGAGTTGATGAGTAAGATGGATGTAATATAGCTCTAACAAAGTCCACTTTTGTAGTGTAACTGTGAGGATGTCTAGACATCCTTATACTTTGAGAAATAATTTAGCACCTAGTCATGCAATGAGTCAGTGTGTTGGTGTATTCAACCAAATATTTGGCAACTGCTCCATTTTATGGTAATACTATTATTCGTGAGAGAACAGAATAGTAATTATTTCTTATTAATTTTTCATTATTTAAAATTTTGTGGGGTTTATTATATTTTAAATGTTTCAACCATTTTCGGAGATGATTTCAATAAGTAGTTTTACATCGCAAGTGAGAACAGATTGTAAACAGAGCAACTCAAAAGACACCTGAAGTACTGACTTATATTGGAAAATATCTGTTATACCTAAACTTTGATTTCCATAGATACTTTCAAAGAAAATTATGATTTAGTGAGACATTGTTAAACTACATGAAATCCGTGTAAACACTTGCTTTGGGAAACAGAGATCCTTCAATTCCACACACTTTTTGGTGGAGTTATCAGAATAAAAATTGAATTATGGCCACCATAAGACAGAGCAAAATTAGGCACTTAATACTTCTTAAATTACTGAATTTAAAATAAAATAAGAATAATTATCCCTTGCACCCTTTGAAGACATATCAACATTTTCAATCTCTGCTTAGTTCTCACCTCTTCTTTGATGATCTGGCAAATATAAAGATTTGCAAGGCTTGAATTCACTGACATGGCTCAATAGCAGATATTGACTTATGTTCTATATCTACACCAAGAGAACAAACTGATATCTGCTGAGATAATGCTAGTACTGAGCTCTGACACTTTCTGTGGTCCAAATACACCAATGAATGCAGTGTAGAGGTGAGAGAATAAAAACACAAAATAAAAATGTTACACATTTCCAGAAGTTAATATTATTTAAAGAGAAAGATGTATAGAAATCAGCTTGTGAGTCTTCTTTGAAAGCGTTTGCAATTCTTTTTCTGTTTGGAAAAAAATGTAACTTCTTTAGAAATAGTGGTATCTATCACCTTATGTTATCTTTTTTATGGAGCTTGGACCTTGAAATTTGCAAGAAAGATTTTTCCCTGATCACCTTAGAGTCTTGTTGTTACTGTAATACAGCACAAAAGAGCCAAATAATACTGCGTGCATGTGTATCATATCCAGTACATGAGAGTAATAGTGTGAGTACAGACTGGGATTTTCACAGTTCATCTTGAAAATGACAGCATTTTTATAAGAAAATTCACATTACATTACTTTCTGTAATTATGTATCAAAATATTTCCATATTCAAAAGTAGTGTACAGCAAGACCATAATTTTAAAAGCTGTAATTAATAGAGTAACGATTGTTGAAATTTATCATTAATGTGTGCTTGATTTCGGCTTGATATTTTAAAAAAAGATCGTAAGAATGAAACAAAATTCAAACTTTGGAATAGCAAATTTACATATTTCATAAACATGTAAGAGAGAAGAGTTTAATACACATACCTGATACCAGGTGAGAAATTGCATAGCCAAAGAGGAAATCCTCAAGTTTAGATCAAGCAAATCAGTGTCTCACACCTACATTCCTGGCATGCCTGCTTTATGCCAGCTGGTTCATACACCCAACCCAATCCACCCTACCTGTTTCTTTCTGTTGATTACATACAAGGCAAAAATCAACTTGGCTCTGGACTTCAGTGCTGAAGATATGTAGAGTGGAACAGTTCAAATCCACAGGCTGTTTCTTTCCCTGTGGTGTTCAAAAGGACATCATAAACTTTATGCAATTTTTGCCATATATGGCATTGCAAATGAAAGTTACAAGTCTTAATTCTCAGTTCAGTCCTGACAGAAGGATTCAAAACTCTGCATGGCAGAAAAAAAGGAAAAAAATTAAATAAGAGATGAAGGTCTTTAAAAAATGAAACAGACTCCACATACTTTGCAACAAAAGATTTGGCTAAATAAATTCATCAAAATTATTTCTTAAGACAGAAAAAAGATATTTAGCAAATTTTTAATTTCGCATTATGCAATTTTGACATATCTGCAGGCAGCCAAGATATTTTTTACGTTTCTACTACCAATTCCTGCTGCAATTCCAACTACACAGTCATCCTCAATAACGATTGAATCCTCAGCAGAGCTAAATTGTATTCAGATTCAGTATAGCATCTTCTCCATATGCAGTAGGAATTCCAAAGATCATCAGCTCACAGGCATATCTAAAAGTAATTCATTTATTGGTATCCGTTCTGATAATTTTGGAAATTGTCTTATATCTTGAGTGAGAATATACAGGCCTTCCATTGCTGTTTCATTTAAAACTCAGACTGAATTAAAATGAATTTTGTAATACATTCTATTCTTCCAGAAACACGGCCTTGAGCTTAATTTCCTCTTGAAGAAAACATTCCTGACAGAGTATCCAACTTTGCAGCATATACTATTGTCAAGAACATACATACATAAATATATATATGTGTGTGTGTGTGTTAAGAAATGTGCCTGGAAAACATATCTTTATATTAAAAGGCATTACGAAATCACTTAAAAATCATTTCAGCACAGCACATTTAAAAATTTTACTTGTTTGTTTTGGTTTATGAGATTGTGTCTTGACCTAACATTATGCTGTGGCTTTCAAAGTTATTAGATTGCCAGGAGGATTTGTAGTTCACACTTCTCTTGCCCTCCTTATCCTGCCTGCGGTCCTCCCTCTGCCAGCAGGACTTGCAGTGACAGGATCAGAGTCCACTGTAAAGTGGAAAGTGGGACATCTTGGCCTATAGGAAAATGGTAATACAACAAGCTCAGGTTGAATAAATACAGATGAAATGTGAACGGACTTGAAAGTGACTTAATTAACTCAGCAGATCAACTTTTTTCTATTATACTTCTTAGTTCCATATTTAGAAATACCCATAATTCAGGACTTTTTCTGTAAAAGGTTCTACGTGTCTAAAGTTTTTTCATGTGTTTTTTACTCCTAAAAGAACAAAATTATCTCCTTGGTTTTGTTGTTTTCTTTGGTTTTTATTTTTCATGTATTTTAAGACTCCCAGTATCACTATTAAATAAATATTTAGAGATCACAATTCTGGTAACTCAGCTTTTCTAAAACTGCAACACTCTGTGGCTAACTTTTATTTTTAAATTTAAAAGTCTTTTGCAGGCACTGTGGAACAGCTGTACTATTGCTACATAGCCTGGGGCAAATGTCTGTTATTCTCTGAAGCCTCTAAAATCTACAGTAAATCAATGAACACAGTGCCGTTCCAAAAGTTAACAGACAGCGGTTCCATAGCACAGGAAAAAAGAAAAGGACAACAGTACACAACCTAAGCTGAATAGCAGGCATGAATATTTTCAGTTGTGTCTCCAATGACTTGTAGCTCTACTTGACCCACATGCAAGTATGTTTGTAAAGAACCATGCTTTTACTGAGCGATTGTAGTAAGTCAGAAGGCAGTATCCCAAATCAATTCCTACAGGAAGAATTTCTGCATAACTTGGGAGACATATTTGACATTTATATTAGGCATTTTCACTGCTTATTGCACTGCAGCTTCCCAGATGCTGCTATGTAGAAGTCTGCTCTGTGAGTAGACATTTACAAGATTACAAATAGGTAAGCTACAAAATAAAACAAAATAAACAGTGTGATGTTTGTCATATGCAGTCTGGAGGAAAGGCTTTTTTTGTTATGCACATGCGCATGTGTATTTGTACATATGTATCTGTATTTATATATATGTAGACATGGAAGTGTGTATACTTAGGCATATTTAATGTGCTGTTTTGTGTGGATCTTTCAGTCCTAAAAAGGGGTTAAATATTAACATTTGTTTGATTGTTCATGTGCAGAGTTACGTGACAAAATCTCGCAAATGGTTTTCAAGGTATTCAAGGGTGGAAAATGCACATTTTTTACAAGGTGGATTAGTAATACCACTCCCAAATTTCTTAAGAAAGGATTTTCCAGATTTTCATGTTCTTCCTTCACACACACAGCCCTTCCCCACTCCATTTTCTGACATGCTAAGGGCATATTAGCTGTGATTTGGTTGCTGAAATAGGTGTATAAATACTTTATTGATGAGAGAACAGAGGTTAAGCACAAGGATGAGATGTGCAGCACAGGATGTTTGAGAGATCCATTCCTTTGGGAGTAGCAACATGAAGAAAGTCTGGTTGCCAGCAAGTACCTGAAACACCACTAAATTTCTATGCTTCTGTACCGATCTAGTTAGTTTCTGCATAAGTATCATGAAAACTAAATTAAGTTATGTTACATTCTTACTGTCAGTCAAATCTGTGAAAACAGCACTGATTTGGACACTTCACCTGGATGCCATACAGCTGACAGTCCTTTTTTCTCTGCCTAAAACCTCAGCGGAGTATTCATTTGCTCCAGTGATATCTCAGCATAAGTATAATTTGCTAAAATTGGAGTATTTTTCTCATTCTGGATAAAATTATATACAAGTTCAGGTCCAACAGAGGAGTAGGTTTTCCTCACAGCCTCCCATATGGATTTAGATCTCTGAAACAGGGTTGATGACACACTAGTGTGTAATGCCTACGGAGCAGTAAGGCCTTCTATGTTTCCTACTCAGCCCACCCCTGCCACCACCCCTGAAGCAGGCTCAGAGGTAAAAAGAGCATGAAGGAAGAGAAATGGGACAGCAGACCTCACCTGATTAAAGAGATATTCTGTACTGTATAGCATCATGCTCTGCAATAAAACTGGGGAGAAGTTGTTCCTCCATTGCTTGGAGAATGAGCTGGTGGGAGATGGTGAGTAATTCCCTTTGCATCACTTGTTCCTTTAATCTCTTTCCTTCAGTTATTAGTTTTTGTCTTGACACATGGGTTTTTCTCACTTTTTTCTGATTCTGTCCTCCACACAGCTGGATCTAGGGAGTGAGTGGGCTGATCACTGCTTATCTGCTGACTGAGGAAACCCCCAAAAATACTGTTTAAAGGCAAACTACCCCTAAAGAAAGACAGCATCATAGCATCTAAAGAAAAAATCCACTAAGTGATGCAACAAACATGAATATGCAGATTTCTGGGGTGATTGGCAGCAACTACACTATTGTCAAAATACCATTCCAAATAATTCTTTAATTTTTATTTTCTTAAAGCATTGACAGTTTTGCTGTTTCCATAAAATATCCTGTGTTCTGAATAATTGCTTTTCTGCCAGCTTCACAACTTCAACATTTAGATTTTTCCGCTTCATAAAAATGAATAGAATTTGGTCTCTAGGCAACCTCTAAGACTGAGAGTTCCTATATCATTGACTACTAATTATTACTTTTTTCTCATCACAATACCACAATACTTCCTAATGTTCTTTGTCTAAGCAGATTTTATTTTTACCAATTTCTAATTTATGCTACTGGCTTAGATGACCTCATTGTTTACCAAACTCTTCCCTTTATTCAGAAATATTGGTGCTCTCTTAATTATTATTAGAACAGCATGTAGAAATCAGCTTCTTGTTATTAATTTTCCTACTACCAACTGGTTGGCAAATTGCTTTTTTGCTTTTTAAAATGTGGTTCATGAGTTGTGACAGAAAGAATACCACCCATTGTGCTCAGTAAAGAGTTTATAAATATAATTTTGTTTGATGGACATTTAAGCATATGTCCGTATGGTTTGAGCCTCAAAGTGTTAAGTATTTTCTTGTAAAGTATATCAATATCAGTAGGGTCACATGTATGTTTGCTGATATCAAGTCACAGTTATCCACTGATGAAAACAGGCTTGAGTGGTGAAACACAAAGCAAAATTTTAGTAATTCATTAACTGTAATTATAACATGGTGACAGTATTGAAGGGTGAAAAAAATACAAAGACAACAGATATTCTATTTTCATAATAACTCCCAAAAGCAAAACACTGTAACATGTTTAAAGGAAGAAGTGTGAGTGCAAACTTTAAGAGCAGGTGAAAGCTGTCATGCTGAAAAAACTGCTTGCGTATAGCCTTGAACTCTGGATATTCTTTCATTAAGGCAGAAAATCTTGTTCAACATGAAATGAACATATTATACTCAGGATTTAGACTTGCAGGTGTGTGACTTCTTCAGCCACCAGGAATGTATATTTTGCTTTCAGTGAACACTGATTACATCCATTCAATATTCGTATTATCAACACTAACAAATTACGAATTATTGTAGGTGCAGTACCTGTCACCTAAATGAACACTTCTGTCAGATCTTATATGCTACTTTATTTCTCTAAATATGCTTAATTTAAAAAAAAAAGAAGTGGAAGACATTCTATAATAACAAGTAGGAATGAATTTCCAAATACTTCTGTGGAGGAATATTCAACAGTAAGATTACAAGTGCTTTGCTCTTATACATTGTCTTAGTTTGATAGACAGGTGTCTGCTAAGGAAGGTGGGAACCTTCCTTAGAACAGAGAATGTGAACCCCCTTCTCTCCGAATTATTATAACTTTAGAATCAAGGGCTCTCAGGCAAAGGTATGCGAAAAGGAATAAGAGTTTTTTACTAGTATCTATAATGAGATAAACAATCAGTAACAAAAAGAACAGTGAACAAAGTAAAAAAAAAGGTAAACAAAACAAAAAAACTCAGTGGCAAATGTCCCTGGGCTACCAGGCACTTTCCCGTTTGGTGCAGTCATGGTCACGGCCAGCAGGGGCGCTGTTGGGCTCCCAGCCCAGCAGGGCAGGTGCGATGACTCCCGGGGAGCTGCAGATGGCGCTGTGGCGCGAGGTTGGATCTGTGCCACGCGTGATGGCAGACGGGCTGGAGCAGCGTGGAGCGCAGATGGATGGGGCGCAGCAGAGAGCCCAGAGCCGGGAGATGGAGTGGCCGGGTCAGCACACCCGGGCTAGCCAGCAGAGGAGGCGGCAGGAAAACTCCGCAGTTAGGGCAGGCAGAGGGCGGGGTGGTGGCAGGCAGGGCGCAGGGGGGCAGCAGCAGGCGGGGGTCCCGTTCCACTGCAGCGCAGCTGGGAGATGCACCCTCCCGGAGGGGAAGAGAGGATTGGAGTCCCGTGCCCCGAGAAACTCACTCACCAGGTAGAGAAAAAGCTAGGGCAGAGCTGGGCTTCTTTTTTCCTGCAGTCGCAGCCAAAAAAGCAGACCGCCGTTTCTTCCCCCACTCCTCTCTCCTCTGAACCCCGGCGAGAAGAGTCTTGTTATCAAGTTGTCCAATCTCTTGTTCCCGTGTCCGCCCAGCCAGAAAGTCTTTGTCTCTTTTGTGATAGTAAAGGGCCTCTAAGTACCGATCGTTAGTTACCTGGCAACAGAATGGTAAAAATTCCACTCCTCCCCCCCAACCTCCAACATACATAATAAGGGCAAATCAGAAATTGAAGCACTCTTTCCTGCACAGAAAATCTGTTGTCAAATCCTTATTCCCTTTTTATGCCAGACACCTGTAAATTTAAGTCTCAAATTTGCAGTCAGAAGAAGGAATAGAGAACTTGTTCTTTACTTGCCTGCCCAGAAAATGTCCTGCTCATTGAAGAAAGAGGTTGTGCTGTTTCTGTGCAGTACCTACTCTATAAACAGCTGAGCGAATTGAAATATGTCAAAATTAAAGAAAATTTAGAAGAAAGTAACCCTTATGGCAATATTCATCCAAACGTCCTGATCCTTGTGTCTTAAGGCTTGCAGCAAATAATTAAAAAACAAAATGAGAAGACCATTGATTAATAACTACTACCAATTATGTTATTTGGTCTGTGAGAGAACAGTATATGTTCAGATATTAAATTAGTTCCATAATTAGAGCAATATTTTATTTTACTATATTTTTATAGTGCTTAGAATTATGTTGTACAGTATAATTAAACAATATTCTCATTGAATATATAGCAATAACTTTTATAGGTTCCTCACAGAAGTCTTAAGAATATTAGACTTTTTGATCATATTATGAAAAGTCACAGAGTCAAAATCATATGATATCCCAAGCTGAAAGGGACCCACAAGGATCCAGATTTAGGTTCATCACAGAACTACCTAAAACTAAATATGATATATTTAGTTTTATGTATGATATGGATATGTACATGATGGAGAGCATCATCCAATTTCTTCTCAAAATCTGACAAGCTAGGTAACATGACCACTTATCTGGTTAGTCTATAGCAATGTCTTGGTGAACAACATTTTCCTAAGGTCCGGTCTGAATTTCCCCTGAATCAGCTTCATTTCATTCCCTTGCAACCTATTACTGGTCGCTAGAGAGAGAAGATCAGAACCTTGCTCTTGGCTTCACTCCTTGAGTTGCTGTAGGCAAAGGTCATAAGGTAGGTCACTCCTGAGCCTTTTCTTCTCCAAACTGAACAAACTGACCTCAGCCACCCCTCACAAGTCTCAGCCTCGAGACCATCATGGTCTCACTTCTCTGGACACACCCTAGTATTTTGATGTCCTTCTTATATTGTGACACTCACAACTGCACACAGTAAATGTAGTGGGGCTGCACTGGTGAAGAAGAGAGCAGGACAATCTGTTGCCTTCCCTGGCCGGCGATGCTGTGCCTGATGCCCCCCAGGACACAGCTGGCGCTTTTGGCTTCAAAGACACACTGATGATTAATGTTTGACTTGCTGTCCATCTAAGCCCTCACATCTCTTTCTGTGGGCCTCTCTCCAGCCTGTTATCTCCCAATCTCTATTTAGAAGAAGAATTATCCTATTCTAGGTGGAGAATCTGTCATTTGCTCTTACTAAATTGCATACAGTTGGTGATTGTCCAACTTTCTAGTATATTCAAATTTCTCTGTAACTTTTCTCTACCCTCAAGGGAATGTATAACTCCTCCTCATTTAATATCATTGTTTAAATTACTTTAAGGCATATTTAATTCCTCTGACTAGATCATTTACCAAAACATTGAAGAGCACTGGCTCTAAACTTGAGCTCTGGGGAACCCCACTGGTGACTTCGCCAACAGCTTGCTATAACCCCTTTCACAACAACCCTTTGGATCAAACCCACCTGCCAATTCACCCACAATATTCAGGCTGGATATCTTATCCAGAGGGGTACTGTGAGGGACAGTACCAAAAGCTTTGCTAAAATCTCAAGTCACCACATCTGCTGGCTCCCCTTGGCCACCTAGGTGGGTGTCCTTGTGGTAAGGAAATTAAGCTAGGTAAGCAAAACTTTGTTCTTTTGAACCCAAGCTGGCTGTGACTAGCAGGGGCTGCATTGTCTCTGAAGTATTTATCAGTAATTCCCAGAAACACAGCCTACACATTTTTGGCAGGCACTGAAGTGAGGCTAACAGACCTATAAATTATCAGGGTCTTCCTTTTCACCGTCCTTGGTAACTGGGTGTGAGAGACTGAAATATTATGGCTAGTGGCTTAAACATTGTTGTGAAGGTCTTTTGCCCGTTATGGCAAAACTGTGTAAAGAAGTCATGACCATTAAAGTTCTCCCCTCCCCAAAAATGCCTCCTGACTGGAACTTTTCACTGTGAGTGAAGCCAACAAACAGGACTTGAGATAAGATCAAGGTGACACTATTGTCCAATTATCTCAGGTCAAGGGAGAAGTAAACAAGGCTGAGGCAGAAGAAAGCATCCACAAGAAAGCCAAACCTGGCAGCTGTCCTGAAAATCATCCCTGGCTGGGTTTGGGCTGGGGGAGGTCATAGCCCCCAGGCTCATCTGCTGAGGCTGGGTTGTCACACCCCCCCCCAGCCAAGGGGGGAGGAGGAGAGTTTTGGGGGTGGCATAACCTCAGGTCAGAGGCAGTGAACGCCCATCCTTCCTTACACAAACTGGATCAGCTGCAAAAACCACCCCCTGGAAGGTCATATGCACAGAGTGCATTTATGTGAGGGGCAGCTGAGGGGGGTCATAAACCATCAGATACCCTAAAATCACCCCCAGACTCATTCCTGAGGCCTTGAGCCCACCAGAGTGTGCATGTGATGCAAAGTGATGCAACAGATTCTGTCTTCTACCAGGGAGGGGTCAGGTTGCTCCCGCCAAGTCTAAACATGTATTAATCCATTTGACTCTAAATTTTGTGAGGCCTCACCACCAAGAGGTTGATAGGACTTTTTACTTTCTCTTCCCATCACCAACTCTTTTTCTATCTCTCTCTCCCCCTCTCTCTCCCTGACACATTTACTTTTAAATAAAATCCATACAGAGGCAGCTCTAAAAAATTTTTGATAATCAGATCATCACACTGGGACAACTTTTGCTAGCTGTAAATCAACTGGGACCTCTCCAGGCACCCAAGACCATAAAGATAATGGAGAAATGTCCCACAATGACATCAGCTGACACTTTGAGGTGAATGCCACTGGAACCAATAGACTTCTATGCACCCAGCTGGAGCAGCAAGTCTTGAACAAGTTCAGAATCATCTGAGAGTTTATCAGCCATCAATCATGGTCTTTCAGTTCAAGACTTCAGTAGTCCAAGGGTCCTTCAACAGTGTTAAAAGTAGGGTCAAAGAAGGAACTTGAAATCTAAGTACCTATTTGTGAAGTGACTGGTCTTACCAAGTGATGGACTGGGTAACTTCAGCTTGTTACTTCAGCTTCCCTCTTTGTTTTTAACCTGCATTTTGATTTCAGTTATTTTTTGTTAAATTAAATTGACAATGGTATTGGATCATACTAATATGTGTTTGAGCTTGAAACTGCCTCACCACAATACTTTAATACATTTTAACTGTTGTAAAAATTGTATTCTCTCACAATTTCTGTAAAGAGACAGCCGGTCTTATGATATTATCAAGGCAAACAAAAGTTCAACTGCTGTTGTCTTACAGCATTTTAAGACACCAATTTTGGTTTTATACCCTAAAAGTTTAAATTAAAATAATGTTGAAACATACTTTTTTCCTGACAACAAAATCCACCTTTTATTGACCCTGAATAATTCAATATAAAATCATGTCTTTTCATCTGAAATTTAGTGGATAATGTTTATAACCCTCTGTCTGAAAGCTGATGAACTCATAATGTTATCCATGTTTGTAGTTAATAAAGTGCTTTCAGTGCAGGCATACATGGTATGAGTAATAATCCTACCTCATTATTCTCAATAGTTTTAGAAAAATATGTATTTGACAGGTACACTAATGCCTTCTGGAAAGCAGGTGTGGATAATATACACTACTTAGCACTAAAAAATAGCTCCTCCAATTTTTCTTCTAAGCCAAAACCAGAAGAAAAACAAATAGGCATTTGCACATCACAGCAACCAATTTGCATCAAACACATACAGGAGGAAGAAGCTCAGAAATACTGACCACTGCATTAACATTTTTTCTTATTTCCTTTTCTCTGTCTGAAGAGAAAATACAATTAGGGCTGGTAAGTCACTGAACAATTTACTTTGAAAATCTCTTATAGACAGAAGAGGTTAGAACAATTTTAGCAGGTTACTGAGAGGACTTTCTTTTTAATATGCAGGTCAGGACAGAACAAAATTTGTAAAAAAAGAACCACTGCAATGGCTAGAAATCATGGCAAGAGACACAACATAAGAATTTCGATATGAAGATACAAACCATACTCTGGCACATGTTTTAGTCATCTGAAACATTAATTGTGAGGTTAAAGCAAGTTTTTATGTGCTCTATCTACATCCCTGTATTTCTTCAATAATTAGCACGAAAACTGAATGACAGAATATTTTGTCTAGGAAGCTATCCCCAAGAATAACAGTAGTGTTAAGAATATCAATAAGTCTTTCAGCTTGGAGAAAGATTTAAGATTGTAAGCTTATTTGTTTGGGCTTTTTCATATTATAACTAAGATCAATAAGGATTACAGGTTGTGGAAATTACAGGTATTGTTATTCCTATGAATGTGTAAATGGAGGAAAGAAACATTTTACTCTATCTGGAAAAAATGTAGCAGCCCTCAGCCCTTTCTTTTAACCTTGATATTACATGGAAAATCTAACTTTAACAAAATAGTGATTATTTATTTTAGGAAAAACAATGCAGAAATCACAGAGTGCTCTTTGAACATCCATTACAGATAATTTTCCAAAGGTGCTAGTGTCTCTCCATAGCTCAGGGCTCAATAACCTCTCAGAGGACTGAGCCTGAAATGAATTCACTCTGTTGAGGGGCCTGAAATACTCACTTTTTTAACATATCTTTTCATTAGCTTTTCGATTTTAATGGACTATGAACATATATTTCTTTGAAGAAATATAATGCAAAGGAAAAGAAATTAAATATCTCAAGCAAATTCCACATACCTGAAAATGAGAAATTTTCTCTTTGATCTATATTTCCTCTGAAGATTTTAATTTATTTTAATTATTTTTAATTGCAGTTGATGAGCTGTCCTTTTCACCTACAAATATGCTGAGTATGCTGTAGTTTGGCGAAAGATTTACAATCAGCAATATTAATAGCTTCTATTCACCTGAATTGGAGTCTTAGTAACTATGGGCTACATTCTCTTCTCTTGCCACTCCTGAACTGTAAGGTTAATAAAAGTAACAATCAAATGGATTCTGGTGTTTAAACCAACTAGAAGGCATATGGGAAACCAAAGAATGAAATAGTAACTTAGAACTAACCTGATCTAAATATATCAAAATGCAATGCTATTGCACATGGTTAAGTTATTCCCTCACTCATAGGCATTCAGGTAATAAATTACTAAAATGATTTAAGTGTTCCTTGGATGAATCCTTCAAATATTAAAAATTACTGCACAAAATAAAGGCTAGCATTTGGCATTTCTGTTCTGAAATGAAATCAGGATACTGAGGGAATGTAGTTTTTAAGTGCCTTGCAGATTTGGAAAATTTCCATTTTATCTCATTAAGTTAAAGTCAAATACTTCTTAACTGGAGAAAAATTTAATTGCACTGTACTTTGAGAGGAAGCAAGGACACATGTACAAATGTACAATGGTTTCCAATTTCTACACAAATATTAAATGAATCATTTAGTAAGCATCTTTGAATACACAAAGATTAGAGATTAATTTAATAATCTAGTAAATCCATTTTTCATTCTTATTCAACTAGTTTTACTTAATTTTAAAATCCCTGTGAATATTTTCAGGACAAACCATTAGCAAACCCTCAGTCACAGTTAATTTTTTTTTGCTTGTTTTGATTTGTTTTTGTTTGTTTTCGCTTGGTTTTTTACTTTTCTTTTTTGAAGAAAATAGCTGTAATATTGAGAAAAAAAGTCACTAAATCCAGCATTTCCTGATTTTTTAAGACTTCTTACATACCTTACCAAGTCATACATGACACTTCTAAATTGTGATCAGGGGTGAAATACACACTTTTTAAAAAGCAGCTGAAGACGCACAAAACCACGTATTTCCCCCCCATCCCCATAACAAATAGCATTCTGAATTGAAATAGAAGCTGGTAAAATTTTCCAGTTATTCAGCTGCAGATTATTGGTTACAAACTGTTCAAATAAAAGTGCTGTGTTACTCTGCACTTCTTTCAAATTATAATAGATGTATTTAAAAGTCTTTTCAGTATAAACAATACCTATCAAAATTATATAAAAATGTCACATTATCCTAGAAAAAACTGACAGAATATCACAATATCTTAAAAAGAAAAGACACTTTAAACTGTGATTATATTTAATTACCTGTTATGATTTTTTTTCTTTAGTTAGGTAGTAAATTTTATGAGAAAAATGTGCCAGACAATTTTCCCTTTTTAGTCTTGCATATATTTCTTTTTTGTTTCAACCATGACTACTGGATATCAATACACATATTATTCGGTGGACAAAAACATCTGAGTTTTATGACATCTACCTTATAGAAAGCTTCCTGTAGCAGGAAAGAAAAAAATTACTTGTGTTTTGTGATGTGACTGCGCATTTTTTAATTTGCATTTCAAAATAGGAAAATAAGTCACAGGCCAGTCAGATGAGGAAGAATTCACAGACTAAATTCAGTTTATAGATTGACCTAACATTCTCGGCGTTGAGATGCATATCATGTACAGGCAGTGCTTAAATAGGGCTCTACAAACCCTTTACCTTTCTCAGAAAACATACACCTGACCAAGGTCCAGGAATGCTTGGATCACAAGTACCATACAAGGAACAAGGTACATGGACTGAGACATACCTGAAAAATTCCAATTTAACAAAAGGTTTTCTTCCCCAAAAAGCATGTTTCTTCCCCTTCCCCAGGGAAACTGGCATTAAATGACAACTCACTTTTCTTGTTCCCTCTTATCAGATCATCTTCCTCGAGAAAATGAGGGTTTGGAGGATGTTCACGAAGACACAGCAGATCTGCATCTGCTTGATCACTGCCTTTTGTGGAATAAGGAAGGAAATTTTCCCATTGCACCAACTGTAAGACAATAGTGACTATTTTTCACCTTCATGAATCCTGGGGATGTCATGTTGTTAATGAAGAGAAATGTAAATTCTAGTGTTTTTGTTGTGTACTATTTCATTCTGGTTTGGAGCCGAAATCAGAGCCCTGAGTCCAAAGAAGAAAATGAACCTTCACTTTCACCTGTAATCACAGTTTCTGTCACTATCAGAGACGAAATTTTGGTCTCCCAACATTAGGCCCACTGAAATTGTCATATACATTATGCTAGAAAAGTCACATCCTGTTGTTTAAATCCTTGTCTGTGTTTGATTTTAGATGACCTGTACCCAAACCAAAGATCAAAGGGATTATCTGGAGTGTACCACAAGTCTCTGATGATGGTTAGATACACTGTACCTTGTACATGACAGACTAGTAGCATATAACTATATATTTTTTAAGTTACAAGCTTTTGAAGAGATGGCAGTTTCACTATACAATTTGCATAAAAGGAACTATTTGCTAGAAAATAATTCTAAGGTATTTCTGTAATGTGAAAAGCAGAGAACAATTCTGGTTGCCAAGTAAAGGAAATAGATTATCAAGCTGAATAGTTAGCTAATTTCTTTGTACTGTATTAGTAATCAGGAAACCAATTTGCTTTGTCTTCAAAATCAATAGCATTGTGTTCTGTGTTCCCTGAAATCAAAAGACAATGACAGTAACATATTTAATAAGACTTCTTTTGTTTGTTTCAGTTGGATTTGTTTCCTTTAGAGGTCATTGTTGCAATAGCGGGGCAACATATTAATTAAATTAATTAGAAAAATTGCATTAAATAAAAGATATATCAAAATAAAAGTAAAATTTTTGAGAAGATTTTAATAACATTGTTCCACGAATATTAACAAACTGTGTTATAAAATTATTATTATTAGGAATACATCATCAAGTGCTGAGAAGCTAAGAATGGTAGAATTAAGGGGTTGAAACAACCTTTAATGGCCCACCTTGTGTGTGCACTGTAAGATAGTTTTTAATTACATGACCATGCATTATATTTTCCAGGGAAAAACTCTCACTCTGTGTGCAGAATGATGATGCTTTCTTAATGACTAGCTATTCAGAATCTTTTCATTCATAACATTTAGTGAATGACCCCATGCTGTCCTTACAACACATTATCCAAGTGCAACTCCGCTAAGGAAATGATTGGTTCTCTCATCAGGCTTCCTGGAATTAAGATTAACATAGTACCTGGAAAAAGAAATAAATGTCTTCTGGAAAAAGACACTAGATTTTGTTGATGTCTGTGTTAACAATTTCAGCAGTTTCCAGTAAATGAGGGAGGTAGTTTCTAGTTAGTTTATATATTATTTAATATCTCTAATTTCAGCACAGATATATTTTAGAGTTTTAATTATTATTTTATTTTGTGTTATGGATTTATCTTTAATATGTTTCTAAGAGTTTTGTTATATATAAAACACTCATTAGGTTACAAATACGGATTCTAAATTTTCAGCTCATGATTTGTGCAGATCTGACTAGGTAGTTCCATTAGGTAGACAAACTATAAGCATTAAGCAGCCACTGTTACACAGGATTTGAAGCGGAAAAACATATAACCAAGTTTACCTGTAACAATAACCAAGAAATC
Organism: Origma solitaria; assembly: GCA_013397895.1. NCBI lineage: Eukaryota > Metazoa > Chordata > Aves > Passeriformes > Acanthizidae > Origma > Origma solitaria. Next base: position 88,314 of record VZRL01001697.1, on the reverse strand, counting down.
ATCATTCCTCACCATGTAATCTTGGAGGATGAGGGAATAAGGGAAAATATTACTTGTCCTTTATAGAATAATATACACCTGATCTATTCCAAAAGTCTCTGAATTTAAACATTAAAAGAAGCCCCCAATTACCAGAATCTGAAAAGGGAAATACCATGTATTAAGCCAATATTTCATTATATTTTATTTTATAACAGGTTCATGTGCAGTTTAACAAATAGACATGCAAACCACAATATTCACAAATCTCAGAAGAGACATTTGGGTCCCCCAAAAAATCTTTCTTTTTCTATTCGCTGATAAAATATATTCTGGTCAACAAAAATATATTTGACCTGGAGGCTAAGGATATTTTTCTACCGCAAAGAAAACTGATCAAGCTGCTTAGATTCATTAAGAATTGTTTGGCTAGAAATGCAGAATGCCAATTATCCTATAGGAAACTCCCATACACACTTTTGTCTCAGATATGGACAACACATAGAAGGGCTGTGACGAGGATAGAACATATAGTGTTTAATTCAAAATATACCTTTCAGAGTCAGGGGCAGTAAACAACTATTTTTTACATGAAATAAATAGATCACAGGTAAGAAGACAGGGGGGTGGAGGGGTTAGCGTTTTTTGGTTTGGAGCGTTTTTTTAGCATAAACACTGGTACTGGTTTTTTTCCTCTCGGAAATAGCTTTCCCTATAAACACAGCAGGAAAACACATGCACCACCACCACCCAATTTAAAATGCAAACCTCATCAAAGTAAAGCAATAAAAAATAATTCCCAGTTTCATGACAAAACTGACTGGTTTTACAATGCCTTTTCAAAAGGCTTAGTTCTGTATCTTACAAAATTGTGGAGATGTAGTGTTCTAATGCATTTGTCCCAGAATAATCTTATATCAATCAAAAGCATCTTTGAGGGAAATTGCTTTTTCAGTATCACTGATTAACTAGGTCTTTGTGAGCTATAGATTGTTCTCAGCTCCTTGCTGACTAGGGAGCAAATTTCTTTCATGTGATCTTTAAAAACACAATCTAAGCACCACTTCATTCCCTATGATATTAGGTGAACAAAATTTGTTAATTCTTTGGGCTGATTTGACCACGGTGGTCTTCAGAAAACCGAAGTTCTCAGTTGGTCCCAAATTTTATACATCAAATTACTTCTTTTCCAAAGCTGTCCTTTATCTCCTCTCAAGGACTCAAACAGAAGGTTTGAAGAACTGTAGCAAACAATTTTTTCAACGTTTATTGTTATATCAGACAATTTTCAGTTTCCTTATAAGAGTAGATTGAAACTTCTGCTGAATATCCAGGATTTTTACATTTTGGAAATATTAATCATAAAGGGTCTGAAGAAAGCATATGCAGAAGTCAAGTGATTTGAAGAAGGGCATGAATTAGATATTATCCTTTCACGTAGAGAACAAAAAAACTCAACATCTTATTAAAAGGAGATAAATTCTTTTTGATTTTATTTTTTTTTAAACATGAAATAAGATTCTTCTGAATAGAAATCTGAATTTGGCCTATTCGTGTGGTATTATCCTTAAGGATACTACCTTAAGCTAACCTAGAAATCACAACTGCCAGAAAAATATTTAAGTACTATGATCATTCCAAAATTTTCCTATTTCATAAAAGTAATCATTAGATTGATAGGGGTTAGTAGAAGTTGTCATTGTTACTGTACAGTTTTCTAGCACCATATGAAGAAGTGTTGATTTAAATTCATGACAACTCAGTGAGAATTCATAAACTAACAATTCCTGTGAAACACCAGAACATTGGAAAATACTAAAGACATTGAAACAACTGATTTCAAGCTTTTAACATTTCAACAATATCTTCCCCCTGTAATCATATAAGCTTAAAAAGTAAATAATTTCAGTGTCCTCTTCTATCCTTTCTTCCAAAAAAATCAGATTTGAAATAACATCCTGTATATATTTTAATTTTGTCAGATTGGATGAACTACTTATTTGTCTACTTCTAATAAACGGAAGATCTTTCTTTTTCATTCTCTTTCCACAGCCACGAGGAAAATGAGTCACTGCACTGAAATGATTAGAGATAGTCAAGTACAAAATTAAGTCTTTCATTGTCTTCAATCATAAAGTAGTCACTGTGCTATCCTTGTGCATGATAATGCAAGATTAAGAAATGCTGTCTTCTGCTCCAAATGGCTAATTCGTTAAAAGCTTTGGATGAAATTGGATCCATTAAATATTGTTTGTTCCTTTCTTTAGAATATTATCATTTACATTTATAATTCAATGTCCCTATGGATTTTGAGAAACTATTTCAATTCCCTTGACTAAAATTAGTCTATCAATTGGAAATAAATATTTTAAACAAAATATATGAATTTATATAAAAGCAATGCACTGCCAAATCCTCTACCATATATATGCATTTAATCATAATCTTGCTTGCATACATACCCACATGCACTTAGATATTTTCTTTCACGTAGTAGTAGTGGATTAATAATGTCGTTAAACACTTCTTCTTCTCTGTCCACTTCAATCCCATTTCTAACAACAGAGGGAGACTATCACGATCCGCTAAGCATAAAGTGAGATTCATGATGGTTCGTTTCAGAATCTCAGAGTGCAAAACAAACGTCAAAACGGGGAATTTTTAGTTTCAATCAAAACAGCGCACTTTATTGTGTGCCAACACACAGTTATTGTGATTGGGAGAGATACAAGAAACAAAGGATAGAGAGAAATGAGGGGGGGGGGGGTGGTTATAGCTACCAGCGGCAGGCGGAATCCTCGTGGTCTTCTGCCAATAGATCCATCTTCTTCCATGGGGAGATCTTGTAGGGGTCTTCTCAGGAAAGCTTCTTTATAGTTCTTTTCAAGGTGAAGGGCACATAGCCAAAAGGGTGGGAGACAGGTGTAGGCCTTTTCAAAGCAAAGGGCAGGTAGCCAAAGGGTGGAAGAGTGACTCTCCTAACACAGGTGTAGCCCTTTTTGAAGCAAAGGGCAGATGGTCAAGGAGTGGGTGAGTGAGTCCCATAACACAGGTGTAGGCCTTTTCAAGAGTAAGTCCCATAGGCATAGGTGTGCGGGACTTTCAGTCCCTTCTCGCTTGGGTAGTCAGGAACAGTAACAACCAATTCTTCTGGCAGCTCCCAGCGGACACACCTGCAGAACTTGGCAGTCATCCCACCTCGGTCCAGCCAGGACTCCTGCGCAAAAGTCCTCCTGCCTCCCTTTGGGGGGGGAGGCGGGGGGGGGTTGGGTTTAGCCTCAGTCCCCGTAGATGGTCATGAGACAGATGAAGAGTCTTCAGACCATCTCTTACAGAGATCCCAAGTATTAAATGTGTGACTTCTTTAACCCATCATGGACTATGACTTAACACCTAGTATAGAAAGAAATTTACATACAGTGAGAAGTTCACAAAAGTAATTACAGGGCTAAAGCACATGGTGTATGAGTAAAGCCTTGGAATAATTGGTTTATTCAACCTTAAGAAAAGAAGGTTAGGGAAGGATCTTATTCCTGTATCCATATTCTAAATGGACAGGTGGACAGGAAACAGACCCAAAGAGTTCTGAAGTATGCAGAAAAAGGGGAAGAGGTAACAGACACAAGCTACAGAGGAAGAAATTCTGATCAGATGTTAGAGAACAAATTTTCACCATGAGGATAATTAATAGTGGAGCAGGTGCCCAGAGGACTGTCATGCTGGATGATATTCAAACCTGACAGAAAACAACCCTGCACAACTTCTGAAACAGTTGGCCCTTATTTCAGCACAGGATTTGACCTTCATAGGTCACTCATGACATAAATTATTCATTGACTCTCATAACTAAGTTAATAAGAAGAAATATCAGTACTAATATTTCTAAGGATAAAATGTCCTTCCCCTTATTAATCCATTATAGTTTGACTTGCTTTTTTAAAAAATTTTATCAATCCTAATTTCAATTATGCATCTAACATGCTTCTCTGTTTCTGTAATAATTTACGCACTGTTTTAAAATGTCATTTAGTTTGGAAAGACTCCACAACTTTGTGAACAACAAGCAAAAATTCTGTCTTTAAAGCAGTAAACAGGGGGTTTCTTGTCTGACAGCATTATTGTTAGCAGCGTTGGTGAGTGTAAGTCTCCATGCACTGCTTTGACAATTAACTTCTAAAGTTAGATGATGCTCATTTTATATTCTGACAGTTACACTTTGTACGAATCACATAATAACAGTTCCATAGAATCAAAAGTGATGTCAGCATATTAGAAGGAGTATAGAAGATATTCTTGGATACATTATAGTTACCCAATCTGAAACAGTACCTAAACTGCATTTAATGCTCACTGACATGTCTTACAGTGCTGTGTGGCCTCAAGCAGGTGACTGAAAAACTAAAGGCTCTCCTGCAAGTTTTGCCTCTTTCAGTCCTGTAGGGTTTGTATTGAAAACTTATGCGTAGGCAATGTATTGTACATTTTGGGTAAGAGAACTGAGCTATTTCTTAAATTACTGTAATAAAATCTTTCCAATTTTATTGCTGAATTGCAAGAAATGAATTTCACTATGGTAGCAGGCATGGTTAAAATTCCAGCATGAGGTATGTCACATTTATTTGTAGCAGATTAGCTTTCTGTTATAGTCTTGAAGAGTGACTGTCATAAGTTTTGATCCTCCTGCCCCTGAAACAGGGGGAGGCCCACAAGGAGGTAAAGGTTACTGTTATGTTCACTATAATAAACAATTTATTTATTATTTCCAAACACCAATTGTTGTTATAACTGCTCTCTCACTGGTTCCATGTGCCAATTTAATTTTTGTTTTTATCTCTATAAACCTTCCAGATTTTCAGAAATCAGACCAAACACCTTTGCATTCAGAGAGGGTCCACTAGAAAGAAAGCAGATAGCTGTCAATTAACTTAATATTTTATGTCCTGCTTGTTGTAATAATTTTTTCAGTGCTTAAAGGAATCAGTCTCATGATAGTATATATTAAAACAAATCAAAGTACTGTTTTGCTCATCTTAATAAAGACAAGTCATATTCCCTTAATATCAAACCTTTTTCTTCTTTTTATATTAATTAGCATAGTGCTGGTTCAAACACTAGTCCCATTTGCAAGGGTTGTTTAACATCTATTAATGAATATCAAAGAATTAATAATCTTTAAATACATCTACTGGTATAGAGATAAATATTTACAGTCAGAACAACTGGAAAAAAAATCTGATATCTGAGTCAGGTATAACAATTCATTAATCCTTTTCAACTTTAAGTTGATATGTTAAAAAGTCCTTTTTAAAATAAAAACATTTTCTTTTATATTATAAAACTGTTGGTATATTTTGAAACAACACCCAATATGTGAAATTGTTAAAAAGTGTAAATTGGGTTTTGACCCAAAAAAACCTATTTTATTAAGAAAATAGGGGAAGAAGAGAGCTAAAGTCACTATATTTTTGTGGACCTAGGACAATTATATCTCCAACCGTTCAATTAGACCAGAAAACAAAAAAGGTCATTATTTGCATTACAGAAATCATCTTCATAGTAAAATACATGCACAGCAGAACCACAACATGACTTGCTTCTTGCTGCAGAAAGTTGCATAATTGCACAACTTTTCCAATCTTTTAGACACATTCTTCATGATTTTATGAGACACAATATTCATTATCCTGTATTGAGTAACAAGACTCATATTTTTTTCAAGATTTTTTACAGACAGTGTGAAATATCAGAGACATACTCTGTCCAGAAAGAAAGCAGTTGAGTAAAATTACAGTCAAGTTATTCAGTTAAAGTTATAATTTCTGCTTCTTCAGTAAAACGGGTTTGCAGAATATCCCTTGTTAAATATTGTAGTTATTTTGATATTTCTTTACAGATTTTCTGATTTAGTTTTTATTCCCTAAAAGACAACAAGTATGTTTGTGATATCTTGTGCCTCTTAATGCTAAATAATAATAACAAAAAATCTTAGAACTATTAATAGAGAGAATTTTATTTCAGAAAAATTAGACTTTCAAATGGTCTTAAAGATGAAAAAATTACTTTCATTTCCAAAGCTGTGCAAAAATAGATCACCCATACCCTCAAGATTTGCTTTTATAGGAGTTTGCCAATTATTTTCCAAAAACAAAATAAATAAATAAATAAATAAATATCTATTAAAGAAGAGATTTCAGCTGTTTCTATGTATTTTTCTCCACAGAAGACTGGTTTCAAACTGCTAGGACTCTTAGAAAATACGATTTTTAAAAACAGAAATGTGACATCTCGTTGATTAATTTCCCTGCTGTAACACTTAAATAATGTAGGAATATTATTTAACAACTTATCTCATTATTCATTATAACAGCTCCCTTTTAAGCAGAGAATACTACTACTAACATATAAATGCATTAAGAATACTGGAGAATATCAAATGGTTGTTAATAATGAATAAAAACTGAGATGTGAGGTGTGGACTGGGTCCACTGCGTTTGAAGTAAAGTATTTCCTGCTGCAAGCAGATTCTACAAATATGAGGATATCATTACAGATACTTAAGTTAACTACAACACTGAAAATCTCCCATCTTCATCACCATGCAGAATTTTGGTCCTGGCCCAAGTTTCTTTGTGTTTAGAGCACCACAAATAATGGGTTTAAATTCATACAATGGGACTATCAAGGTGTGAACTAATCTCATAAAAAAACCGGCACAACCAAACCCCATCCTGAACTTGACAGTGAGGAAATTGAGTCATTCGGTCATTACTAAGAAAAGTAGAATCTGCTGTTTAGTTCACAAACAGCACTATGGGTGCAGAGATTGCACAGAATGATTAGGGTCAATAAAATAAGATATTGTATTGAAACATTAATCTGTGGCTTTTTGCTTCAAGGCATATGGAGAATGCCTGCCTCCATTGGCACAAGGCAAATATTTTTAAGCATGACTAAATTCTGAGAATCAACATTCATTACTCTAAAAATACATCCTTACTTACTAATAAGGCTATTTCGTCTATTATTATTTGCACTTCCCTAATATTCAGAGAGCCCATTCAGTTTACAATGTCAGTATCCAGGAACAGTTGAAAAGGCTATTATCCTTTTACCAAAGAGTCTAAGGAATAACAAAGAATGACAGGATAGAGAAAAGTGCATAGGAAAATACAGAGCATATAGATTCAGTGATTATGTGGTCATGCAGTGTGAAAGGATGCAGGCACAATCCCAGCATATTTCTTCAGTCTCCTGTAGCTGAAGCCAAATCACATGAGTGTTAATAAAACCTTCAGAGAGTCTATACATGATAATGATTACAGGTGGATTACATTAAAGAACTAACTGCATACCCATTTGTGATTTGTGTGGTGTCTGTTCTCACATGATAAAATGCAGATGTGTCTGATTTATTCTCTTCATGTAAATTCAACTGCTTCCTCACTCTCATGAACATTCATCCAGTACCACTTTCAATATGGTAGAGGTGTCAGTAATTGCCAGTAGTATGCCTTACAAGAGGAAGAATGAAACAAAGGAGTAGGATTAATATATTAAACTGTCACCCCAAGAAAAGTTTTGAATGTACTTTTTTTCTATGAAATTCAGAGACCAAATAGCATGCTGTTTTTATTCTCAATTGTTTCAGTGACCTATATCAGTTAGTTCAAACTTTTGGAGTAAAATGAGTATCTCAGATTTGTAATTAAGTCTTAAAGATGTAAATATGTGTTGCCTCATGTTTGCATAACATAGAAAATGTATATGGCATTAAACATAAAGTTTTAACTGTATTCTAGTTAAGAAATATCAAGTCTGGCATTAAAAGCAAGCCAAGCAAACAAACAAAACCCCCTACTGTATGTTTAAAGAGGTTCTTATTTTTCCTGAAAACTGTGTTAATTGAATCTAGTTGCCTAATGTCAGAAAGTAGTGAAATGTCACTCACAACAAAATGCAAAATTAACAAACTATTCTATTCAATTATATAATATTTCTGTCTTTAATTAAAAATGTTAATATTTTAATTCATCACTGATGAAACAGTGATCATTCTCTCACTAGCAAAAGGGTATCTGCCTCCAAGCTTGTTAATTATTTAAGTCAATAGAGTTGATTTAAAAAAAGTCATTGATCATTATTCAACCTTGCTTCTGTTTTATAATCCAAACAAGGAGTGACATTTTTGAATACACATTTCATTTGCAGAAAGTGTGATGTACCATCCTTAAGGGGAAGGGAAAACACGAGATTTGTAGATGCTCGTGGTTGAAAGGAACGACAAAAATCAGAGGATCCACAAAAGCTTACAAAGTTTTGCTAGTAAATTCCACATTTGGCATGGAAATTGGTACAATTTAGTCCCTGATCTCCTAGAATAAGCACACTGCTGTTGGTTTTGGATAAAGGGGTAGAGTGAAAGGGGGAAGAGGGAGAGAGGGAGAGAGAGAGGGAGGGAGGGAGAGAGGAAGGAAGGAAGGAAGGAAGGAAGGAAGGAAGGAATGGTGCAGAAGGAAGGAATGGTGCAGAAGGAAGGAAGGAAGGAAGGAAGGAAGGAAGGAAGGAAGGAAGGAATTTATTACTGTTAGATGAGTCTAAACTAAAAGTTCCAGTCAAGGGGGCAGCCTAGAGGTGTACAGGCTCACAATTTCTTTGTGAATATTGGAGAATTTGTCATTCATTATACAACTGCTACCACAGCTAATTAGGTGTTTCAGAAGAGATGTGTTTCTGAAGAGATGAATGTAAGAAAGGGAAAGATAAGTAGAAAGCTATTTAGTTATAAAAACAATGGATGTTTCAGGAAAAAAATTACTTGTGGATGTAATGTTTCTCAAAGGGACAAAATCCCTATTCCTAAAATCAATGCTAAAAGTATGATCACAAGCAGCGTTGCAAGTGTTTAGAGAGTTCTTTCCCCAGCTCTGATCATTACTCCTCTCTGGAGGGCCCAACACATCTTCTAGTGCACTTAAAAAGATAAAAGAGAGAATGATTTATTCTATACACAGCTGTTGAATGAGACTCTTTGATTCTAGTTTGAAGCAATCTCAGAGGCAATAGCTTTCTTTTATTTTCTTCCTTGTGTGCAACAATGTTTATAATTTTCCCAGCTGAGGCTGAGAGGTTTCTCAGTGAAACTTTCTGACCCTCTCTGACAATGGTTAAACACTTTGCTGATGTATCTCTGTGGTTTGCCAGTGGTTGCAGTTTACAGATTTGTCCTCTTTTCTGTCCTGTATTTTAGCATATCATTCAGAGCTCATGTGTGACAGCTCTTTTGTGTAACAATACTCCATTATATATAACTTTTTTTGGAAGACATAATGTTGGATTTGTCTACTCAAAGAATGACTCTTTCATTTTTCTCTAGAAACCCCTGCCATCTCCTTCAGGATAATATACAGTATACACACTTCTTATATAATTTGTAATAGAACCATTTATTTCATCCTTATTTTGCTTCCTTTCAGTTAGCATCTATCTTTGACTCTCACCAAGGATAATAAATGTCTCCTTCTTTCCCTTTTCTCCTTACCCAGTTGGCATTTCCTTATATGGGTGTCATATTTCTCAATATATTTTTTCCAAATCTCCTACAGATTGCTTTTTCGCTTTTTTTTGCTGCTGTTGTTGCGGGATTTTTTTGCGTGACGCTCATTTTCAGTCATTGTCAAACATTTTAGTTTAACGCTGAGGGAAATAGAATAATCTTTCATTTGGTGTTCTGTATTAAAAGAAGAACATGAGAATTGACCTTTTAATCCTCACTAGAATATTTACTGGCTCTGTCCTCTAAACCTCAAGTCTTTTAAACATCTCAGTAGTTATTTAATTAGAATGTCATAATGTGTATTTATCTATACATATATGGTTGTGTGCATGTATATATTAATTTATGTAGATTGGTGTGGGGAGAAGCGGAGAAACATTAATATATGGTAACCTTTTCAATTATGTCTTTGAAGTGTGAACTTTTTCCTGAGCTGAAAAGCTGAAGGAGTCATTTAAAATTGTCTAAATATTACCCATTTCTCAGAAGCAGAAAAGTCTATATTCAGTACTATACAGGAAATTACATCTTTTTTTTTACCTGTTTTTTTGTGGGTTTTGGGTTTCTTTTCATTGTTATTTTTTTTGTTTATTCATTTGGGTTTTTTGTTTGGGTTTTTTGTGTTTGCTTTTGGTTGGGGTTTTTTTGGTTGTTTTTTTGGGGTTTTTTGGTTGTTTGGGCTTTTTGTTTGTTTGGGTTTGTTTTGGTTTGGTTTTGTTATATCTACTTTTACAGTAGTTTTCAGAAAGAAAATCTAGGAATGTCTGAAATAAAATAATAACTGACTGTAAGATTTTTTTTCCAGTAGTAGAAATACTGATTGCCCCTAGACATTTATATGTTTGAGAAATTTATTTTGAAATTACTACACATTTCTAAAAAAGGACTAATTTCTATCATAATTAATTAACTGCATTTTAGAAGTATAATAAAATGTTTCCATGTAATAGTGTTAGCAATGTAATATGCGTAGTATTTGTTATGTATATAGAATTATATTTACGATTGAGTATATTATATGTAATATCAATATAGTACACTGTATAGATAATACTTAAAAATGAAGTCATAAAAGATATAATTTCACAAATATATATATTTATTTATAGTATATATAATTTCCTAATACTTATAATACTTGTCCTGACTGTAAAACAAACCTTATGATTTAGAAGCAATGGACTTTGTGCATGTGTTTGTGTTCCCATGTATTACGCAGGGTGCCAGAAGTGCTGCCTCTGATCCTTCATCACTGGCTTGCCCTATTCATTCAGCTCTCCGTCTCATAAATCCTCAGCTGTGCAGTGTTTTGGTGCCTGAAACCATCTCGGAGAAGCTGAGAGGGTCCCCCAGCAGCAGCTAACTGGCAGGACAACTTTGAGGTGTGAAATACCCTCTGAGTGTTGGCTAAATGGTCTCTCCCTAAGGGTATATTAATCCTCCTATGTTGATTGGTTGTTGTTGTATCCCTGACTCCGCCCTTCCTTTCCCCTCATTGGTTCTCATTGTGTCACACACTCCACCCCTCCCTTCTTCCCATTGGCTCCCATTGTATTTCCCCGCCTCCTCCCTAACCCTATTGGCCCTTCACCCCTATATCCATGATCACGCAGAGTGGCCCTTCCTCTCTCGCCCTTAGGCCCTCTTGAGGAATAAACGCCTTTGGAGCGCACCCAGACAACTGAGCCCTCTGAGTTCTGTATTCCTGGTAACACTGAGCCTATCAAAGGCTCTGGGATGTGTGAGTGTCTCAGTGCTAGCCATCAGCACAAGTGTTAGAATAGGTCTCTCTGCACGCTGTGGAGTACAGCGGCCAGGAGGGTCTATCTGGGAATCAGGACACTCTTGGATCACGCAGAAGACCACATCTCACTGCACCACCGCCCCACGTTAGTGCGGCTCATCTCACTGTGGCAGTTATCCTCTGTTTTCCAATGTTAGTTTAGTTAAATAACTGAATGTTGTTTCAGGTGTGGTCCACACTTCTAAAGGCATAGATAGACATTTGCTTAGCAATTTGAGTGAATTCCTTAGAAAACTGAAGCAGAGAAGAGCCCTTCTGTGACTGTAAGAAGAAATGAACGTAAGCTACATGATAGTCATTCTCCTTAAATTTCATATATATTTAGAAAGGATTTTAAAAATACTTTTAAAGATTTTTTTTTTAATAATCTAAGGTGAAAGTAGTTTAAAAATCATGTTTCGTTTTATTGATAAGGCACCAAATGGATGTCTTGAAAATTAACCAAGTAGAAGGAATCAACTAAAACTGCAACATTTTTATGTTTGGGGGGTTTTTTCTGCATCAAGGTAATGGCTAAGTATAGAAGGAAGCAAGTTCATGACTTCTTCATACCTGTATAACAGTTACCTATGTCTGTTGTTCAGTTCTTTACAAAACAAGTTTCAGAAAAGTGCTTCAGCTATGACCCACCTCTCAAAGATGTTTTACAAGCAAGAGATTTAATAAATTTATGTTCTTTACTGAGCAGAAAATAATTTTAAGGCATGGTGTGACCAAAAGCTACAAGCAAGCATATGAGCAATAAATTTCTAACAGCTTTTTAATTTAGGAGAAGAGGACACAATAAGATCCACTGCCTAAAAGATGAAACTAGGGGATGAAAATTCAAGTATGGACAAGAATGTTTCCCAGCTTACCACTGTACCAGGTAATCTGTGAACCTGCTAGAATCTCCATCACCTGAGGCTTTAAATTGAGAGTAGCTGTCATTAGAAAAGTGCAATAGAGTTCAAATTATGGGTGTTTAAGAGGCACATTACTAGCCTGTATAACACATGCATCATATTAATAACCATATTCTTACATATCCTTAAGAATATATTACATGCAGGAAAACATATCAGTAGAGAAGCTGCTATAATTAAATTGCTTCATGTATTTGTCAAATTAGTGACAAAATATTTGTATGCAAATATAGGGATGCTAGTAATGCAAGTTAACGGTCTGCAAACTTTAAACACACAGAAATGCAAAATATAGCTTTTATTTGCATGTCACCAAAATGCATAAGTAATTTAAAACACAAATACATTTCTAATACACACAAAATTCGGGGCAAAGAGGGGACGAAAGTGGTATTAATTAAGATAAATTTCTTTCACAGCAATCTGAAGTTCCTGCAAGAGAATCATGACTGATGGGAACATATTAATCTCCTTTCAAAACAGAACATTTTAAGTCTGACATGTTTTGTCAAAAAAATCCTGTGGTGAAATACATGCCACCTTGAAGTGGGTGATGAAATAGAGTTTTTGAATTCATAAACCAATGTCTCTTTTGCAACAGAAATTACAAAATTAAAGAAAAATCCATGCCAGGTCTTCTTGGAGTTAAATCCTATTGCTGCTGCAGCTGTTTCTTCCTTATTATATAAGCTTAATTTTCTACAACATAACAAACTAATTCTTTGAGAAGTGAAGGAAGAAGGTAGATCTGTTTATTTTGGTTTTTGGCTTTTGATTTTGAGATAATCTCTTTCCAAACAAATGTCGTTCTCATTAGGGAGCTAGAAGTTATGTGTACTTTTCAGTAAATTAGTTGGGTGTGTATTTAATTTTAAATTTTAGTCCTCATTTAATTGTTTAATTATTTATACATTCCATACAACTAAATATAACTAAATACATTTGATTGTAATGTCAAAGTACAGATTGATGGAGATAATTAGAACTGGAGGGGCAGAAATTACACCAAGGACAAATATCTAAGGTTTTTGATGGTTGAAATTCTTATCCAAATTGTTGGCTCCTTGTTTCTCAGTTTCTTAATTTTTTTAAAGTAAACACCATTCAGAGTAAATCAGTAGTCTCTTAGCAGCATTTTTTGTACTGTGGGATGACCTGGCAGCAGGACCTGAAGCCAACAGCCAAAAGCCGCTACTACAAAATGTTCCTCTGCCTCTAGAGCATCAGCTGGAACAGAAGGACAGCTCACAAGGCTGTGGACAAGTTCTTCTGTGGACACCAGAGTGCCACTCCGGGAACTCCATCTTGTCCATCTGCCTATGACACAAATCCCCAGAGCATCCAGAGACAAATCTCTCAGTTTCACCGTTTTAGAGAGTTAGAGGTAAATGGCGAAGAACTGGTCTAATATCTCGATTGCTAAAGAACCAAGCCACTCACTGCAGGAGGCCAGATGGCTCTATTCCTCACCGCCATACTGAGTTTCCTATTTAATTATAAAATTTCTATTTGAGCAATTCCGTATGGTATTCTTACAAACTTCGAGTTAAAGCTATGCAGGTGTGCACCAGCTTTGACAGGCACAGAGCTTAAATCAAGCAAGGATGTTGTGATGAGATAAGACAAACTGGGGAAAATAAGCACTAGGAGAAGTTAATAAAGAGTACAGCATTGCATGGAGCTCCATAAAATGTTACTTCTTTATATTTAAAAGCTTAAATAAATATTTAATATTTATAATTATAAACTAAGTCCAAAGACTGTTTAAAACACCTTTTTAAAAATTAAGTTCACATTGTTTGAACTCAATCGGAATAGATAATCAAAGTAATTACAAATCTAGTGTGAACAGGAGACACTTAACTAGAAACTATAATAATTTTCAATTTAAAGACAAAGGGTCTTATCATCTGATTTAAAGATCACAATGAGATTTATCTCTACGATGATGGAATTATTATTAAGTTATATAGGCTTATTATTTCAGCTCATGTAATGAAAACTTTTCTTTGTTATGAAACTATTAAATGTAATTCCATTTAATTTGGTTGACTGGTAATACCTTCCCACAGGACACTCTAAACAAAGGTTAGGAAACCAAATCAGTTTTATGCTGGCTTATAACTGAGAAATCCCTTTACACATAGAAGTACATTTATGGGTAAGAACAGTAGAATTTAAGCATAATAGTTACAAGTTAAAAGACATACAATCTTATACAGATGCAAAACCAGTTATCAAGACATCATAGCATCTCAAAATAAACTACAGAAATGTTAGGGTTACTTTTTTAAAAAAAAAAAAAATAGTGAGAATGGAAGACTCATAATCTGCAGTTTGACTCAACATTCTTCAAATCTTCTTTTCGATAGTTTTCATGCCTGACCAGTGTGAAGATACAACCTCATCAAAATAAGTGCCTTCTTTCTTAAAGTCAAATTAAAGAGGACAGATGATAGAATCACTGAAATCTTATCATTTCATTTTTTTTTGCAGACCACCACATCAAGTACTAACACACTAAAGAAATGCAAGGTGTAGCAAATTCACAGCTGTATCCAACCGTGTATTTTGACAGCACTGGACATCTGCTCCTTTCTCAGAATGAAACAGAGGGGGAGAAAAAGTAAGTGATTCCAGTTGCAGTTCAGAAATCAGATAAAGACATCTACCTCTTTTCCGCTCCAAAGGAAACATATGAAAATTAGACGTATTAAAACTGAATTCTAAATATAACAAAGAATGACACAGAGTGGAGGGAATTACATTACATCCCTACAGTGAAAGATTTTGCACCTTAAGCAGATATTTGATGGTAAATTTATGTATGGACACAATGCAATTTTGCTAGGGGACAACTTTTTCTTATGGAAATTCATGTGTATTTATTAGTTTATGTGTAGCTAATTTAACTTTAAGTCATACTGATTAATGGGTCATAAAAGCTTTTCAACATGACAAGACTCGAATGGAAGAAAATTGCAATCCAGTTTATTTGTGGTGTTTGCATGTGAAATTAAATGAATGTATGTGTTTCTTAGTACAATAATTAAATGAAAATATTTAGAATTTAAAGACTGACTCTTTAAGATATTTTTATGTAAAATGAGAACTAAACTTCATGAAGTTTTCTCTAATTCATCATCAAGTATTGTTTACATTATATTAACTACCCTAATAAAAACTATATTGGTAGTAGGATTGAACTGAAAAAAAAAAAATCTTATTTGCTTTCAATTTCGGAATTCTCTTCAGAGAAAATTATATTTTGAAAGGTTTATTTCACCATCTCTTAAGAATAGATTCCTTTGAGAATGCTTGGAGCATTGTTGTTGCTGTTGAATTTGCATGCTTGAAATTTGTCTCAGAAATCCATTTTTCCACTGAAACATTTATTTCTACCACATTCTGTTATTATGAATCCTGGGCAATTCTTTCACATAAAGTTCTGTACAGAGTTTGTAAATGAAAGTTTGTTTATAGCCTGCTGGAGTTTAGTTTTTCAAAAACCCAGTTCTTCTGGCACGAGAACCTCACAATGTTTTGCACTAGGTAAAATATATCTAGCTAATAGTAAAATGGTACATTCTGGAGAAGGCATTTCTAAATGCACCTATCCTATGGGAATGGATGCACTGTTCTGTTAAGGTTTGTCTTTCCTTCTTTATAAGATATTTAGGATTGATTTATTTTGAATATTGTACACAAAAGGAAGACTGAACTGTAGTTTGCATGACTTATTTTGGAGGTTGCCTCAGTTACTTTGTTTTAATGCATGATAAAATGAATATTTGAGAAACCAAAAAATGTTTATCATTATGTAAAAATACAAATATGAAGCTTACTGACTCTCTTGAGAGAGAACATCAAGTTTTTCCTCCTGTCTTCATTTTGCTTAAATTTTAAAAATTATATTTAAATTACTTGACCCATTGATTTTCTCTCTGAACCTGGAAGAATATTGTTTTCTTTTATTTCTCTAATATATTTTTTTAAATTAATCCAGGTGGTTTTGATTTTTTAACTTGGGAGTGGATTTGCTAACGATGTTCTTTCCTTAAGATTGACAATTTATTGTTTAAAATAATTACAGCAGTAATCTGTATAACACTGACTGTAATATCTGACTGTTTTCCATGAAGTATATGAAGGAGAGACAGCAGAAAGATTTGCAGTGCAGGAATAAAAGCCTGTTATCAGATCTGAAGTTACCTGGTTTGTGATCTTAAACACAGCATCCAAATTTCTATGTGTTTCTCTTTGGCTAGCTGTTGAAATAAGATTTTGAGAAGATGGTTTGTTTGTTTCGGGTTTTCTTCATTGCTTCAGATATTTTTTAATTTGTTACATTAGCCAATATATGTTGGGGATTTTTTATTAGAGAAATTCTCAGTACAACACTGAACACATCATTTTATCCTTTCCAGTAAGAAAATATTTCAAAACTTATTAAACAGTGTACATTGTATGATGAAAATTTGGGAAAATAGTTTTCATTACTTGATATCACAGCAATTAACTACCAATGACAATATGGAATTAGTCCATTACACCCAAATTGAAATAGTGAGGACATAGCTAAAAATAGTTATTAAAATTTCTTGGCTTTTTTTCCCCCCTTTTTTTAAAAATGATAAAATATTGGTTTCACCTTTTTTTTTAAATAGTACAACAAATATGTTTTCTTAAATTGCATAATTGTAATCCAGATGTCTTACATCATTATAGTCTTAATACTTCTTTTCTCAGCTTGAAGCCTCTGTAAAATTATAAAGGTTGATAGCACAACCAATATATGACTTAGTGCAATATTGAAACTAAAAACTACAGAAGGTAGCATATTTTTTAAAGTAATTAATGTCATTCTTATTTCCTCCTAATATTTTTAATATGTCCAGTAGCATAGTAAAATTTTATTTATTTATTTATTTTAAATTTTTTTTAGGTATGTCTCTAAATTTGTTTGAAATACAATATTACAACTCTAATACATAGTTACTTGAACAGAAGCAAATGTCTTACTGAGTTTCTTTCCCTGAAATTAATGTTTCTTCCACAAAGTCCTTTAAGATTCTGAGATCTATGCAACTTAAAAGCTTTCGTAACTGAATTTATTCTTTGGAAGAACTTTTATTGTGCAATGTACTTACAACAAATTTGATTCATCCCATTTTAAGCTATCATTGGTAATCACATTTGCTTAATAAATTTTAAAAGGATTCTAAAAACAAAAACATAATTAGATGGTAACACAAAAAACATATCCCCAAAGCAGTCTTCTGGCAACTCATGTACAGAATGTTTTGCATTATCTCCCTGTTCATTAATTTTATTCTCAACAATCAAAATGTAGGTCATCATAAGATACTTGCCTGAGGGTAAATTAATTTTTTTTCTGTCTCTTGTGAAGAAGATTTTGATTCAGTTTTTTTGAACTCCATAAATCTGAATTAAGCAAACATTTTCCTAAGCATCCTATGAACTTCATTTATGTTTAACAGGTCCCTAAATCCAAGATTTGTGCCCCAGGTTGCTTGCTTCAAATAGAAGTAGAGATCCTGACAAAACATAAATCAATTGCATATACTCAAGAGATATAGAAAAATAATAATAGTTTTTTTAAAGTTGTTATTTGGAAATCTAACTTTAGGTAGTAAATGTTTAAAAAGGAAATCTTCTAGCCTAAATGCTTCTAATAGAAAAAAAAAAGGAATAATGTTAACTGACAAAAAAAGCCAAACAAACGAAGTTTGACTCTTATTTTTTTGAAATCAGAATCAATAGAGAATGTGACCTTACACAGTTGCCCTCCCACTTCTCACCTGCAAGCTTCATATTTATTCACAATAAAATAGGATTTTAAAATTTGCTTCTTATATAAATATAGATTTTTCTGTAAGGGACCTCAAACTAGTTATGAGTAGGTCTTGGAAAGTTTTTTCATATAATAATATCCTATACTCGACTACATAGAGTCATTAAATCATAAAATCACACTCTGTTCATGATATTTGACCCTGCAAACATGCAGTCAACAAGAAACATGACTAAACATTTCCGAGATCCCAGCTTAATTTGTTTGGAAACGAAAAATGCTTCCTCCTGTATTATGTAGTTTAAGCTATTACAGTTTAAGCTATATATAAAGTTTAAGCTTTAATATCAGGTAGTTAAGTAACTTCTTTCAGGAAAAACTGAAAGTGAATAGGTTTAGATTAGATATCAGGAAGAAATTCTTTACTGTGAGGATGGTGAGGTACTGGAACAGGTTGCCCAGAGAAGCCATGGATACCCCATCCCTGGAAGTGTTAAATGCCAGGCTGGAGAGGGCTCTGAACAACTTGGTCCGGTGGAAGGTGTCCTTGGCAGGTGGACTAGAACTGGATGATCATTGAGGTCCTTTCCAACCCAACCTGTTCTATGATATTATTATTCTATGATTATTTTGAGGCAATAATGAAGACAGGATCAATAGGAAAATAAACCAGTTTCTTTTGATTACTTGCTGTCTACTACTTCAGCTAGTTCTGTTCTTAGAGGTTCAAAACCTCATAATTTCTATTTCTTAAGGAATTATGGACTAGCATATATATGAAAATGTGAACATGGATGAAACCGGTAAAAGATGCTCTGCACTTTCGGAGTAGGATAAAAAAATATGAATCACAATATGACTTTTTTTTTTTTTTTTTGAGAAAAGCCTTTTTCAATTGTACATAATCATGTGAAAAATCTTCCAGAATAATACTTTTCTATAATAATTACATTCTATAAAATTGAGACCAATGCATTCTTTTACATGATAATTTAAATTCTGTTTTTTAAAGGCAAAGGTTCAGTGCCTCTCTTAGGCAAGGTAATGGGAAACACAAAAGAGCTCTTAAGCTATTTTTCCCTTGTAAAAAAAATTATTTCTTCTAGAAAAATCCTGATTGCCTTCCTAGATTTTTTTATTACTTGTTTAAAATGATCAAACTGGCAGGATATCTTCATTTCAAAGCCTGTTCTACAGTTTTAGAAAGGACTAAGGAAAGTTTTTTACTAACCAAGGTTAATTTTTTTCTGTGTGTCAGTTTCCCTTTTTTTCCTCTGTTGCTGCTACTGCCAGCCTAAACCTTTCTTTAGTTTTATGCTCACAGCATCACTTTGCAATATCTGCTGTGCAGTGGATCTTGTATTTATCCTCACACACACAGATAAGCCTGCTCAGTGTGGGTCTGGCATGACTCTATGCCAAGATGGTAGGGAAGAGTCAGTATTGATTACATGCCACAGAACCTTTTTCTTTCAGCAGAAAAAGGACAAGAATTCATCTTCATTATGCTTAGACAAGGTTCTAATGCAAGCAAAATAAAAGCTTTGTTCTTCATTTGACTATGACAGGTGGAAAGCAATGGAGTAAGAATGTATGGCCTAGAGAAGCCAGGCCTACAAGAAATACAATGTATGGTAATTCTCAGTATCACCACAATGGATAGGCCTCTTCTGACAGAACAATTAGCCAAGAGGAGCAGAAGCTGTGTGATTTCCTATGTAAAGAAAATAATACATATAATATTATTTAAATAGTTTTAAAGACTTTTTTGAAGAAGCACATGCTACATTTTTATTTATATTCTTCTCAGAAAAAGTTCAGATTAAGTAGCAGTAGAAATAAACACAGTTCTAAATGTATACAGGGGTGTGTTCAACAACATTTGACACCACTATTTAAGAGCTGTCGGTAAGCCTTATGATGCCTATACGAAGCTTATTTATATAACAGTTTTAAGATCAGACTCAACACTGTTTAAACACATTCTTATGCCCAGGCTACTTCAGATTTAGTTGTCTGCAGGTTCAAACAATTAATTTAATTAGGCTTTCGATTTTAAGGCACCTGAATGGAAGACTCCAAATAATATATTTCTTGACTTTGGGAGATTGCAATTGAAAACATAGAGCAGTGTGAGACTGGATAGCCTGCTATCATCCTTCAAAACAGTCCACTCCAAGGACACTTTAGTAGAAAATATGAAATCAGCTTTCTTTTCCGTAAAAATAAACCAGTCGGAAAAAGTTTGGTAGTTGTGGAGGGATTGATAATTACAGAATTTTTTAAAAGGAGTGAGAACTCAAAATCTGCAGTTTTTGACATGCATTTTGGCTTCAGACCCTAGTGAATTCAGTGACCAATGGAAAAAAATACATGAGCTGTTGAGGGAGTTCAGAGAAAGGACAACCTGAATTGCAAAACTCATGAGAAATGGGTTGTACATTCTTGAGGCCAGAAGCCCATAACAGGACACAAATAACGGTATTTATTACTTCTTTCTGAAAACATGACAACACAATGTGTCTGTGGCAGAGTTAAGAGCGGAGCCAATGCGGTAAATTCTAGCACTCCCAAACACTGATATTTGCATCACATTATGAATTAAAACTTTCAACATTTTTACATAAATTTGAAGTGCGTATGAAAAATTTGCTGACCTAACATCAGTTATTTTCAGCAACAGCAGATTTAGTCCCCAGGGAAACATGCTTTAACTGGTCAAGTTAGGGGAATATGAATCCACATTTTGTCACAAATTTCTGATGTGATTTTTTGAGACCCTTGGCAGTGGATCATACTAGTGTTTTTGATAGTCACAATGATTCAACTTTAAACATTTAGGGAGAAAAACATAAAAATATATGGCCTTTTTGTAAAAAAATATTTTAATTTGCACTTGGGACTTAAATGGAATCTGAATATATGAGTAGCTTGCTACTGGCTTGCTATATTACATGCCAGCTGGTCATTTGAATATGGTTACTCTAGAGAACTAAAATGGAAAAAAGTTACTTTTACACTGCACATTTTAGAATTATTCTTTACTAGGTGGCCTGCAATGTTTCCCAGTAGTATAGCTGATATGGAAGATATACAGTTTGGTATTCCCATCTCTTCATGAACAAGAAAGTTGCAACAAAGAATAAGTGATAGATGAATTTCTTTGTACAGAAGCTGGAGAGACTCAAAAAGCAGGTGAGTTCAAGGTAAAGCACATAAACTGATGTGAATACATCACAGAGATAAGTATTGACAGGAGAAACTAACAGGGTGAAGACTGGCTACAACACTGATGAAGAAAAAAAAGAAAAAGAATAACAAAACTGTGCCAGTGGTAAAAAGAAACATCAGAAAATAAGTTTCCTTTGGTAATATATTATGATAAAATATTGGTCGTGAACACTTCCTTTTTCACTAGTAGTGAATGCTGAGATTGAAAAGTGTCAAATTACAAATACTAGAGAGAAAAGTGAATAAAGGCAAGAAGAGACAAGAGGTAAATGTTCCTTTTAGTTGTGGAGACTAAAAAAGAATGAGAATTGAATAGTTATGGTCCCAAAAGAAAGTAGTCCCCTGATGCTTTCCACTGTAGCATGAATAAAGGCAAAGAACATTTTTTAAAATGCAACCACAGATATAATGACCTGTGACACAGTCTTGAAATGTGCCTGTTTCCCATACCTTTAGGAGGACTTTCAGATGAAGGAGGTGTTTTTATATAGTCTATCCCATAATGAGCTGAATTGTCCTTCTTTCCTGACCTGGGATGCTGAATTAGAGAAGAGCCAAAATAAAACACGATAGAGTGGAATGGAATGGAATGGAATGGAATGGAATGGAATAGAATAGAATAGAATACAATACAATACAATATAATAGTCTAGTCCCACTGCCTGACCTACTCAGGGCTGACAGAAGTTAAAGCATATTATGAAGAAGGTTATCCAAATGCCTCCTTTTGAGGCAGTGACAGGCACATGGCATTGAATACCTCTCTATGAAGCCTGGGCCAGTCTGACCACCCTCTTGTCCTTTGAAAGAGTCAGCAGCACCTCCCAGTTTAATATCATCAGTGAATTCATTAATTGTGCATTCAGCTAATGCAAACATAATTTATAAACCTGTTGAACACAACTGGTCCCAGAATTCAGCTCTGAATAGCTACTGGGCACATGAGAAAAAACTGTGAATATGTATCATTGAACCACAGAGAGTATAAATCAAAAATATATTAAACAGAAAGGATTTTTTTAAGGAAGTATAGTCTATTATGCTACTGAGAAAGTAGAAAAAGGTGAAAAAAAGAGCAAGGAAACTCAAAAGAACAAACTTCAGCAGAAAGAGTCAGAAAACCTACTCTTAGTGGCAGCTTATTTCAGCTTTCACTCACTCCATTGACCCTCACCATAGGAGAGAAGAATGTAAAGGAGTCCATGGACAAAGGGGAATATGCCATATGTAGTACAAGAGGAGCTTAGAAAAGCATTTGATACAGGGCCTGAGGAAATCTGGCTTCAAAGAATAATTTGAAGTCATCTGGATGTGAACCAGTCTTCTAAGAACTGAAAATTGCCTGAAGGGCAAGGCAGACGAGAAGAAGAAAAATATAAGTGCCTGTGCTGCCTGGTCTGTGAAGGTAGTACGTTATCTGAAGTCTCTTATGCTGTTAAACTAGGATTGAAAACTACAGAAGGAGAAATAAAACCAATGAAAGGAGAAGTAGAGGTCAAAAAGGTCTAACATTGAAGAAGACCACACAGAAATGTATTCTGAAGTGTTTCTACTCTAAGATCAGTGGTTTACAGTGATCATAGCACTTAAGTTAAGGGACATGTGTTTGCAGAAGTGTCAAAACCATTAATTCCACATCAGGTCACAGACAAGTGATGTTTTCTTATATTTTTCTACATGTAAATGACCAATGCAAAGAAACTGGTTACCACATTTCTCATCCAAACTAAATATGTATTAATAACGTTCTCCAAAGATGGACACGAGATGAAAAAAATACATGCAAACCAGTTAATCTCCTCTGTATTCAGGAGTAGAGTATTGGGGCACATGGGTAATAAAAAGCAAACAGAGGAAATGGCAGATGGTCACCATCTAACATGGTACATTCTGTTTAAGTACACAAAATTTGACAAAAAAATATGTTGAAATAAAACTACAGAGAGAATGTATGTTCTGCCTCCCCAGAAACAGTAAATCAGAGTAAAACATGCTAAGTCTGTCGTTAGGGAGATATAGTCCCTAATCAATGGAATACTTGCAGAATTTTACGATAATCCGTAAGGACTCAGTGTCAATCCTAGTATCTGCATAACGAAGCTACTTCATTTTATTACCTTACATTTGGGCCTAACCGATTCACAGATTGTCCGAGATTAAAGTTCTGATTATACATTGATTTAACTAAACCAGTGTAAAATGACAACATTATGTTTAATGTTTTGTGTACAATTGACTTCTTGAATAAGTTTACAGGCACAAGTGAAACAAATGCATACATTTTAAGCTGATTTAAACGATAAGAAAACCCATTTGTTTCTTCTATTGCTTCCACTACCTAAGCTGGTTTTATTCAATCTTTTTCAGTTGGACAATTTGAATGTGAATTTTACAGTTGTTTTCAAGTCAACAGAACTGTGCCTGTATTGTAAGAAATAATTTTATTAGTTAAAACTCTTCTCTGCTAAAATCAGTGTTTGTCTGTGTTGGTTTTGCTTGGGCTGATTTTTTGGTAGCAGGGGCACCATGAAGATGGCCTCTGTGAGAAGCTGCTAGAAGCTTCCGCAGCAGAGCCAATCTCTGGTGGCTCTGAAGATGATGGACTTGCTGCTGGCCAAGCCTAGGCCAATTAGAGAGGTTGGTCATCACCTCTGTGATAACATATTTAAGAAGAAAATCAAAATATAAGGGAAATGTTTTTTTTTCTAGCCAGAGGAGGAGGGAGGTTTTTTTCTAGCCAGAGTACATGAGGGAAACAACATGGAGACACCAAGGTCAGTGGACAAGGAGGAGGAGGAGGTGCTCCAGGTACCAGAGCTGAGATTCCTGTGCAGACTGTGGTGCAGACCATGGTGGAGCAGCTGCGCTCCTGCAGCCCGTAGGGTCCAGAGGGGATGTAGAGATCCACTTGCAGCTTGTTTTACTCATTATCCTCCTGTTAGTAATAAATTAATTTTGTAATTCTAAGTTGAGCCTGTTTTGCCCTTTGAATGTTTTGCCCCAGTCTTTCTCTCAACTCATGACCCCTTTGTTTAATTTTTTCCTCTCTTCTACCCAGCTGTCAGAGCAGCTGTCGTGGGTGCCCGGCATCTGGCCAGTGTCCAAACCATGACATTGTCAACTACTCAAAATATTTTTTTAGTGACGATTTGACTAGTCCCTCTTGATCACATCAGCTGATTACATTCTCATTCTCTTTATTTAATATACTGAACACATAAGTAAGACCAGCATTCTAAACACTTTGACATGAATTTTATATTAGAAACTTCTTTGTGGTTTGGAAGAAAGCAATTTGTTTCCATATATGAATTTAAATGCATTTCTCCTCTAATAATTTTTTTGTTCATTTGGGCAAAATTCTTTACTAAAATTCTGGTTAGCTGTTCTCCAAGTGCACCCCACACTAAATTGAAAAGTGCAATTTTATTATGTGTCTAAGATGACATTTTAATATTTTTCCAGAAACTGAAATTAGTGGAAAACTTGCTGTCCTGAGAAGTAGGGTCAGGTGACTGGCAATCCATGGAAGAGGGCATGGGAACGCAGACCAGGAAAGCAAACCATACAAAGAACACTGACTACAGAGATTTGAGGATATTTAGCCAGTGTTATAATATTTTCTCATATTTTTATATGTTAATAATTCAATTTGGTTGAATTCTGAGCTCAGAAGTTTTTCAATGTTTTGCTAAGGTCATGCAAGCTGATTCTTTGTATGTGACTCAAGTCCTAGAGTTTTGTGGAAGTAGTGTTGTTTAGACCCTCCATTATTTGGCTTCAGTGCATATTCCACAGTGGCTAGAAATAGATTTGGTGACATCAAAATTGAATTAATATCAGACTGCGTGTTCCTGCACTTAAATATTCTTTCTCTAAAACATGTGCATCTTCTTTTTAATATACTATTTTGGATTAACCCTGCTGAAGATAGACAGCATGGTGTCACTCACTCTAGTACAAAAGAGGAAGAAGAAAAGGGAATAAAACCAGGAAAATTTGGGGGGAAAAATAAAACAAAAAATTTAAACAAACTATATAATAAGTGAACGGTAAACGGAAGAAGGATTAAAAACTAAACAAGTGGTACAAAAGCAATCACTCACAATCTCATTTGGTCAGACCGATGTCCAACCAGCTTCCAAACAAAAAGCAGGTAAGCATCCCTTTTTTCCTTTTAATGCTGGTCATGATATTATATGTTATGAAATATCCCTTTGTTTATTTCGGCTAATCTGCCCAACTGTGTCCCTCTCCCCTCTCAATCTATTCGCTGTAAGGGCAGAGCAAGATGCCAAGGAGGCCTTGATGCTGTGTAAACACTGCTTTGATCGAAAATCTAAAATACAGCATAATATAAGCTGCTATGAAGGAAATTAACTCAATTCTAACCAGGTCCAGTTCAAATACCTAAATGAACCCTACATTTTAAAGTAGCTAATATTGCTTCATTTGCTCAAGGAAACAAAAGATGTGACATCATAATATAAAAATAAAATACACTTCCTGTACAATAATTTGTAAATTTTCTTTACTTTGTGGACTATTTATATAAAGTTACGTTTCCTCTTTGTTGTAGTAATGGCCTTTTTTAAAGTATATGATCAGGTCATATTACCAGCTGATTATAACACAGACAGTAAATATTTTTTTTTATTTAGGTAAATATTTTTTATTTATAATTTATATGAATGAATGGGCAGTCATTTCATTGCTCAAGTTTCTTCAAGCAACTCCTTCTGGTGCTTGTCCTTGGTGTAGTAATACACCTTTTGCATGTTTCTTAAGCAGCATTTCAAAGTAATATTCTTGTGATTAAACTGGAAATTAATCTTCAGGACATAACCTTTTCAAACAGTGCAAGTTAACCAACAATTAAAATTCAGTCTTCCCTTATACACCAGATTTATAACTAAGTGATATTCTACAGTCTTTCTTTTGAGTCCATAAGCAGGTTTCACTTTTACACCCAGGTTTAAAAAAAACACTGCCTGGAATCTTAATAGCTGCATGATCTTGCTACTCCCAGACATAAAACTGCAGTGCACACTGAGTACACTAATGACTAAGCAGCTTTATAATAATCTTTGCTTTTAACAGTCTGCCTTTACCAGGTTTTATTTTAATTGCTTCATTAAAATATTTCAAAGTCCATCTGAGAATCTCATCTGTTCACCCTTAAAACTTCTTTCAGAGAAAACTGATTCACTTCCCTTCTGATTTCCTGACATGAGAGTGAATTATGTAAATGCGATGAAAAAATAATTGATTGCAGAACTGCAAACTAGTGGGAATTTGTGGAGAACACAGGCTGGGATATCTCAGGGACATGAAATAATAGCGACTGCAGGGATAAACAGAGACAGGGAATAACGACAGGGTTCAATTTCCATTAGCGGATTAATCTTCAGCAGGTACTTTGCATTTATACAACCTCTATGTTTGGGAGGAAATACAAAATTTAGGGAACTTTAATCAGGAGTATGAAAATAAATAATTTTCTGCTTGATTGAAAAAAAATGTAATATTTAATTATCCAAATTTATTTACACTTTTGAAAACCAACTTCTAATCATTAACTGCAGTAAATACTGAAGTTATTTATAATATACCCAAATACAGCTGATTTCGATTATTTCATAAAATAAGAAACAAATTAAAAGTAGTTCTAATGCACAGGGAAAACTCTGTTTCTGAAAGGAAGGACTGCTTTTACACAATGCACCCAGAATCTACAATTGCTATTTATATAAGAAAATAGTAATTGTTAGTCAGTGATGAGTTTGAGACAGTAGCTGATACTCAGGCAACTTGAAATGGATATTGTGAAATTCCAAACACTGACTTGATATTTGATTTTGATTTAAAAAAGCAGTTTGGATGGTAGAAATGTGAATATGTTAACAAAGAATTTTTGTCAGAGGAAAAATTTCATTCTTCTCTGCAAATAAAATGACGTAATATAAATTTGGTATGCCAGATGCATGATTATTTGAGGGATTGCAGAAAACATATCTGGTTGAGGAAAAATAATATTTTTTCCTGGTTTCTTTTCTGTCTTATTAGTAGAAGTGAAGTTTAAAGTACTAAATCACAATGCCTTATTGTTTAATTCATTAAGACTTACCTAATGTGCACATAAATTTTATATGGACAATATGTATATATAATTGCTATTCCCTCTTCCTATCTACATTCTTTTAGTTTCATTCCCACTGACTCCGCAATAACTGAAAATGTCAGTGTTACTCACTAAACGATTTTTTATTTTAATTGGAGAGAAACTTCTGCAAAAATTTGAGATTTACAGTGTTCTCTGAGAATGGTTTGGCATGTATTTTATTTTATTTGGTTATTAGAGAAATTCCAGACAGAAGCTCCCCACTGAGAAAGTTCTGCCTAAAGGAATTTGCTTTCGAAATAGTTTTAACTGGTCCACATACTAGGACTAGTTTCTTGAGTTTTTTTAATAAATGTAAAACTGAAATCTGCTGCTCACTATTGGTTCTGCTGTAGCCTCTGATCTGCTTTAAGGGATTATTCACAAACTGGTTTGCTAGGTAGTTGCCTAACTTATGTATATAGTTACAAATGAACACTGGTATTTGTTGTTCTGTTATGTCTCTTAACTGAGCTCTTAATCAGTTTTCTGTTCTGAGACCAATATGACAATCATTTTTTCCCAAAAGTGAATTAATTCAGATTGCCCCATTGTGAATTCCTAAGTGTCTTTATATTAAATGTAAGTCTAGCTAAGGAAAAGGAAACAAAACAACAAAAAAAACAGTCAAAACCAAAACAAATTACCCCAACCAAGCAATGAAATCTTTCATCGTAAGGTTCCAAACCTGATTTTGTGTTTCATCAATTTATTCTTTAATAGCTAAATATCTGTAGCATAATGACAATTACCAAGGCAACTGAGATATCCATATATGTTATTTCTTGCTTGTTTTTTCACCAACGCTACAGGATTTGTATGACATGTGACCATTGCATGAAATAAAACAAACATATTTTTTATAGCCTGATAATTAAATGCATTTTGGGGAAGCAAAACTGGGTTTCTCTCTTCTTAAGCTTGAGGTCACATCTGATCTTTTCTGTCTGGGAGACAACTCAACTGACTGACCTGTTACATGCATGGGAACAGGAATACTGTTTTCACCTGACCATTTCAGCAGTTACTACATATGACTTATGTGGTGGCCTTTCCTGTTTTCATCCCTGTGTGAGCACTGAGCATAAAGGCCCCTCGCTTTGTGAGCTGTAGTGGTGACAGGAACGGGAGTGGCTTCAAGAAACTTTATGAATCTGATCTGGATAGAGAAGAAAGAACAGAACTTTGGATTTTTCAAAGGCTACATGATGGAAATTTAGGTCTTGGTAACTGAAATTATATGTTTCCTAATTTTTGTCACTTAGTGTGACATGTAAGTCATAAAAGTGCCGCCTAATTTTCATTTTATGTGGCTTTGAGTGGAAAAGACATCACTGCTAATTAGTTTATGTTACATTGCTAAATTTTAATTCTAAATGGGAGGTATACAACTGAATTAAAGCAAATGGACACATATTTTTATTTACATCTTTGGGAGTGTATTAATTGTGATTCTAACATTATTAGTAAATTTGCTATAATATACACATTTCTCAATGTTTTTCTCTCCAAAGCATCAGACATTTGTTACTAAATATCCGTCCCTATCTGAAATTAGGAGCTCTAATTATAACATCTACATCTTTGATGAGAAAAGGTCTCTTTAACGGAGTGCTAATTATGATTAATTTATTCATTGATGCTGCTATCATTTATATTCAATGCACCTGTTAAAATGGCAATAAACATTCAAATATAGCTTTTTATTCTTTTGCTTTATTTAAATGAATAAAAAATATTTTTCTAATCAGTAATCAGTTTTTTTTATTTATAACATTCCTAGTGAGAATATTATGTCTATTTTTTTCAGCACTGAGATAGTCACAAAACCACCAAGAAATCTAAATTTGCAAGTGAAGAAAAACAAATATTGTAAATATATGTCAGTTGTAGATAGGCTGCTACCACGTTTTGTTTATGATCAGTGTGGAAATAACAAAATCTTTCAAAAACCCCAAACATTGATTTTAAATGTATTTTATATGCATTTAATATGGGTTTTTCTTATTATTTCATGCAGTAACATTTCACTATGTGTATAATCTTATTGCTAGGTGAAAAGACAAAATAGCTCAGATACTCACTTGTCCAAAATATGCAACAAGCCTGGCATTGGTTGTTAGAAATAGTTTATTTTTCAAAATTATTCCTTGTTACTCTTTAGGGCCACAGCCCAATTATGCCCAGTGAATCCACACAGAGCTGAAAGGGGAATGAGATCTGGCTAAGTACGTGCACACTTTTTCCTAACCACCTTCACAAAAGCTAACCTGGGGTTCACATGGGTCCTGGAGGTGACCAAGTTTTCATTCAGTCATAATTCTGCTGACAAATTAGGCAGGGTTTTGCCTAATTATTCAAAAAACCTCTGATATGCAAAGGTGCAGACTTTTTCCAAATGCTTTAAGTAGTTCTGATTTCACTGAGAGGAAGAAGTTTATAAAGGGCATTTGCTTATTCCTACATGTCCCCGCTAGCAGAGAAGGCAAAAACAGATGAGCAAATTACTGATCATATTTCTCCCTGTCTATAGCATTCCAACCAGAATCCAAAGCAGTGTTTGGAGTGGATAAGTAGGGGAGTTATTGTCGTTTAAAACCAGTAGCTTAGATGGGAATTTAGATGCCTTTTCTCTCCATGCCCGAGAAGGGGACAGGAGCAGAGCCATCCTCATAGTCACAAACTCCTTTTCCCAAAGCGATAAGGAGTGGTCAAGAGTCTCCATACGAAGAACTGAACCTACAGCACTGCCTGGTTCTCAAACAACAACAAAAAAAGAAATAAAGTACTGATGTTTGGTTTGTGGTTTGGGGTTTTTCTCTTTACTTGAATGAAAACCCTGTTCTTTGTTTGCTATACTTTTTACCTTCATGTTATTACTTATTTTCAAATTTTAGGATGACTTCTTAAAATTCATACAATGGCAGCATCTGAATGTATTCTATGGAGTTTTGCAGATTAAGAACAAGTTTATTATGCAAATAGAAGAGAACTATACAATGACAAAAAGTAAAAGCCTTTCAAACCAGCAACTTTGCTCAGTAAATGTATCAGAACTACTGAGCAAATAATAAAGACACCTTTTACCATCATTATCTGAATGATTCATTGAAAATTTAATGATTCATTAGCTAAAAATCCTGAATGATTCACTAAATTAAAAATGGTCCACATTCATGAAAAATCTACTTTATGCAGGACACTTAGTGGAGTTTATAATATCTACATAGATCCTCTAACAGCTAATGATCTCTTACATCTCTCACTCTTCTTGATATCTTTCTCAAAATTCACTTACTAAAAATGTTGGAAAGTCTGAAGTAAAGACACAGCTCTCCTGAGCTTTATTCTTCTAATAAAAACATTTTTAATAGCTTTTTGCTTCTTAATGTGGTACTGAAGATAAAATGATAATGATAAAAGATAAAATGCATACTAACCTGAAGTTAGCAGAAGCAATGGCAGGGAAGAAACTAAGAGTTTGAGTGTGTCATACATGCTAGTATTATCTCAGTTATCCCAATGCCCAGAATTAAGTTTTGGCCATGAACTTCTCTGACCAAGCTGGGAGAAATTACAATTTTTCCTTTTTGAAACCAAATGATTATGGGTTTTTGACTGTAGGAAAAATTGAGAATTATCTGTTAGTACAATTTGAAATCATTAAGACACATGCAACCTCAAAAGAAAAATTTGAAAAGCTTTCTATTTTTCACCTTTCATTTCACCTTGCCTCTCTGATTTTATAGTAACAGAGTTCTTCACAAGCACCTTGAAAGTAAATTACCACATTCTCTGCTTTATGAAATTTGGCTGTAAATATACTGCTGCAGTGATATGACCAGAATAAAAGTTTTCTGAATTTATATTTGTAGTCATATCTTGAGTCTTTGCAGAAGGTCATAATGAAAATTAACATAATGAATACTTAACAAACTACAGCATCTCTTTGATGTATTTTAAGACAATCATCGTTAACAGAAGTCGAAACCAATTCATGTCAGCACTTCACAATGAATCCCTAGCCAGTAGCTTTTCCTGCAAATAACATTTGTCTGCACACAGGAAAGAAAAAAATTAACGTATTCATTTGCTAACATATAGAAGTGTGTGGATGAAGGAATTTTAACATTCAAAAAAGGCTAGATAAGTTTCTGATATGTATGCACTGTTTTATTTTCAGACAAAGAAATACTAACATATGAAATGCACTGGAATGATCAAAGTGTTTAAAAAATACACCATCTTTCTTGTAGTGACTATAAAGATTATAAGACCCAAGTTCCTGTAATGTTGAAAATATGAGAAGTAAATTCCACTTTCCTTAGCATATCTCATTTCAGGCATCGTCACTCACATTATTATTATCAGTTTCCTACTATATAAAGACAGGACAGTGAAAAAAATCGTTTGAGAGGAGCTTCAAAGAGCTTCAAAGAGATAAATTAAATCTCCTGAACAACATATTTAAACAGACCAATAGTATGCTCCCTATTTTATACAGAATAACACACCCAACAGTAACAACAGATTTTACTTAAGTTTTCCAGTTTAAATACTGAAAATTTTTGCAAGCCACTGTCCTGGGGTGGCATAATGATATTTTGTATTCCCTATCGTTTGTATACTTGACTGGAAAATACGGTCCTGTAGCTTTAACTGTGTCCCGTAGCTGGGAGAAAGCTCTGCCAGCGCGGGATGTTTTGAAACTTTTTCCCCGGCTCTCCTATGGGGGAGTGAGAAGGAAGGGACACTGTTTTTACTTTTTTTTTTTTTTTCTCGGGCAGTTGCTGCGGCTGGTGGCTGGTGCTACTGGTGTGGCTGCTTCTTGGGTTTTCTGGTTTTTTCGATTTTTTTCTCCCTGGGATTGTTTTTCACCGTTTTGGACCCTTTTCTTCGACTTGCTTTCTCATCCGAGAACCTGAGGAGCCCCGGGGGACAGCGGACGAGAATCGTCCAGGGAGCCACCGGAGGAACTTCACCTAGCCCTTCGGGGCCCCCTCCCCCCGGAAAGGGGAAGCTACGCCTGAGGAAAAGGACACTAAGTTCATCAGCTGTTTGTTCAGGTTTTCTGACCCCTTTTCCCCTTTCCCTTTCCACTGTGTGGTCTGTTAATTAAACAGTTCTTCCCACTTTAGGCTGAGATATTCTGTGTTGTGGGGGGAGGGGTGCCAGAAACCTCTGCTGTGGGGGAGGCACCTGCTCGGAGTGCTTTCCACCTAGGATATTTCTCTCTATCTTGTCACACTATCAAAGTTTCTGGTGTGAAGGATTCCAGAAAAAGATGGAAAATACTGAAAGACACACTAGAAGACTATTGTAGCAGCAGCAAAGACAGAAGTTAGTTCTGTATTATATACCAGAAGACATCTGTATAAAAGCCCTTGAATTTCAACAAGAGGGACTGAAGAACAGCAGGGAGGCAATTCTCCATCCTGCTCCTCTGGAGAAGGCTTTTTGGTATTTAGGTTTTCATTTAAAGGAAGTAAATTAGAAACTTGTCCAATTTCCAGACAGCATTAAAACAGCTGGTCACAAGGATATCATCAGTTCTGGAAATGCTTATAGACAGCAATCTTTCCTCCTATCATCAAGAAGTAACAAATTAACTTTTGAAGTGATTTTGAAGGCCCCTGTAGAAGCAAGAAAAGCAAAAAAGTCTTGCAAAACTGAGTTAAGATAGTTTAACTTAGTGCTCTTTAATCATGTGAACTTGAAACACAAAGCCTCAGCACACGCACATAAATACTCCTGCATTAGGCAGCAAAATTTTCATAAGCCCATAAAAAAGCATGTCCTCACACAGATGCACACACGCACAAGAGCCTTTTTCATAGTTAATTTCTGAATAAAAATTGCGTATTTTACTCTGCTAAGTTATTTAAGTAGTAGTGTGTTTTGAAGAAATTTTTTTCACATAGGCAGTTAAACAAATCCTTTTCAAATATGAAATGGAAATGTAAAATCTCCATTTTACCTTAAGAGCAAAAATATTCAAAATGTCTCTTGTCCCAGTATTTTTTCCAGGGTATGGCAAGTAATAATTCTATTGATTTTGTTTCACAGATGTGGGATACTAGGATTTTTTTTAAATTTAATTTAACTTTTTTTCTAGATATTAATATTAGTATATGCAATGTCTTCCTGTTACCTAAAACTTTGGTTAAAAAATTTATTTAAACTGATACTTTGTCACAGATTTTAAACATGCAGCTGTATTCTGATGTCCATTAAAGCTGATAATCGTAAAAGGTTGCTGCCAGAACTGACAGAGGATTTAGAATACTAAAAACCAAAAAAATCTTGCATTTTTCAGTGTCTTTTGTTCATCTTGAAAAAACAGATGAAAGAAAGAAAGGAAAAGTGGCCAGGCTTTTAAGGCTAGGATAAATCAATTACTGTCTCTCACTGCGTAGAAGCACTGTAGAACAAGTTCAAAGATATGTTGTAAAATGTAGGGCCAGGAAGAACCTTTCAGAATAATTTTCAATGCACGACTTCTTTCCTCTGCCAACAGACAAAAAACACACACTTTCAGAAATAAATTAAGAGAGCAAGAAGCCAAAATGAACGATCAGAAACACTACATACTCATTGGAAGGTAACTTGTAAAAGTCTGGTGGAAAATTTGCACTAAAAAAGTCAAAAGGAATTTGAAATTAAACATTTTATTTTGAAATAAATCTTAATCAAAATTACTCAGTTATCTACATTACTCTATGGAAAAAACTACTAAATTTTTACACACCCTCTTTCCTTCATCAAAACTTTTCATCTAATTCTTATTACATAGATATATAGTAAAAGTAAGCTAATACATTCTAAATTATTGAGTCAAAGCTAGACACCAGAAATCTCACAAGCTAATTTTTTTTTACTATAGGGATACATTTAGGTACCCAGTATACCTTCAAGAACAAGGGAGTAGCTAACATTGCCATGCTTTCTTGAGATGCTGAAAATGCCAAATGAAATAAATATGAATTTGCAATTCTTCATGCTTTAAAAAAGTCAACCCTTCATCAGATTACAAGGAAGAGTAGGGTGATGTGAAATTTTACTTTTAAAAGCAAAATATTGTTGCGTTGTCTGTACTCTTTCATTCTTGAGTATCTGAACTGTTGCAGTAAGACAAAAAAGCCTATTGTTTATTCTCCTGAAAAATTCAAGAGGGGATTAGAAACAGAATATTGTAAAATTTGATCAGAAATGCAATCAGAAGGGTTTTATATTTTTAAAAAATATATGTGCTGCTGAAGGTAAGATCACCTCTTCACCAGTTAGTGCTGAACAGACTAGGGGAGAAGAGCATAAAAAATTAAACATAACTATAACTTAATCAATTTTTGTTGCCTTAGAGAGCAGAAAGTAGTATGCAAACACAAGGCATTCAAAACCTTCTTTTATACAGACTGTACAGTGTTATCACACTCACTGGGTAACACTGCCCAATTTTATCTCTTCATACTATGAATTCCATCAAATCTCATGACAACATCATGTAATTAACATGATATTATGTTTTGTGAAGGTACATGTGTATCAGACAAAAAACCTGAGTCTTTGTCCTGCGTTTCAGTATTTTTGAACTTTAACACTCCTGCAAATATATAACTATGCTTTTTTTTTACCTTAAAAGAGCAATCACTGGTTGTTTAAAGAAACTAATTCTATATTAAATTGTAATTTTTTGGTCTGTTACTCTACAGTCCTTCTTTTTTCTGTTGAGGCTTTTATGAGTGGGTTTGGTTTTTTCATACTGCCAGTTCTACCATTTTAAGCATTAGAGTTTTATTGCTTTTGCTAGGCTGTTTTTTTTAGATAATTATAAGAGATATTTAAACTTCATTTTCAGAGTTACAGTGCTAGTGTAGTAGTTTACAGACTCTAGAAAAAAAAAAAGAAAGAAAAAAGAGATAGGGACTAAAATGCTTGGCTAGTAGTACTTTTTTATCCAGCTGATTGATTACTGTTTGCTTTTTTGTTTTAATTTTTTTTAACAGCAGCTTAAAGATATTATTTTTTCTTGGCTTAGAAAGGATGAGTTCACCTGGTGAATTTTGAACTCTTGCTTTTGGTCCTGTGATACTCCTAATTTTAAGTTTTTCTGTCTTAAGTCTTGTTAAAATCTCACCAAAGCAAAGAGAGACCTAGGGCAAGAATTGCAAATTTTGGTAACTCTCTCCAAATCCTGATCCTTTACAGAGTTCTGCACTTGCTCTTAAACAACTATGTGCAGGCAAAGCATGTAAAAAATATCAAGCATACCTGGTATTTGCAGGAGTATGTAACCACTGTAGCTTCAAATATGTATCAGTATTGACTGCATTTTATAAGCAACTATGACATAATCTATAAACATCTCCTTACTTTTGTCAGTAGTTTTTCATGCATTTTCATTTTTAACTCTGCTTTCCATCCGCCTCAGTCTCACTTTCCAGCTTATTGTCATAGGTTGCCAGACTGGAACAAAGCTCTGTGTGATGCATAACAGAAGAGGAAATCACGTAAGGAAATTTGGGTATATCAAATGTGATGGGTCTTAATCCTCCAAGCACCTCAATTTCTGGAACATCAGCCATGTTACTCAGTGAGACAGAATGAAAGAACTGAAATTATACTTTTTCTTCTGTAAGGTAGGAGAACAAAGGGTCACTGGCAAAGGCGCAAGTGAAGGCATCCTTTCAAAAGAACAGCTTGGTGTCAACACTAGCTATGACCTATCATTCAGAAAAGCAGAAACACCAATAAATTATCATTCCTGTTTTCAAAATAAACCTTTCAGATTACTGTAGGAATTGGAAGATGCCGTCTTCTCTCATTTGAGCAAAGTTAAAATGGTGATGCCTGTGATTTTATTTTGCTCTAGCCAAAACTCTGCATTTGACTGCAGAGACAGGTAAGAAAATAAAGAATGTAAGAGAATGAAGAGTGATAAAATAAATAAGGAATAAGCTGTGTTTGGGAAGCTTGCTTTCTATACTACAGAGGGCCTTCCCACTCAGTTGTAAAATGAGCCACATTGAAATACTATGCATCAGATCAAGCCACTAAATTTTAAAATTACACAGACTATAAAACTATTAACAAACCAAAAAAAGTTTAAAGAGATACTGTACAAATACCAGTTTATATAACCAATGAATATCAGGTCAGAAGGCAGCTATGTAGTCCAAAAAGCAGAATAACATCCAGACTAGAGATTTTTTAGGTGTGTGATAACACCGCTATGTAGTCAGCAGGAAGAGCAGGGAAGGTTTGCACACTGCTTGGAGCATGAGAAATATGGAATAACAAAATAATCTTATCACCTTTAGCAGAATTGAAGTTGTTTTATGCATAGTACATAGTACATAGTACTGAAGAAGTAGGAAGATTCCTGAAGGGAGGAAAGATCAACTGATCAATAAGTATGTCTCAGACTGACTTCAGAATGGCTCTGACAGACTGATTAAAAACACTGTTATCCAGACACTGTTACCCAGAAGGACAGTAGCCTGAAAAAGAACCTTTGAAGATAGTGTAAAAAGGCTGTGGAAATGCAAGCAGAAAGGATTATCCAGGAGGTGGAAAAAATAGATCTTTTTGTCATACTGATTAAATTCACAGTAATACATATGATTCCAAATCCATAAAAAAGGCAATAAAGCAAGAACACATGAATGAATAATATAATATGCACAATTGACATCGAAGTTCATTGTTACTCCACTATCAATGAAATGCACCATGAAGCTACCTCTTCATGCTGCACAGCAGGTATTGTTTTGGAACCACTATCAAGGGCACCAGATTCAAGGATCATTGCTTTAATGCATCACAAATTGTGTTACAACTTGCAAGTGAAAATAGTTTCTTTCTTTTCTTCCACTGCATTCCACAATAGACTGAGGAAGGCAGAACCACAGAATGTCTAATGAATATTAAGGATGTTCCAGCAGTACATTTCTAAGATATTGTAGACTATTTACATGTCTCACTGCCTCTTGCTCCATAGTTATCTTGTTATTCCACTGAACCTTAGTTTCTACTCATGTTCTAATCACTATTTACGATAAAGAAAAGATGAAGAAAGATTAAAAAGTTCTATTTCTTCCACTGCTATGGATGATAACATCAAGACAATTCTTCATATGGTAGTTGAAAATACAAATGAAATCTAAGCTATTCTTTCATGTTTTAATACCAAAGACCTCAATTATAGGCAGAGAGAACTTCTTAGAGACCTTTCAATACAGTCATTATTTTTTGTGTAAGACATACTGCACTAAAAGCAATTGAAAACACTATACATATTTAACTCCTTGCCTTTTCCTATAGTTTCTGTTCCCCATACACATGACATAGTGTCATATATACTGTGTTCAAATATATATGCCACTTTTTAAACAAACCCTGTAAGCAGTGCTTCATTCATATTGTGTGCATCAGATAACACCACAGATGCAATGAATATTAGTCTTACTCTACATTCATCCACATTCTACAGATATTGCTTCATTTTAAGATGCAGAGGGATATTAAAAAAAGCCCTTAGTAAGTGTAAAATAAAACATTTGCATTGAAATTATCCATCAAAAGTCTTATACATTTAATTTTTGCTTTTTAAAAAATTTTAGAAATAAATTAGTATATCAGTTAGAACAAAAATTGAAAAAAACTTTAAACAAAACTCCATTTAGACCCACTATAATAATAAGGCTTTTATTCTGGCCAATTCTCCACTGTAAGTCCTAGCTGGAGCTATTTATACCATTATTAACCTCAAAAACCTTTAAAAATCAGGTCCCCTTGAAAAAAAGATTCAAGATATAGCTAGTCTGGGAAAGGGATGTGGTACAGAGTTATTTAGTAATAAATAGTCATGGCAGTGAATCAAGATCAGTACAGCTGCATCAGAGTGGTGCAATATCCACTCATGAACGTTACTGGTATGAAAAGAGACTCTGTATCTGCACTGATTTCCACTGCTGGGCCAGTACATCTCAACCATGTTGTACTTCAGGTGTTAGTCAGGAGATCTCTGCCACTGAACTCTTTCAAACTTGAGAGAAAAAAATTTTGAAGCACCTTTACAAAAACTTTAATGGGTTTCAGATTTCTAGCTGCTTTTTACGTGCAAAGGAGGATAGCATTCTCAGAAAAAAAGAATATCAGAGGCAGCAGCAGGGTATTCCTACTCTAATGCTTGAAATCAGCACTTGATAAACCAATTTGTAACAAGGCTATAGTAAATATACCAATACAAGGACTCAGATTAACCCACATAAAGACAGGAAAAATACTTTAACATGTTCATTAGAAGTACGATACAAAGAATAAATATTAATGTTGGAGATACACAGCACTTTCAGCTGAAAGAATTGAAAAATTAACTCACATAACATAACAAATGAACTTTTTCAGCAAAGGCATATTTCCTGGGACAGCTGTCCAAAGTAATGGTTATTGTTCCCTTTCTAAAAGAAGGAAGACTTAAAATAAGATATAGAAAATGTTCCAGTGGGAACACATACAAAAAAATCAGACTTATTTACAGTTCTTGACAGAACTTCACCTCGGCTGAAAAGAATCCTTTCATCATCAAGAGCTCTCAATACTATAACTAAAGCAGTCTGAAAAGAGAAATATTACAAAAGGTGAAATATCTGTATGGTTGTAAGAAAATCAGAGAGATTTGGTATAGAGGACCAAAGAAGTAAAATATAAAATGGAGGTAAAATAATATTTAATTATGTGGAAGATATATTGCCATACTAAAAATAAATTTTAGAACAGAGATATGGTATTATTTTATAAGATTAATGAAACTGTGTATCTCAATAATATCTCATGAACAGTTTATTAATTTTTATTATAATAATCAATTAAGTTAATATTATGCTTATTATTTTCTCTGTACTCATCCATGTCAATTTTTTCTCATTCTCAGTTAAAACAAGCCTCGTCAAGTTTAACAATAAACTAGTGCACTGTAGATTGTCCATATATAGAAATATTTTAACTTAGTTCTTTCACATCTGAGCAAAACACTCATAATCAAATAATGGGAAGTGCTCATATCCAGTCCTGATGACCATCCAAACTGATCTGTGTAATGATGGCCAACTGGTCCTTTGTCTTTTTACAGTAAACCTCTGGTGTAACAGAGTGTCTGTAACTTATTGAAGAATAATTAAATTATCTGAAATGGTAGAGGAAATCTGTGCTCTAATATTAGTCAAGAGGATGCCACCAAGAAGGAACATTTTTTGTGTGTTTTTAAATAGAAATATGTGTCTGTGGGAGGTTTTACTTGTTTGTTTGTTATCCCTATATAAATGCAGTTATTATAGTAGCCTTAGCTACGCACACAAAAACAAACACACACACGTACATATACCCCCCACAATGGGATAGGGATTGAAATAGGAAAAAGCACAATGAGAACATTCATGTATCAAGATAAAGCCAGGAAGATTACTTACCAATTATTGTTAGAGGCAAAACCAACTCAACTTGGGGAAAAATATTTTATTGTCAGTTAAAACAGATCTGTGTAGCAGAAAGCAAAAAGACAAGTGTTATAACACCTTTCCGCTCTCCTTTCCCAGGCTCAACATCATTCTGTCACTCCAAGCACTATTACCTCCCCATCTTTATTACACCTTTTCTCTGCTGC
The DNA here is from genome assembly GCA_013397895.1 of Origma solitaria. Taxonomy (NCBI): domain Eukaryota; kingdom Metazoa; phylum Chordata; class Aves; order Passeriformes; family Acanthizidae; genus Origma; species Origma solitaria. The sequence continues at coordinate 48,206 of VZRL01001697.1, read as the reverse complement.
AGTGAGGGCTCTCCATGGTGTGCAGTTCTTTTAGGAATATCTCACTGTAGCAGCATGAGTGTTCCACAGGTTGCAGTCTAGAGATTTACTCCACCATGAAACACTTCTTGCTCCTGCTCTGGCCATAGTGTTCTCCCTGTTCTTTATCACACTTTTTGTTCCCTCCTTTTCTCACCACAGAGTGTTTTCTGTCCCTTTTAAAACATGTTTTCCTAGAGGCCTCACTAGCTTTGCTGATGGTCTCAGCTTTGGTCTCAGGGAACAAGCTGTGTCTAACACATGGCAGCCCAGGGCCTCTTCGACCCTTGCAACTGCCTCCTGTTCCAGCTACTAACACCTTGCCATGGATACCCAGAACTGATACAATCAATTTCTTTTACTATAATGTTGAAAATTACTGTCTCTCTGGAAGTATAAATCTCATAGAAAATGTCTGCCAGGAGCTAACAAAACCCCCTTCAGCGAGTCAGAGTCAGGAGACCGGTTTTTGAAGCTTTGGCAAGATAAAGGGACAAAGAGTATTTCAATAGAGTCTGAAAAGAAAAATAAATTAATTTTATATTTGGATTTCTGCAGATGAAATAAAACTGCTTTTACATGACGTACATGTATTGAGGTTTTCAAGATTCTGTCACTGATGTTCTTAAACACTAAAGTCTGCAAATTTTTTTCATTATTTATTCTAGAAAAGCTGCAAAGTTCTTAAAAGTAGATTGAACATCTATCTGTTCAACAGCCGAATCTGGTGTTACAGGTAAGTAAGCTACCTGGTATTTAACCCTACAAGGAATATTTACAGGTACTTATGGAGTAACAAAAAAATCCCACAAACAAACCAACAAGTGGGGACTTTTCTCAACTGATATACTCTTCAAATCAAAATTAAAAGTGCTTATATAGAAAGATCTCCACAGTTTCTCAGCTAGTTTTTCAAAGACTTTGGTCTGGAGTTAGAGCCATAGGTTTTGTTCTGTTTTTGCTTGGAGTTAATGGTCATGCTAGATGCTAGTGCATGATCCCAAATCCCGTAAGATTGCACTATAGTAGACTTTGACTGACATTGACACATTAAGGATCAACAGCTCTACCATTTTAGGATTTTGGTTTTAGTGCAATATTTAATTCATTTTGTTTAATAAATGCATTGCCTTATGATTTGTGGTTACAGTGTGGCACAGAGTGAATGTTAGGTGGGACAACAGGAGAGTAAAGAAGAGATGCTGGAGTGGGAAATCTCCTTTTGTGCTGAATTGCTGAAATAATATTGAGAACATATAACTAGTGTTTTGGTTCACAGCTGGGACCAATAAAAGCCTGTGAAGAATTTCTCTAAATTATACTATCCTGTGGGGTGCCAAGGAAATGCTGTTTCTCATTTAAAATAAATAGTACCCCCTACTAACTTATTCCTAATCAGGCAACAACAAAGGAATTAAGTAGGCCATTTCCATACATATGACTGTTTCTTTTATGAAATGTAGTCCACCAGAAATTCAGAGCTAATTGATTTAGTGGAGTTCATGTTTGTGTATTTTTTCAACCTTGTAACAAACTCCAATGCTTCTGTTTTAAGCAATTCCATTTCTTATTGCAGCATTTAAAAATTACAATATTGAGTGCTCAATGTGTGCTTTATTAGCATTGCAAAGCAATGGGTTTTGCCTATAAAAGAAGACAAAGTGTTTTGTCAGAGTCACAGTTAATAGCACGTATGCCAATGATATTATTCATGGCATAGAAGCTATGTCACAATTTCTGCAGAACCAATTGCTTTTGTCTTCTACTTTAAAATTTGTGTAAGTATCTCCAAGTTCAGATTATTTGTTTTAAATCAGTATACTGCATCAAAAATTACAAGATAATCTTAAAGTTGCTTCAAGACTTTATTCAGGAAAAGTTTACTTGATTGTTGCTGGTTTTTTCATCTCATGCAAATTAAATCATTCAAATTATATATTTTCTAAAACATAAAGATATTTTGTGGTTTCCAACCTAATACCTGGAAGCTAACCACCTTTCATAAGAACCTGTTATTTCCCCTAAGAACAACTGACAATTAGTTCATTTAATTCCCTCCGTGTATCCAACCACTGAAACACTGAGAGAACTCGGAATACAAAAAAATCCCCCTGTTCATCTTTATATTTTGTAATCCTGTTTAGGTTCACAGGTGTCTAAATCACCATAAATCGCCTTTCCCTTCCCTTCCCAAACCTTCCCTTCCCTTCCCTTCCCTTCCCTTCCCTTCCCTTCCCGAACCTTCCCTTCCCTTCCCGAACCTTCCCTTCCCTTCCCGAACCTTCCCGAACCTTCCCAAACCTTCCCTTCCCTTCCCTTCCCAAACCTTCCCAAACCTTCCCAAACCTTCCCAAACCTTCCCTTCCCGAACCTTCCTGAACTGAACCTTCCCGAACTGAACCAAACCTTCCCGAACCTTCCCTTCCCGAATCTTCCCTTCCCAGTACATAACAATTTGCTCAAGAAAACCAAGGAGAAAGGCTCTGGTATTTTCATAGACTAATTATTCATTGTCAGGGAATTCATGGCATGTGTTAGATGGAATCAAGATTGCATTGATCAGCTCATTCAAGAATAGTAATGATTACAAGTAAAATGAGTCCTTAACACTCACACTCATTCAAGTTATGCCACACACCCCAGGAGTGCATCTGAAAGCTCTAAGTAGTACGTACAATATCTGTAAGTGGGCACTAAAAATATTTTACTACTATTTTAGCAATTTCATTGATATGCCTAGCCTAGGCCTGCGGTTGAAGGCAAGTTATGAATAGCATATATGCACTTCTATAATTTCTCATTTTTAAAGCAATCCTTGTACAAAGCCTAAACAAAGCTGCAGTGATTTCTAATTATAGAAGGCTAAGCTGCAGGTATTGTGATGCTTTGCTAGCCACTTCATTCAAAGCTAACTGATACAAGGATGAATTGTATCGAAGAAGCAGTAGTCCTTCTTGAAAAAAATTAGCTGTTTTGGGAAACACTAGAGTAGTTCAAGCTGTCATGCTTCACAGGGAAGCAGGTGTCAGAGACTGAATAGTTAATGTCTCAAACATTGATATAAAGTTTTGATCATTATAACAAAAACAGTGTAAAGAAGCTACAACCGAAGAAGGCTCCCTTAAGATACCTGACTGGAACTTGGGACTGTAAATTAAACTGCTGAGATAAGATTCTATTGTTCAATCATCTCAGCTGTCGGAGAAGCAAACAAGGATGAGGGAAAGGAATGCATACACAAGGGAGCCAAATGCAGCAGAGATTCTTCCCTGGCTAGATTTGAGGTGGATGAGACCACAGCCCGCAGACTCACCCCTGAAACAGGGGGTGGGGGGATGAGGTCTTGGGTGTGACCTCTGATCAGAGGCAGTGAATACCCCTCCTCCCTTACACAAACTTGCCCAGCTGTGGAACCGCCAACCCCACAGGCCATATCCATGGGACATTCACATGCAAGGCAGGTGAGGGGGTGTCATAATCTATCAAAGACCCCCCAAAGTGCCCCCCAGAGGCCTTGCACTGATGTCTTCATGGGCTTACCTAAAACACAGGCTAGACAAAGTTAAAAGAATAAAAAGCAATTAAATTTATTGAAGGGCCTTCAGGTGCATTTACGGCAAATGCAGCCCACCCAAGGGCCACACCAAGTCACAAGTTTTTCATACTTTATAAGTTCTGTCCATTTACGTATCAAGCTTTAATCCTCCAATTACAGCTCCAGGTAATGACATCCTTTACTCCAAGTTTGCTCCCTCCAATTCACTGCTGTTTACATATCTTGGGGCCTGAACAGCAAAGTGTCCTTGGATTTCGAGATTAGAGGAATCGTTTTGTCTAAAAATGCTGGGAACAGGAGTTTTATCACCCTATATGGAGTCCAGAGTTATACACTAAAGTTGCACATACATTAAAAGCATAGACGCTAAAATCCTAAGGCACCAGGACCACAGAACTGTATGTGATGCAACAGATCCAAAGTCTGCTGCAAGAGACTGTCCCTCCCCTGGGGAGACATTGCCACCTGGCCTGAGTGTATATTAACCCATGGGATTCTGTGCTTTTCAGGGTGACCATCACCACCAAGAAGACCAGTTGGAGAGGATCAACGCAACATCATTGGGATCCACAGATGGTTATATTTCCTTTATTCTGTCTCTGTCACTCTCTTTCTGTTCTCCCCACCTCTTCCCTATTTCTTTCTCTTCCTTTGTCTCTCGTTTCCTCTCTCTATGACTATCAAATAAAACCCATACTTATTGACTCCATATGGTCTCATTTGTGCCTTAATTCAGACAGAGGAATTTCTAATAACCTTAATAATCGTATCATGACAGCAAGTAACATCCATAAATCATGTAACCAGAGTGACATTAGATACAGGTTAAGAAAACACTGGTGTACATATTTATAATATGTTATTCTCACTCCATGTTTCACTTCTGTCCCTCTGTTGCTCTCAGCATAGTGGCTCTATAATTATGGCTATTGTTCTGCGAAACAGAAAAAAAAATTAAAGTCCAGGCAAGTTCAATCAATTTTGTGTTACACAGTCTCTCAAATGGACTTCTGTCTGATTCTGTTTGCTGTGCAAATGAATAGATAAATCTGACATCTTGACAGAGGTGTAGAGACAAGAGTTCTCAAAATATGTTTAAGTGTAACGGTTGTTCAACTGTAATGTTCAACTGACTGTAATATTAGATAAAGCTACATATTTAATTAAAGCATTTAGCAATATCTTTTTCGAGGAGATAGGTCTTTTTTGTAATAACTTAGCTTATTTCACAGTCTCCAACATGTACCACTTAATTCAACATTTTTCTTCATGTATGCATTACATTTCACTTATGACAGATGAATAATGTGCCTGGCAGCCTTAAATAGAAATGAAATCTGTAATATATGAAAAAAAGAAAATTAGAAACATGACTAGGTGTTTGATTCTACAATGATTCTACAACTCTATACCTCTTATTCTTCAAATAAGAGGTATACAAAACATAGCATCTTAAAGAAAATCTTTTTTATGGATTGCATGCAGCTTAACAGCAGAATTTATCCTTATTCACCTAAACTTAGACAGCTGTGTTTTGAATCCCATTTTATAAAGCAGATACCTGAATTAAAATAGCAGAAATTGCACCAGAAATTGTAAACAAGGGAAAATCCCCCAAGTAACTTACACTACAAAAGCATCTGCATGATGTGTGTGATAGGTTATTGTAAAATAGTAACTCTTTGAAGGGCTATTTTCCCCAGGGGGAATTTTTTCGTTTTGTTTTGGATTGGTTTATTTGTTTGTCAGCTGTTGTTTTTTTAAGGAGCAAGAAAGTATTTTCTGGGGGGGGAAAAAAAAAAAAAAAGCAAGAGATAGAGGAAGATACGTGAAAGGAAAGAAATTTTGAAGAATACTAGCAGGTATTGCAGAGAACTGATTAGCAGGAGAAGACACTTAAAGAGACAATATATGAAAAACAAGAGAAGAAAGAACAACAGGAAAAAGACAATGTTGGGGGCGGAAAGAAGGAAAAAGGGTAAAAAGCAGTTTAGTGAGAGAGAGACCTCATAATAAAAAGAAGTAATATGGTGGGGCTATGACGTATTAAAGGGCAAGGATAGTCACTTCCTAGGAGCCTTGTTCATGAACTGCCATTTTTTCATCTGTTTTTTCTGCTATAAGTTTCTTCTAGAAGAATGCTATTACTAATATTTCTTGTTCTCAAAACAAACAAACAAGCAAAGCCAAAAACAACAGCAAAGATAGTTAAATAGTTTCAGAAAACTCTTCCAGAGCCCAATGAAACAGTGTAATTTGTTCAATATCCTCCCTTACTTGTCCCGCACATCGGTTTTTTTCTATCTAACAAACAATGAATTCAGTTGTGCAACTTGAAATTCACAAGGTTAGAGCTGAGCAACACATTTTACACAGCATTCCATCAGTGCAAATTTCAGAAGTGCTGAGGAAAAGAGGAGGGAAAGACAAAAACAATTTTAAAAAAAGAGATGTTAAGACATCTTAAAACCAAATGGAAACACAAGGAAGAAGGAATAAATGTGAGAAAACTGTTGCATTTGTTTAGTCTCTGCATGCCTTCTCTCCTTTTTCTCTCCCACAATAATGATGAATTGGTAAAGAAGGATTAATTAAAAGAAAAATGGATTAGAAGAGACATGAGAAGAAAATAAACAAAGAAAACAGAAATATGACAAATGAAAGAAAATGTGAGAAAATAAAAGTATAACAAATAATTAAAGAGTTGAATGTGATAGTAAAATAACAAAATGAGGAGAAAGAAAGCAATAAAAGCAGTATTTTTTAAAGGGGTTTCTATTGCCTGAAAGTCTGTGGATATCTTCAAAGAGGATGCAATTTTATCACTGAGGAGTACATGTAAACCTTGGAAAACAAGAAGAATATCTATTGCTTTTCTGGAAAAAAAAATTGTTTATGAAAAAAGAAAATTGCTAAAATAAATTTATGTGCATTTTCATGAGTCATCATCATACTATCACTCGAACATTGTCACTGACCTTTACAAGGGTAGAGTTCACTCTTGGGAGCACATAATATTCCCTTTGTTTCCTCTATCTGGTCCTCTTGCTGCTGGGTTTTAGATATGTTAGATAAGGTTCTACAGCTATTTTCACTTCAGACAACTCTTTCTATCTCTAGTGTCTCTTCTAATTCTATTTCCATGAAAATGTCAATATACACAATTATTTTGCTTATGAGTAAAAGCTTTTTTCCCCCCTTTAAATAACACTTTTAGGAAATTACTTTCAAGTCTAATATTTGCCCTTACTTATGTATAGAAATTAAGTTTTTGGTTGGTCTTTCTCTAGCAGCAAAGCTCCTCAAAAACATTCTCTTCGCTTTTTTTCTAACCATTTCTCTTGCTAGTTTACTTTTCTATTTTGAGTCTGTAGCAGCAACAAAATCCTCAGAGATTCTCATGCCCATCAGCCATGACCTACAACCTCACCCAGGTCTTTTATTACACTCCACTACAAATTATTTGCAAGAAAATTAAAATCTGCAGACAGGAATGTCTAAACTCAAACCGACTGTGTTCCTTTCAAATTCATTGTTTAAAGTAAAACATTCTAAACCAAAAAAAGTGAATCTGCAGCTTTCCAAAATCTGAAGTTTGACTGAAAAACTGTAGTGGAACAGGATATACATAAATTATCCTCATAACTTCTCTTTATTTTGTTTGAAATTGGTCTTCTCAATAAGCTTCACTGTCATGTTCCTATCACATCTGTCACAGTACTGCTTAATTTTGTGTTCTAGGGGTGTTGTATCCAGTTACAATAATTTTTTTAATATCTCCTTTCTCCTACTGCTGATGCACTTGAGGGAGTTTTCCCATAATGGGTCACTTCTCATGTATATTGTACCATGTATTAAAAAACACAGTAGATTTAATAGAGCTTGGGGAGGAAAATAATTAAAACAAATGAACAAACAAACAACAACAAAGAGAGCCAAAAACCACCCAAGGAAACCAGAAAATAATCAGTGGCTACTTAGTCAAATTCTGTTCTAAGTTACACAGGTATATTGTGGAATTGCACTTATATGTTGACAGGGATACTGATTCCTTTATGTTATTCTGATTTTCATTATTATATGATACTTATTCCTGCCTTTTTCTTCAGAGATAAATTGTACTTTTAAAATCCTATTTTTCATATTGAAGCTTCATCAAACAGTATGATAAGTAGCATGATACTTAGATTATGTAACCTTAAAATAGGACACAGAGGATTTCACTGAAAACTGCATGGGAATTACTTGAGTAAATTTCACCACTGTTTCCTTATGAACTTTCTGAAGCATTAACAAAAGAAGACAGAAAAATTAGTTTTGCAGAATTCTGAAGTCGCAGGATAGAGTGTAATTATTCCACATATGTATCCTCTCTGTAAAAAGACAAATACAGTGAGACAACTCAGCTGAGATTAATTTTTTTTTAAAAGAGATATTTAAAATATATTAAAAAGCAGCTATTACTTTAATATGTATTATTTAATATGTGTCACATG
>VZRL01001697.1:29557-40100 GCA_013397895.1 Origma solitaria | reverse complement strand
TGTTTAGTTAATTATTTAACTTTATTTTCCTTCAGTGGTGTGCCAATGAAGAAAGTTTCATAAAAAGTAAGGAATATTAATAAATTATATATTATAATTAATAAATTATTAGGAAATAGAATAATAACTATAAATGTTTAATGGTTTATAAAGAAAGAGAATCAAGACAGATATACAAGTTCTTGGTCATATTTAAATTAAATTTCTCACATACTCTGCAGAAATGCAGGGATGGGAAATCCCCAGTGTGGTTAGGTGGTGTGTTCAGCTGTAGCTATTGTTTGCACTTTCCCAGGGAAACTATTTTCAGAAAATAATTAAATAGCAGTCATTGCTGTGGAAAGTGCTGTCTGTATTCAGTAGAATGTGAAATCTTAGTCAACATAAAAAAGGAATAATACAAGCCATGACTGTGTTAAATGGACTCTTGTTACTACATACTAATATAAAAAATCTGTAGCATATGTACCGATGAGAAGTAAAAATATTTTGCAATAAATTTCCTCACATATTGTAAGGAAGCATACTGATGTCCTTGAGACACAAAGACCAACATAATCGATAATTATATAATTTCATCTCAGCATATAAAATAATCCTATATTTTATTTTTCAGGTCCCAAAATTAAAGTAACACAACCTTATATGTAAGAGGGGTTTTTTTACACATTTCAAATTCAGATTCTGCCTCTCAAATCACAGAACAAAGTATACAAAACAGTTATTTTGAATCAAGAATATTTTATTAAAAGAAACATTGATCAATAGGGAAATCTTCTTGTACATAAAATATTAGTTCTGCAGATCACAGCTGTTCTGTTAAATAAACACTGAAGCTGACTGGAGAGTAATTATAAACCCCATTCAAGGCAATAAAAATAATAGATATTTATGGAAAACTGAAAATACCTAGTTCTGATTGTGCAATGTATTCTGATTAACTTGCTGGTTTTAAAGAGTTTGTAGAAACACATTTTAAGTATAATCTTATATAAATTGCAATCAGAGTCTGCAGTCATCTTCATAGCTTACTAAAACAATTCTTATAGTTTTGCTTGTGCTACTGACTTTCAAAGCTGGAGTAATAAAAAATCATTTTCTTGTTCCTTTTGGGGGGAATTGGAAAAAAAAATGAAATGTATCTTTCTCAATTGATGTTTAAGACTTGTAAAGCAGACTTAAAAAGTTAAATACCCTATAGTCAATTCTTTATATCCTCAGTTTACTTAGAAATAAGAATTTCATGGCCTTCATTTCCTGCTGCTTTCCATTATGATTTTCAATTACGAGTTTAGAAAGACAGTATAGAGTACATTAGGTAATAGCAGTTGCATCTGAGCTTAATCTGTACCAAAAAAGTGAGTTCTACTCTTGAAGGAACACAGCAGTATCTGAGCCATTCAAAAAACATTAGGAGGTAGTTTTAAATTCTAGATTATTTTTTCCTTATATACTCAGTGTTAAAATCCAAAACAAGATGAAATATAAAAATAGGCAACTTTCTATCTAGAACAATTCTTATTCTTCCTGTTTTGTCGAAAGCTTGTCATTGAACCTCAAACACAGATACCAAAGTTCTGGGAGAGTCACAGCAGCTCATCTAAAATAAATTCTTTCTTTTCCTTTCCCCTTCTTGTTTTTAAGTACAGCAACATTTTACTTTCAGGCATTTTTTTCAATCAGCACTAATAAATTACAAAAGAAAACAAGCCTTTTGTGTGTAAAATAAAATATAAGAAATAAAAATTTCTTAAAACATTGAAAAAAGGCAGGCAGGCAGAGAAGGAAGGCAGGAAGAAAGGGTGTGGAAGAGAGGGAGGGAGGGAGGGAGGAAGGGAGGGAGGAAGGAAGGAAGAAATGGTGCGGAAGGAATGAAGGAAGGAAGGAATGGGAAGGAAGAGAGGAAGGAAGGAAGGAAGGAATGGTGCAGAAGGAAGGAATGGTGTGGAAGGAAGGAAGGAAGGAATGCACAACAAACAAAGTTCCACCCCATACACACAGATACTTAAATATTCAATATAAGGGTTTTCTAAGTCCTTAGAAATTTATATGAGGTTGAACATCTGTAAGTTATTTGTCAGTCTCATGGTATTTAGCCACTCATACAGTAGGGCTGAGGACAAAAATTTTTATTGATTCCTAATTTCTGTCCCCTCCTCCACCTCAACATCCATACATCTCCCTGGAACAGCAGGAGTGTTTGAAGAATGCAGCCTATGCTTGAATCTTGATGGGTGTAATTGTACGTCTTTAGAGAACAGTGTTGATATTTGCCTTTCCATTCCTTTGTCTTCCTTAACGTCTTTACATTATGCAGCTGAGGTAAACAAAACTAGCAGGAACTATTTAGCTTCAAAATATATCCATATGATGCCTGCCACTGGAAGACTAGAAAACAGAAAGGTTTTATAATAAAATTGAAATGAGCGATGGTCTTACTGCAGAGCTCTGATAGTAAATCTAGCTGTTAGTATTACAGCAGTACCTCGCATGCTGCTTGACTCTACTGCAATTGTAGCCCTCAGCAGTGGTTTAACTCTGATTACACACGATGTTGACACAAACTGGTTAATGCTTGCAGAATTTGAGAGTTACCATCAAAGCCCTGGAGAAGCAGAACAAGCTAGACCTACTGTGGATTAGCAGATACAGCATTGCAATGTTGGTTTGTAATTAGTTGATGGAGAGTGTCATCCTGATATACAGCAAAGCTATGATTCAAGAAATGAGAATTGTATTTGGTTTTAATCAAATCCCTTCATGACCAAAACTGTCAGGATAAATGTCTTGCCAGAAAGCATTCTGCCTCTATCTGTCTCCAAGTTTCTGTTTTCTTGCAACACAGCAATCTCAGAATTGCTAACTAGGGGCAGAGAGGGAGAGTAGAATATTAAAGAAAATTCCTTAGGAGTAACCAGCTTTAAGAAAATTTGCATTAATGTTGTTTACATTATTCTGAAGTGAAAGTCACAAAGTGAATGCAGCATTATACTCCCCTCAGAGCCATCCACTACTTTCACAAAAATAATTTCTTTTCTCCAAAAGTATGCAGTATTTTCTTTCCAGGGTTAGTAATATATCTACCCATTTTGCCCTACCCTGTAACTTACTTATCTCACCCACAAAGTCTTTTAACCTATTATATTGTTCAGTCAGTTGGTTCTTACTGTTGCTCTGTTCCTCTAATCCTTCTTCCACTTCAAGATGCAGATTTAGATTGAATCAAGGAAAACTCTAATGACGATAAGGACTTTTTCTGCTAAAACTTTGCAGCTTTCAGCCCAGCTTCTATCACTTCTAGTATTAAAGTCAAAGAGCAGAAAAGAACCTTGGAAGGTCATCTTATTCGGTGGTCTTGCCACAAGACAAGGATAGAAAAATGCCAGTATCATTCATTACATCATATCCCCTCCTGAAAAACCTTCAGCAATGAACATTCATTAGCATCCACAGGTAAACTATTGCAATGCTCAGCAGTCCTTTCTATTAGAACATTTTTCTTAACGTCTTACTTAAATTTGCCTTGCTGAAATTTAAGCCAATTACTTCTTGTCTTATCTACACTGGACATGGAGAACTCATTATCTACTCTCCCTTCAAAGCATGCTTTTATAATTTTTAAGACTGTTATCAGGACTTTCTTCAATTGCATCTGTTATAAGCTGAAAATCTTCAATTTATTCAGTCTTTCCTTCTGTTTTTTAGATTTAGATCCTTAACCACTGTTTGTCTCCTCCAGACTTTTTTTTGCAGACCAGTATGTTGCTGATCAGCACAGAATAAGCCTTTAAAACATAATTCCTTTCTGTCACCCCAAAAATATAATAACCATTAGCCGTTTAGCCATTTTGCTAAAACTCTCCTTCACTGGTGGAAATAAAAATGCAACAGGTCTGAATGAAACATATATAAAATAGTTTTTGCTAGACATTGGTTATTTGTGAAGGAAACATTTTCTTTCCAGTTATAGTTTATCGAAATTCATTTGACATTTAAAAAAATGCTATTTTTCAAAGCTCAAAATCGTTTGTTTCATTCCTGAATTAAAATAAGTTGACCAACTGATTAGATTTACTTCGATGATACACATTTCCCAGTCATTACTTTATTGCAAAGGTTAATATTACAATTTCTCTTGAAAAGACTTCTCATATAACCTGTTGTTTGTACTGCACAACTTAAAGCTGTGCAGTAAACCTCACAGATTTTCAATCATTCTGTAATGGTGTTTTCCATCACTATTTAAATCCTAAAGGTTTTTGAAGTCTTTCCAGAGAGCAACACTGAATCTAAACTGCAACATTATAAGATACTTTATAGTGAAAGGTAATCAAAGAAAATAGAAATTAGCTGCCACAATCAAAAAGGAAAAGAGAAGAAAGTACAGCTGCTACATCTGGAAAAAACCAAGCCAAAATCTGCCTCCCTGTCAAAGGAAGATGTTGTAAATGGCTGCAGTGCTCCAGGACCCAGCTGACTTGAAATAGAGGTATCTACTCAGGGTCATGATTTGAGTGTTTATAACTAACAAAGGATTCAGACTTTGTCTGTTGCTATTTTGAAGTTCTGATCTACTCTCCTAAAAACATTTTTTTTTTAATCTCCTGAATGTATCTGTAGATCTATTTGAGTCAAAAAGCTGTCAATCTATACAATAAAGCCATTCCCCCCTGCTATGGAAATGGTAAAAAAAAACTAAGAAGAAAAATGATGCATTAAAGTAAATATACATCAGAATTTGGCCACAAAGCAAGGGAAATATATAACCCAAGGCAAGAAATCTTATTGATTCTCCCTTCAAATAAAAAAAAATGCCTAAATTTAGAATGACAAGACTTTCTGATACTACAAGGAAAATAACAACATCTCATATTTCCATGATTGTCAAACTGTGTATTTCATTTTTATCACGAGTTCTACACATAAAAAATAACCATGTCTGCATAAAAGTCCTAATGCTGTATGCATTACTCATGCTCCTCAGAGGAACCAGTGCGCTCCCTGAGGCTCAGTGGTGACCCACGGCCACTCCATGGCCTTGTCACACCTGTGGGATTTACAGTGCCTGCAAATCACATAGGTCATGAAGAGCCTCATGGTGCTCATTCCTGATTGTATTTCATTTCCATACCTTCCTTGCTTCTGTGGAAGTGTGGTTGATACACCAGAAGGCTGTGTATACCAGGACAGGCTTGAGAAATAGGAACCTAATGAAGCTCAATAAAGTCAAATGTAGGGTCATGGACATGGAAAGATATTGGCCAGTGCACTAACACAGCTTGGGGGCTTACCTACTGGAAAGAGCTCCACAGAGAAGGAGGGTCCAGGGAGCTACAGCCCTGTCAGCCTGCCTTCTGTACTGGGGAAGGTCATGGAACAGATAATTTTTAGTGTCATCACGCGGCATGTGCAGGACAGCCAGGGGATCAGACCCAGCCAACATGGGTTTGTGACCAACCTGACCAACATGATCTCCTTCTACACAAAGGGTGATGCACTTAGCCAGTGAGGAAAGAGCTGTGAATGTTGTCTGTGGATTTTAGTAAAACCATTGACACCATTTGCTACAGCATTGTCCTGCAGATATGGGCTACTCGTAGCTTTGACAGGTGTCCTGTTTTCTGAGTAAAAATCTGTCTGGATGGATGGGCCCCGAGTGGTGGGAAATAGAGTCACATCCAGTTGGTGGCTGGTCACTACTGGGGTTTCCCAGGGCTTAGTATTGGGACCAGACCTGTTTAGTATTTTTATCAAGTGCACTCTTAGTAAGTCTGCAGGCAACACCAGGCTGGGTGGGAGTGCTGATCTGTTGCCGGGTCAGAAGGCTCTACAAAAAGATATGGAGAAGTTGGATCAGTGGGCCATGGTTCAACAAGGTGAAGTTCAGGGTCCTGCCCTTGGTCACAATAGACTCAGGCAGTGCTACAGGCTTGGTACAGAGTTGCTGGAAAGCTGCCCAGCCAAAAAGGAGCTGGGGGTGCTGGTCAACAGCAGCTGAACATGAGCCAGCTGTGCCCAAGTGGCCAAGAAGGCCAATGGCATCCCGGCTTGTATCAGCAATAGTGTGGCCAGCAGGACCAGGGCAGGGATTGTCCCAATGTTCTCAGCACTGGTGAGGCCACACCTCAAATCCTGAGTCCAGTTCTAGGCCTCTCACTGCATGAAAGACATTGAGGTGCTGGAACATGTCCAGAGAAGGGCAATGGACGTAATGAAAAGTCTGGAGAATAAGTCCCGTGGGAGCAGCTGAGGGAGCTGGGATTGTTTAGCCTGGAGAAAAGGAGGCTAAGGGGAGACCTTATTGCTCTCTACAACTGCCTGAAAATAGGATGTAGCCAGGTGGGGCCTGTCTCTTTTCTCAGGTAACAAACGACAGAATGAGAGGAAATTACCTCAAGTTGCACCAGAAAGATATAAACTGTATATTAGGAAATATTTCTTCACCTAAATGATTGTCAAGCACTGCAACAGACCACCCATGGAAGTGGAGTCAACATCCCTGGAGGGGTTTAAAAGTCATTTAGATGCAGCATATAGGGACATGGTTTAGTGGTCAATTTGGCAATGCTTGGTTAATAGTTTGACTCCAGGATCATAAAGACCTCTGCCAACCTTAAAAATTCTATGATTTTATGATTCTCATGCATACATAAAACTCAAGGGTGGTTATCAAGAAGATGGGGCCAGGCTTTTCAGTAGTGCCCAGCAACAGAACAAGAGATGACCACAAACTGAAAGACAGGAAGCTCCATCCAAAGGTGAGGAAAACCTTCTTTACTTTGAAATTAACAGAGAACTGGCATAAGCTGTTCAGAGATTTTGCAGAGTCTTCTTCTCTGGATATTTTCAAAACCCACCTGGACCTGATCCTAAACAACCAAAGGTAAATCTGCTTCAGAAGAGTATTTGGACTACACGGTATCCAATGGTCCTACCTCCACCATTCTGTGATTCAGCCTAAAATTTTCCTTGGGAGACTTCTTCCTTGATATGAATTTGCTTCTCTATATCAAAGCTCCAGTAATAAAAATTCCCCTGAACTTAGCAACTTTCCCTAATCCATTCTGCCTTCCCCAAGAACAGATACTGAAAGCAAGGAAAGTTTTCATTAACTGGCAGCATGAATCAGGAGAGTTTCCATCATTGTGGCCAACTGTTGGGAGAAAGGGAGAAAGGTACAGCAGCAGCACTACTGGCATCTCCTTCCTCCCTGACTCTTAAGGTGCTCTCTCAACATAGTAAGTACAACTATAGTATATTTTGAACTTGCTACTACAGCTGATACCAGTGATGATAATATCTGCTTGGGAAAAAAACCAAACCAGAAATTACCTCCAGAGAGGATTTGAGTCCTAGGAAATAAAGTCAGACACTTCATTTACTGGACTACAAGGAAGTATTTGAGAACTATTATTTAAATTTATGTCTTCTTGTGAGGTCATGGAGGAGAGGAAGAAAATTAAAAGAAAGTCGGAATACCATTTTTAATAAAATAATAGTAGAAGGGCAGATGCATCATTCTCCTTGGATATATAAGTTGGTTCACTTAAGCTTTGTATGTGATGTCACTCTGGTGTGGGGTGAAAATAGGGCTCACCCCACTAATCATTAATACTTAGAAAGCAGCATAAATTGAATACAGTTAGAACTACACTGCTGTGCCCTAGGAAATACACTGCCCAGTTTCCTTGGTGATTTCTTCCATGTAAGCAACAGATTATTTCTTAATTAAATTAACATTAAAAAATGATTACATTTGTCGTTCCTCGTCAGCAAGATCCAAAGTGCACCAATATTAACAGAACTATTCATAAATCAAGAAATCCTCTCCAAGTAAGGAATTTGGTTCCAAAAATACCATTGCTGAAGTCTATAAAACATAGTTATGAATAGTTGAAAGACCTGGTAGAATACTTAATCAGTAAATATGTGACCAAATCTATTATTTGTTAAAGCATAATATTATTCAAATATATGAGACAACATTCCATCTCATTATCTTCATATTTATAATGTACCATAGCTAGTTTCAATTGGCTGTTGCATTAATTTTCAGAAATCAGTTACTCATACATAGATTAATAAGTAGATATTACTAAAAAACACACAGATTTTTAGCCTTAGGCAAGCTCTTTTCATTTTAGTGGCTTTAAAATAGATAATTTTAGCAATTCATATTACTTACTACAGAGAAATTATATCCTAATGATATCATAAAAAGATTAATTATCTTTTTGAAATGTTGCAACTGCAAATAAATTCATGCATGCATGTTTTAAAATATCACAATTTTGTCACAAAGTACTTCTGAAAATTATGAGCTTCACCTAAACATTTTCGAGAAACTGATAGATATTCTAGGGCTAAACCCTCTTTCTAGATAATGGATCCCTTATGAAGGAAATAGATCTTCATAGAAGTCTGCTTGGAAAAGTTCTATAAGAGGATTTCTCCCTCAGTTTTTATGACTGAAATAAGATTAATACAAAACAATCACCCAAAGAAAACAAAGCTGATTTATTAATAACTGTGTTTTTTTAATTATTTTTCATTCACATTTTCAGACACTGTAGATGGGAACAGTGTTTCATAGCTGTTGTCTCTTGTGAAAAATACTATCCTTAGTTTCCCAGAGCTGTGTTTTTCAAAGAGTAAGTTGATTTAAGTTCACTGCCTACTTCTGCAAAAAACTAACACAACTTCCTTTCTTTTCTTATGCAGTGATGCTGTAGAATCACTCTGAACTACGGTAAAAAAAAAAAAAAACCCAGAAAGAACATTTTGAAGTCATTAAACATTTTAAATTGATTCATTCACTTTAATACTAAAGGTCCAGAAAAAAGACTAACCTTAGAAATTCCTTTACTGATTAGGTAATTTCTTCTTACTTTTAGCAGATTTCTAGATAATGTGTGGTAAAGTGTGTTTCAGGAAGCAGCTGTTGCAAAGAACCCCAAAAGAAAATTGAACTTTGAAAAAGAAACAGGACTTGACTCTAAAATAGAAATTTTCAAAGTGAAAAGCATAATAATGTATGTTCTCTCTTACCTCATTTCTTGACATTGTTGTGCCAACACCAAATTTTCGATATTCACATCAGATATTGTCACCACAATTTAAAATATTAGTATGATTGTGCATTTCAAATTTTGGAGAATACATTTTAAATATATTTTAAAAACTCAATTTTGGTCTCTTAAGCAGGATAGCCAAAATAAGAGAATTCAGAATTCCTTTTCAGTGTTTGAGATTGTTTCACAACATCATTACTCAATTTTTGAGGCACTTTAAACACCATCTAAATTAAATGTTTGCTTCTCATTCATTTTAATAACATTTCAAAAAGCTGAATTTTATTCTCTCTTTCTCCTTTGTTCCTTGCAGGTAGATGAAAGTAGGATCTGTTAATTAGTGATGAATGTCTTTTTCTATAGAATACAAAATACAGAAATAAAAAAACATGCCACTTTATTTTATCCCCAATAATGTAAAACAAAATAGAAACTCACATTATTTCTAATTTCTAAGAAAAAAGAAATCTCTGTTGCTAAGAGCACTTTTTTCACCCCTATTAATATAACCAATTTTAATTGCATTTTCTTATGGAAGTAGGGAACTCCTATACCTTGAAGAAAATTAGAGAGTTTTCATACCCAAAACACACAATATTTAAGTTACAACATTTGCACAGTCATACACACAGTCATACCATTTTTTCACAAACTTCTTCCTGAAGTGATCACATATTTAATTACCCTGTAATATGCCTCTACTCTAGCAGATTCAGGCATGCATTGCAAATGAAAATAGATCTTAAAATTTCAAAGAAAAACACAGTGAACTTATTAGTTATCCTGGTAATACGCAACTAATGACACTTGTGTCAATTTGTTTTATTTGCCCTGTTATTTTGTTTTATTTTATTATTTGTTTTATTTATTGCTGATGTCGTGGGTTTGACCCTGGCTAAATGCCAGGCACCTACGATGTTTACTCTCTCTGCTCTCTCCTGCTGCAACTATGCAGAGGAGAGGGAAAAAACTAACACAAACACGCTGGACTCATGAGCTGAGATAAGATCACTGACAGGCTGCATTGGAGAGGGCAAAAGCAGGCGGGAAACTTAAAGCTGCAAAGATAGTGATTTATTAACCTAACAGAGTTGGAGGATAAATCAGAGGTAAAAATAAGCTCTTAAGACACCGTTTCTTCACTCACCCCCCCTTTTCCCTCTTAAGGCACCGCTTCTCAGCTCATCTGCTCCCTCCTTTCCATCTAACCAACAACTCCTGGGCAGGGGCAGGGTGTGGGTGTTTTTTCTCTTAGGTCAGTCCATCACAATTCTTCTATTACAAAACACTGTTTCTCTATTTGCCCCCCCCTCCCTCCATTCAACCAAGAGATCCGGGCTGGGGCAAGGTATGTGGCTTTTCTCAGTCAGTCCAACACCACAATTCTTCTGCTACAATCACTGTTTCTCTACTCACCCCCTCCCTATTAAGGCCATTTCTCAGCTCACCCCCTCCCTCCTTCCTTCTAACCA
>VZRL01001697.1:0-29306 GCA_013397895.1 Origma solitaria | reverse complement strand
GGGGGTTGCTCTGCATCCCCTGGACTCCATGGGCTGCAGGGGGACCACCTGCTCCCCCACGGTCTTCACCACGGCTGGCAGAGGGTTTTCAGCTCTGGCTCCAGTGCCTGGAGCATCTCCTCCCCCACCTTCTCCACTGACCTTGGTGCCTTCATGTTGTTCTCCCTCACATATTTTCACCTCCTCCTCCTCCTTCCCTGGCTAAAAAGAAGTGCATGCTCACATTGTTTTGATTTCTTCTTAAATATGTTTTCACAGAGGCGTAACATCTCTAATTGGCCCAGCTTTGGCCAGGAGCATGTCCATCATTTTCAGAGCCATCAGAGATTGGCTCTGCTGGACATGGTGGAGAAATTTCCAGAATCTTTACTCAGGACATGCAGGAGCCATCTTTGTACCCCACCCTGTTCACTGGCAAAAACTGGGCCAGGCAAAACTACCACAGCTGATAAGATAGCTGAATACAAGGAGGATGGAAAGGTGGCTGATCTCAATATATTGAGATTTATTTCCCCTAAGAATTTGTGCATTCCACTTTTTTGCAATTGGCAGAGAACACCATTGTAAGCAGAAACTAATTCAGAGTTGTTGACTGCAAAGAAACCAAAGAAAAGAAAACAGCAGCTAACGTCTCAAGAGAAAATAATATCTTTCTCCATAAGCATATACAACAATGCACATTGCAAAAACTTCCAGGGAAGTGCTGCAATTTGTTAAGTACTTCAATTCATCTTAAAGGGACAATTATATTCTCATTAATGGAAGAATAGATCTGAGATTAAAGAAATAAAGTTTAAGATAGGAAAGGCTAGATAAAGGAGATCAAGCTTGTTACAGGAGACAAAATGATCAGCCCATAACAGCAGTCAACATTTCTGCAATTAAGGCTGATCCTTTTTTTCACATACATCACACAGAGAATAAGACAGTGATATTCAACTCTGGCAATATCTGTACAAAGTAAAATTATATAATTTCTGTAGGTCATATAAAATACTTAAGATTTGTACTACCCAGAATATAAAGTCTGTGAAAAAGCTTCTTTCAGTAGAATTTTGTTTTGTTTCATTTCTCAATTATAATATTTGACAAGGAGGAGGCAAGCTACCTAGAAATCACTTCTGATCAATTCAGCTTTGGCTGACATCTCGATAATATATAAATTCATTAAGAAGGTCTGGGAACATAACTGAATAAAATTCAAATTCTAAAGCGGGGAAAAAAGAATTCCAAAGAATATTCAATCTGAACAACAAAACAGAATCAAGTACAGGTGATAAAATTATACAGAAAATGTAAAATGATGGGCTTTGGCTAGAGCCCTTTTAGGAGACAGCTTAATCATACAGACACACAGCAATTAGGGGCAGAACTGGAGTAAAGTGGGCCTTCTTGTAATAACATTTAATAGCTTTCTGAAAATTCAGGTCAAGAAAATAGTTCAGGAAAATTCAGCTGTAATGATAACAAAAATAATGCTGCCAGATAAAGGTGGAGATGAATGCCCAAAAATTGTGCAAGCTGTTTCTGAAATGTGTGAGGGAAAACAATGGTGCTCATAAGACATCATATAGTGTGAAGCCAAAGGAGAAAAGGTAGGAAGGAATGGCATAAAGCAACACTTGTATTGAATCCTAGGTACTTGAACTATAGATTAAATCAGTTACTTTTCATCTGGATATATAAAGTCTTAAAAAGAGGAGAGCAGATTACTGACAAATCAAGTAGGAAAACTTGAAAATTTGAATCTGAAAAGACAGCTGAGCACTTCAGTTCCTGTACTCTGGTTAAGAAGATGCAGTTCCTTGAAAGAAATTTTTTAAAAAATGTCTAAAGGAAGGTGTATCTGAGCTCACATAAATCTTCTCAATATTACAAAATACTCTCACTCAGGACCTAGAGCCCACTCCTAAAAAGAAACATCATATTGACACATTTTAAAGCACCATGAGAAGATAAAGTTAATTAATTTTTTTTAGAAGAAGCACACAAAAGATAGCAGCCATGATTATGTTTTCTCCTTCAGTATGAGATGGATTCCCAGAACCCATCTTTAGTTCCTACATTTACAAGGAAATCCCATCTTTCATATATAGGTTTTGACTGTATTTTATTAACACGGTCAAGACATTTCTCCGTGGACACAGTTGCAGGTGAATGAATATTCTAACATTCCACTTCAAAGCTGGCGCATTTGTATTAAAAGTTGGTTTATAGCACAGTGGTTTTTTCCATGACGTCATCATCCTCCCAACTAGTTTTCCTTACTTCAGTTTTCTGATTCCTTAGGAGTCCTAGAAATAATTAATCTCGTGCACTAACTGGCAGTTACTGGTGAGCAGGAGAGGAAGGTTAGCCTTTTTACACCAGGTCAGAGCTGTCAAGCTGTCTGATAGCAGAACTCCACTAATTTCTTGCTTTCTTTGTGACCATCCATCTACTCCCCTCTACTTCAGACACAACAATATTGGACCACATGGAAAAACTGACATAAGTGTAGCTCCATGTTTTCTACTCTGTGTTTGATTATTTAGCTAAACCAGTATAACATCATGAATCTAGAATATCATATGTGAAATCAATTCCAAAAGATGTTCTTAGATGATCTGCAGATTCTCAGGAATTTCTCCCTCTCTTTCAGACTGCAGTGTTCTTACATAATTGTCAGGGAAAATAAGTCACTTTTGTAAGTTTGGAGCAACAAACAAAATTATGTCATGCCACTTGAAGAGGGTTGACCTCGGCTGGCTGACAGGGGCCTACCAAAATGCTCCCTTTCTCCACCTCCTCAACAGGATTTGAGGCAAAAACAAGATAAAAAAGCTTATGGGTTGAGGAAAAGATAGGGAAATCAGCGACAGGCAAAACAGATTTGACCTGGGGAAATTAATCAGCAATTAAAAATAGAGTAGAATGGTGAGAAGCAAAGAGGAAAACCAGCATATTTCCCAGCCTTAGGCTCAGCTTTGTTCCTCCGTTCCAAATTCTTCTATCCACCCTGCTCTGAGTAACAGAGAGGGATATGGAATAAGGATTCTGCTCAGTCTAACAGCTCCTCTATGCTGCTCCTTCCTCCTCACACTTTTCCCCACCTCCAACGTGGGGTTCTGATGAGATGTATAGTTCTTTACTAATCCTCCCCAGGCTGCATTTCCTACTAGAAGCCCTGCTGGAATTCACACACGCTACCCCTTGTCACTTCACCAAAATTGTAACATGATTTCCCCACTATTATTCTGCTCTTTAGCAAAGTTCAGTCCACATTTAGTCTGTTTTAACTCTCGCAATTACTGTCCTTACCTTGAATTCTTTAAAATTCCCAAGTCAGACACCAACAAAATCAGTGTGATCAGTTGATTTGACTGGTCATTACACACTTACCAAGCTGCTTTGGTCACTGTCCCTGGTCAACAGGACAAGGGGAAAATATACAACCAGAAGGTCAGGGGTTAAGATAAGGACAGAGAGATCACTCAGCAATTATCATTATGGGCAGAACAGACTCAGCTAGGGGAAATTATTTTAATTCATTTCCAAATAGACAAAGTAGAATAATGAAAAATAAGATTAAATCCAAAAATATCTTCCTTCCATCCCTCCATTTTTCCCGGTTCAGCTTCACCTCTGATTCTTCTACTTTTTTACCCCCAAGCAGTGCATGAGTATGGGAAACGGGACTTAAGTATGTTCAGAATATTTTGGTGATTCTTCCTCCCCACACTCTTCCCCTGTTCCAGCATTTGGTCTCTTCCATAGAGCAAAGTCCTTCATGAGGCTGTGATGGATCCAATATGGATTCTTTCTGTGGACTGCAAGTCTTCTCAAACTCTATCAGCACCATCGAGCCTTCCATGAGGTGGAGTCCTTCAGCAACAGACAGCCTCAGTGTGGGTCTTCCATGGACTACAACTCTTTCCAGCAAACCTGCTCCAGCATAGGCTTCACTCTCCACAGAACCACAGATCCCACAGGAAGCCTACTCCAGCATAAGTTCTCCCCCAGGTCACAGCCTGTTCAGGAATCTACTTCTTCCATCGTGGGTCTCTTTCATGAACTGCAGGTGCATCTCTGCTCTACCATGGAGCTCCATGGACTGTGGAGGCACAGCTGCCTCACCATGGTCCTCACCAGGGGCTGCAGAGCAATCTCAGCTCCGGCACCTGAACCACCTCCTCCCCCTCCTTCTGCACTGACCTTGGTGTCTGGAGGGATGTTTTGCTCACATTTCTCTCACTCCTCTCTCACACAGCTGCCATAAGGCATTTTTGGACCCCTCTGAATTATGTTATCACACAGGAATCACCAACTTGGCTGATAGGTTCAGCTCTGTTCTTCAGTAGCTCCTTTACAGACTGCTCTGTATGACGCAGATCAGATCCTGGTGTTTCCTCATGGAGGCCAGCCCTACAGTCCTCCATGACCATGAAATCTTGCCATTTAAATCAAACACACAGGGCAAATTGGCTGTTTCATATTTATTGTGCCAAGTCCCAGGGCTGTTTACAGAAGGTACTATGAATGTGAGGCTCCATTAACACTCATGAAAATTATCCAGCTAAATTTTTCGTACACCAGTGAAAGAGCAAGATTCTTTTGAAGAGGGGTTTGTAATGCAAATCTACATAATGTAGGTTCAAAATACCAAATAAATTACTGTTTTAAAAGTTACAAAATACACTGCAAAAAATCTGTAGATTTTATACTCTAAGTGAAGTTATTGGTCAGTTGACCTTATCACTAAACACAGTGTTTAATTGAGTTTTGAACTGGCAGCACTACAGAAAGTTCCTCAGAAATCAATGCAATTGATTTCCATTCATACCATTGCAGTTTTACAACAGGTTAAGTTCTTCTTTTCAAGCAAATTAGAGGTGTGATTCAATCCAAATTTTCTTTCTTATTTCCTCAACCTTATACAAATATTCCTGTTGCACCAGCCCTTTTTATGAACCCTTCAAAAGTTTCTGTTTAAACCTCTCCTTAAAATGAAACCATTACAAAAACTTTAGAAACTCAAATTTGGCTAGTTGGGAGAATTTGGGCTTAGAGTTTGCAGCTCAAATAATTTTGATTTTTTTAAATATTATATATTCTAATCTTCTATATATGTACACATGCATACACACTTTCTGTATGAATATTGCAATATTTAGGTGTTTTAAGTACAATTAAACAATATGGGGTATACTGCATGTATACATACTCTACATACATATACATATATATATACTTATATATATACGCACATGTGTGTGTGTATATATATATATATGTTCCCTTTATAGATCTACCTAAAGACAGACGTTTATATCCTATCCAGAGAGGTAGGTATAAACCCTGCATATAGTCTCTTTGCACCCTATAGTACATAACTATACTGTGAACACCTAAGCATTTCAATAATTACATTTGGAATTTTTAATAATGGAAAATCAGATGAGAAAAAAAGAGTAAAAAACAACATTCTTTGGAATACAACAAGCTTATTTCAAGCATATAAGCCAAGGAGAAGCTCTTGTTTCTCATGACAAGTAGGCAGCAGCCTGTCAGTTCCCATAAAAACATGACAGCTTTGGTTCAAAACATATTTCCACAGCAATCAAAATAAGCATGATGTGTCAGACAACCTGGCTCAAATCAACCATTCTTCATATATACAAGAGGATGGAGGAAGTCTGTCCCCCAGACTTTCCACCTCAGGTTTTGCCATATTGTTTCTTTAGGGGCTTGCTCTTTGAAAAGAGGAAACCCAAAGAGATTTAGGCAGTCAATTACATGTAAAGAGCACGACATCATTATGCTGATTGCCTTGCACTATATAGTGTTCCAGTGAGACTGAAACACGTGGTGACACAGCATCTAGGAGGCAAATCTGCTGCAGAGAGATGAAAGAGTAGAGAGAGGCAATGACAAAATCTTGGACCGTGTTAGATAGCTCCAGCAGAGGTAGATGTGTCTGTCATGGATTTCCAGCTAGGATAAGGTAGAACTCTTGGAATAACTCTTGAAGTTGAGTTGCATGGTCCAACAGAGGCTGATAAAATATTATAGATTACTGTCATATCATTAAGAAATGGCATTTTGCTTGTGAATATAGACTTCAGTAATATGAAGTTTAGACATTTGAAATATCACAAGCTGAATACAGAGTAACTCTTAGGACTGCATTCCCTATTAACTGTAAAGCCAGCAGAACTCATCACTACAAAATCTTGATAAAAAGCAAATATTCCCCTTTGGGTTGATACATGCTGCTCTTAAGGTGATTAAGATTGCAGGAGCTGTCTCCTGTGTTTCTCAGAGATTGGTACAAGGAACTGACCTTTCTTGTGCAATTTCTCTCTCTTTTAAATATATATGGAAAGTTAAATGGGATATTCTCAGAATGTGAAATATGTAAATATTTTGGGTGATTTGTAGAGCAGGTACAAAACTATTGGAACGTTCAAGAAAGCTTCATTCTCTGAATTTGATTTTCCTGATGTCCTAGGTTACATGGAAGGTGTAACCAAAAGTATGTATTCTATTACCATCTCCATAAGCTGTTAAAACAGGTGGGGTAGTGTTCTGTGTGTTCAGCATGACCCAGCCTTGATAACACCATCGGGGGGGCTATCTCTGCTAATGGGCCACCAAGGTCTCCGGGAGTGACTCATAAGATTACATCAACCCATTGTGAGATGCCCTGCCCAGAAGGGAGGAACTGAACATTCCTACCTGCTTATAAACTGAGACCTTAGAACGCCAGGGTACCTTTTCCACTGGATTCCCAGAGGAGAAGAGCTCAAGAGCCACCGCTGGACCTCCAGAGATCGACAAGATCTTTCCACAAGATCACCACTTCAACAAGACTACATCCAACACTCCAATGGGACTGCAGCCACCATCTCTAAGTGGACTGCTAGCACCACCCTAACAGGGTGGCAGGTTGTATTCTTACTTTGTCTATCTAAACTATTGTTTCTGTATTATCGCCTTGCTCTAAATGTCAGTGTAGAACTGTAATTCCTTCTCCCATATCTTCGTCTGAAAGCCCTTGATTCCAAAGTTATAATAATTTGGAGGGAAGGGGGTCACATTATCCATTCTAAGAGAGGCTCCAACCCTTCTTAGCAAGACACCTGTCTTTCAAACCAAGACATCTGAATAGCAAATATACTCTGCAATAGCAAGAACACTTCTAAAAACAGACAGCTGAAACTAAAACTTTCCAAGTAAATGTTACTTTGCTTTTAAAACCATGTTTATTACTTTTGTTATGTTCAAAAGGCTTGACAATGATTTGCAGAGGCAAGAAATCTTTCAGACCTGTCTTAACAAAGTCTGCGGTAACAGTGTTATCTTTCTCTAATGCAGGATTTTGAACACTGTTCTGCAAATAAACAGCCTTTATTATATTCTTAAAAGAGAGGTTAAAATATGCAATTAAAACTCTGATCCAGTATTTCCTTCTGATGTTAAAATACTAACAGAAGAGATGCATTTTCAAAAGAGTTAAAGGTTCAAGCTCAGAAAAGCTGTAATCACCAGAGCCTTGAAGCTTTTGTTTAATCTTCACTGGCAACTATTATCTGACCACTTCTCTTGTCCAGTTCTACCCAAGCTCTCCTGACACTTGTTAAGTACACACATCCACAAACATGAAAAACGAGCTCTGACAAACTACTGTCAGTGAAAGATGAGAAGTCAAGAAAAATGTTATTTCTTAAAATGCCCCCAGTGAGTGAATTTAGTTTTTTTTAAAATACCATATGACACAAATATCTTACTGAAAATAGAAGTAGATGTCCTATTCTATTAAAAATAAAATTAAATGCACTTTTAAAAACTTTCAATGCTTTAAAAAAAATATTTTGCTCTTCTGACAAAATTTACGAATTCTACCATTAGGGCCTGTGGCCTTGTGGGACATGGTATTCATCATCTCATCCTGGTTCAGCCATTTTTCCTGCCCAGGCCCTCCTTGGGCCCGAGTCACACAAGGAACTTGGGTTTTCCTCTGAGATTACATGTGGTTGGAGGAGGGTATTGGGTTTAGAGGAGACATGGATCTGTGCCTCTCTCTCTCTTTCATCCTTTGCTCTCCCACTGCCTGCTGCACAGTCTGCACCTAAGCCACTCTCCCTCTGCCAGAGAGAATGCTCCAACAGCATATCCTGCTGGAAGAGACAGAGCAGCTGCCTAGGCAGATACCAAGGCAAGAGGCAGGTATCATGGCACTATCAATATGTAAAATTTTCTGTATCAAGTGTCTTTAGTTTTGCTTAGTCACTGTGATAATTATAACTTTGACTTTCAATAAAGAACGTATTTAGAAAGTTTGTTTTATGGGAACAAATTATAACGGACAAGTTATAATAGCCCATATTCTATATGAATCTAAAACGTTCCTATAATTTTTATTCTGAGCTTTTGTGCCCCCCATAAGTATGCACAACTTAGATATTCAATATCAGATTATTTTAAATCATGAAAGACATGTTAAAAACATATTTTCTAATGAACTAGTGAAGAAAATATCTACAAAACACCAATTTTGTTGTGCTGGGGTTTTTTTCCCCTTTTACATCTATTAGATAGTAATTGCTATCCTAATGGCCTATTTTATGAAACTATTACCGTGATCATAGATTTCATCCTCATAAAACAATCTTATTTTTTAACTATAATAATATAAACAGTCAAAATGGGTAATAATGGTGATGATAACTTTAGAAGATTTTACTGATCCAACATTATTTGCTGCTTGTATGCTGCTAACATATAATTTATATATCTATGTCCTTTCTGAATTATTAATATATTAATTATAGCAAATAACTGACTTGCCAAGAACTGCATAGATAAATAACTGATAAATTTCCAAAGGAGTGATAATATATTTATTATGCATGAACAGTGGTAGTTTGAAACATTAAAGGAAAACTACTATAAATGAAATATAAATGGAATATAAATGAAATAAAAATGGAAAAATTTGGTGCTCAACAGATATGGGAAATAATGATTGAGTAAAAAATAAAACTGTCAAGTCTCTTACTCTTCAGGAGGGTTAAGATAAATCTAGTAAAGAAAAACACCCCAATGAGTTTGTGAATTAGCAGTGACAGGGATGGATTTTTTTTCCCAGAAAACAGTTATAAATTTGATTTCCAAGCACCATAAGATCACAAGTTCTGTAAAAGAAATCAATGGGAAAATAAAGTGAGTAATGAAAATTGAGATATTCTTGTTTTGATATTTTTCTCTATGTTCCCAAGTCATGTAACTGTTGAGAATCCAGGAAGAAAACAATCCCTTTATTTCACTCTGATCCTTGCCTATGTTCCTTAAATGAACTATAATTTTGTGGCAAAAGAATTCTGTTAAGCAGGTCTGCTATGGCTGACCGCTTTGTGACTTTCTTCACTGTAAAAACTTTTTTAGCTTTTTGCTTTAATACTGCTGACATCTAATGTAGCTGTCCTCATAGTACATTTTAATGCAGCATTCTCTTGGAAAATATTCCCTGGCCAGTGCCTGCTTATCGGGTTATACTACCCCTACTATGGCATGTGCATGACAAGGACATGTCCAGGTAAAAAAAATTTCGACAGAGTGAATGAATACCATCCAAAGATTTGATCAATCAAACTGGGAAAGTGAGTACATGCTACTGGGCACTGTAAACAAAATGGGATTGTCTTCCATCTGCATTTAATAATTACTTCCCCACTACTGAAACATTGAATTTCAAAAACTCTGAAAGAATAGAGTAACCTTAATAATTTCACTAGTGTTTGAACAAAAAAATTTAATCTCCAGTTGTGAAAGCACATTTATATCTTGTCTGTGTTTTAGGACACTATTCTTTCTTTTTTTTTTTTAAAGATTAACATTTCTCAGAGGAAATTATTCAGTAGCACTGTAATACAGGTATTTCAACACCAAAAGAAACCTCCTAAAAAAACCTCCAAAAATCTCAAACACGGGGCAATCAATAATGCAGTGCAAAAGGTAAAATAAAATCTGTTTTTGTAGTGGTGCCTTCCTTACATTTGACAAGACATTTCTTCAAGCAATCATTTGTTTCTGGATTCTTATTATGGCATGCATACATTTTCCTATCTTCTCTTATTTCCCACTGAATTTATCAGAGAATGTTGTATTATCCCTCTACAAGGTCAAAACTCTCTGATCCATCAGAGACCGAAGTCTCATGGAACTACTTTTACACTGTTGAAACATTACCATCTAAATAGTATATTATTTCTCAACATATGAGTTTAAATCACAGTTTTTGTTATCTGTAGCAAACAGAAAACCTGCAGGTATTGCTTGTAAGCTTAAATTCATAATGGAATTTAATGAAATAATTTTTCTAGCCTGTGTATATCCATTGTTAGCAGTTGCTGTCCTCTCTCCTAGATCTTTTACACTCTCTCATCTGTTCTTTTCTTCAGTGGGTAAACGAGTAAATGGGTTTGCCAAGGTCATCTTCCCTTTCTTTCCCTCTCTTCAGGCTTTGTTGTTATACTGAGCCTCCTATCACTTTGTTCACCCACATTTTTTTTACCTATTCCTTCATCACTTTCTTCAATTTCTTATCCGTGTGTCTCCATTCTTTCTCTTTGACTATCCTGTGTAAACAGTCATTTAACATACAGTAGTTTACAGAACATGGTCTGAACATAACAATTTCTCTCAAGAGCTTCTTTAAGCATCTGAATGTGCCTGTAGGACATTATTTTTATATACTTTGAGTAGATATCTTTTGTTCTGTTTCTTAGATTAGCCTGAAGAAAGACTTTTTCCATTGTACAACCTGTAGGGTTTTTTATCTGCAGTTAAAGTGTCACTCTTTATTTTCCTAAACATGGAGGTGATATACATCAAGGCAAAAAACAACAAAAAAAGCAGCACATTGATGCCAAAGGCAAAACATGCATATATGCCAAACCATATTTTGCCTGACCAATTAATCAGTAGAAAATATAGTATTAAATCAGATCTCAAGCTTGTAGATGTCTAATTTGTTAGACAATAGAATTATAGAGATTGAAGTTAGGACATGAAATGAAATTAAACTAAGTCCTATATATATATATATATATGTATATATATTTTGTACATGAAGCATCATTGCAGTTTTTATGGAAACCTCCTGTCCTGATTTTAAAATAGCATCTGCAAATGTGTTCTCAATGTCTTGACTAACACAGTTGTCAGCCACATTTCCTTTACAAAGGTGGATGAATAATTCATTTTTATTCATGCAGCTAACAACTTAGTCTTTATCTGTTCATGAACTTTTCATGAAATTATCTGCATTTTTAGGTGGAACTACTCAAGCCTCACTATGGCATGGACTTCCGCCTCCCCATATAAACTACAGTAAATGAATGCTCAGGCTTGGAGTTATGCTTATTAGTTGTATAGCTCTAAAGTCATTGTTGCAATTCTGTGATTTATGTAACCAGCACTGCGTAAGGTTTACATTTCAAAATCAAAGACATAAGAGACTTGGCTTTGGCCAACATACAACTACTCAATCTTAAAACTGAATTTAATTAGCATTCTCACTTGTAAGTGCTGAGAGTTATGGGGAAATTAAATATGAAGTTGGTTCCCTAAGGAAATGGGCATAGTCCTGCCTATTCTTCAGCTGTAACCTTGGAAATCTGCTTTTGCCTGGGAGGGGATTTTCCTCAAGGAAATACAAAGCCAAGACTACTGAGGAGACAAAACAGGAATTTTTATCTTCTTAATTTTTTTGGACTCTCTTCATGAACTTTAGAGAGAAGAAAGGTGTGTGTTTTTTCTTCATCCTCTTTTCTACAATTCAGTTTATCACTTCTATATTTCTCCTATGTTATGACTGCCAAATAAAAACTGAAATACTTCAGAACAAAATCAGGAGTTCTGTACCAACAATTTTCTATCCTCCATCACTGCATGCAATGCTTCTGTGTTTGTTTTTTGTTTTGTTTTTACATAATAAAACTTGTCCTGCCTTCTTGGCAAGAATTGGATCTGTGGAGCTCCTAATACTCTTTATATCAATGGCCCTGTGGTTCTAGAGCAGGAGAGCAGAATATATTGTCTTTAAGACAGCTCTAGGACACCATTTTATACCTCCATTCTGCAATGGAGGTTACTTCCTCCTTCAGTATCTTCTTTTTTTTGGTTTTTTTTTTCTCTTTTGGTGTAACAGGTATATTTTGGTCTAACTGAAGGTGAATTGCAATTTTTTATGTAATCTGTAGTCTCAGATCACACTGATGCATATGACATCTCACTTCACTGAAGCAAACCGTAAATTTTTCTCATTACACAAAAATATTAGGTTTTGTCATTTTAAAAGCAGCTGTTTGCACTGGCTTTCATTTTTCTAAATTAAAATAAATTTACAAATTAATGAAGCCAATTTAAAACTATTTTTTCACACAAATAACACTTTTGATCACCAGTCTGGATTATAATCCATAAATTTATTTATCTAATAAAAATCATACCTATTCTCACTCATTGGCTCCATATTTGATTGAGACTGTCTAAAGAATTTTGTGAAAGTACTTTAGCAGTTTTATTCAAATAGCAATATAATCCTGCTTGCTTAAGAAAACTCAGAAGTGCTTTTAAATAATTCTCTATGTATTAAATCCTAAAACATAAAATTAACATTATATATATATATATATATATATATATATATAAAATTTGAGGTAATAAACATACAACATGCATTAGATACTATTCATCATGAATTATAACAAGTATGAGGATTCAAAATATAAAGTAAACACACTATGAATATTAACTTGTAGCAAACTTTGCATAAATTCTACTATCAAAACAGAACAAAAAAGAACTAGAACAATGGGACTATGTAGTCAGGGTGTAAACATCACTCTTCATTAATAAAACTCCATAACCTTATGTGATTATTTGAGGATAATTCAGGGAAGACTATTCTAAAGTTAAGAAAAAGAAAAAGAAAAAGGGAAATAGAGGAACTTATAGCATGATTTAGAATTGAAAAGAAAATTATGAGCTTTAATTTTTACTTATTCTTTTACAAAAATATATTTTCTCATGTGGGATATGCAATACTATTACCAGCTGTCTTATCTTAGTTTATCAGAAATAACAGCAAATCAATGGTAACAAGTAATATGCCACCACAGAAAGTACTTTATTTTCTCCTTTAAAGTTTTAGTCTCAGCCACTCCAAGGGCAAAATCACACTCTTCAGGCTATATTTTTAGAGCTGAAATGAACAGAACAAGTAGATCAGTTCCCTAGCACAAACCCCAGAAAGTTCAGTCAAATGTTTGGATCTCCAGTACAGAACAGAGAAAAGTCATTGCATTTATCACAGAAAACTAAATATAGACCTACTGTGTGGAAGCTCAGTATAACTAAAAGCATGAAAGCTCTAAACTGACATTGTGCCTCACATTACCTCCAGGCAAGATGTTTCATACATGTTAGACCTGGGCTTTTCTTTTGGTTTTTTTTGTTTTAAATTTTTCCCCTTTGAGAGCAGAAGCCTACAGCTAATGTTTGAAAGAATCAGAACAGGCTCAGTATCTTCTTCTAAAATACAAATGCCCATTTTTTTAAAACACAGCATAATAAAGTATTCACCTAATAATTTCTTCAGGAGACAAGAAGTGGGGAAGGTTCAAACAAAAAAGCAACAGTGAAGAAAATACTTGTCTACCCTACAAAATATATTCCTGAAAGAAAGATCAGGATTATTTTGGCCAGATTTCTTCAAATTGTGTTTCTTGTTTCAGTAAACTTTGATACACTTCCTAAAAAGTCTGTCAAATCTAAATTCCAAATGAATTTTGGAAGCAGGATTCAGAAACACAATTATCCCCTTCTTGGATTCGTGTCACAGTACTAAATTACAGAAGGGATACAGATAATTCCTGGAGAAAGAAGTTTGCTGTCTTTCTGATGGAAGAGATTTTTGCACATTTCAGGAAAAGGGGATAGCAGGTAGATGTACTTTAGATACTCTTCCAGCCCTTAGAGTCTGTAGCCCTTAAACTAGAGTCTGTAGATCTTGTTGAGAACTCAGAAACATGCAGAGAAAGCACTCTGGGTTTAGCAACTGCTCGTAAGCACTATTAAATAAAAAACGGATGGGTCAACATCACACCTTTCAACAAAACCAAACCAAAACAAAACACAAAATAAAACAAAACACTAATTATGCAAGTCCATCTTCGCACATTCACTGAGAACACTTTTCACTCTAGACCATATTGGAGAGATGAAATCAGTTTCTTTCTACATGCTGTTTGGCTTCAGGTAGCACCTATGGAGTTTCTCAGCCTATAGCAAGTGAGGAGGCAGAACTCTCACACAAACAGAAAGTCTTCAGGTAATACAAGGAGCACTTGGCAGAAGAAGGAGAGAGTAAAGGGATATTATGGGTTTACACATCTCATATAGACAAATTGCTCTAATTTATTAGACATGGCATCACGGATGATACCATCAAAGACAGGTTTTAACTCATATTTATCCAACATTTCAAGTATATAAATCAAATACATTATCAGATATTCATACTTATACACATCTAGCTCAATAATTTTTATTTAAAATATTTTGTAAAGATGACAGAAGCCCATTTCCAAAGTTAACGGATAGGATAGAATGCAATAGAATACTTCAGCTGGCAGGGACTAGAAGGGTCACCTAATCCAATTTCTTGACTAATTCAGTATTGGCCAAAAGATAAGATTTGGTATTAAGGGCATGGTCCAAATACCTCTTTTTAAGGCACTGTTGGGCACAAGGCATCAACCACCTCTGTAAAAAGCCTGTTCCAGTGCTTGACCACCCTCGCAGAAAAGAAAAGCTTTCCAGTGTCCAGTCCGAGCTTCCCCTAATGCAGCTTTGAACTATTCCCATGTGTCTTGTCATTGGATCCCAGAGAAAAGAGATCAGCACTTCCCTCTCCAGGTCCCTCCTCAGGAGTCTGTACAGAACATTGAGGTCCCCCCTCAGCCTCCTTCTCTCCAGACTGGACAAACCCAGAGCCCTNTTCTCCCACTGTGGGGCCCAGCACAGCACCCTGGGCTCGGGGCTCAGCCGCAGCACGGCTGAATCCAGCGGGATGATCCCGTGCCTTGGCCGGCTGGTGCTGCTGTGTCTGCTGCAGCCCGGGATGGGCTTTGCCCTCCTGGCTGCCCGGGCACACACTGCTGACCCACACTGAGCTGCTGCCCACCAGCACCCCCAGATCCCTCTCTGCAGGGCTGCTCTCCACACCCCTCTCCCTGCTTGTACTTGTGCCCAGCTGGACTGCACCCCAGGGGCAGAATCTGGTATTTGTTCTTGTTAAATTTCATGCCACTGATAATTACCCAGCGCTCCAATGTAGCCAGATCCCTCTGCAAGGTTCTCATCCCCAAAGAGAGTCAACAAGCCCACAAGTGATGATACATGACAATTTCATGTATTCTATGTCCTTTAAAATACAGAAGCTGCCCTCTCTCTGTGCAGAAGGTGAATTACCTGCCTTGTTTGGTTTGTCTCATTTAATCATTTTATACACCCTTCCCTGAAAGCCAAATATTATCAATTGTGAGCTGGTAATACAGCACAGGACCTAATATATCTTCAGAAACAGTTGCAATATCCAAAAGTCTGTTTCATAGGGGTTTTTATGTTGTGCTTACTTCTCTGGCGTTAAGAGAGGAATAGCCAAATCTTAATGGAGAAGCCACTGCCTGAGCATTGTCACACCACTCAAGGACTCATACACTCACCACCAGAGACCTGAACTGCTGGACCATAGACCTTCCGCAGCAGATGGCTCCCATGAGTTGAAGGGCACCCCTTTCTACTCTGCTTTTACACGCTCACTCTCAGGAGCTCTTTCTTCTCTATCAGGCTCAAACCTAGGTTTCCCATAGCAGAGTCTAAGTCACTGGATTTATAAAAGTAAATAATTTAATAATGTGGTATAGTAGCACATCAGCTTGAGCTGGAAACCTCTGGAGAGGGAAACAAGGAAATCCCTGGGAAATTACACCCTCCCTTCACATGCTCTCCAAATGCCTTACCAGAGCCTCTTGATCCAGTGGTGATTTTTAGGCAAGGTATTCTAACACTGTACTGGAATCTTTCTCTTCATCCATACAGGCAGGCTGTTAACTGTTCTTAGCTGCAGCTTGAGTCAAGTTGCAGCTTCAGCTGATGGCTCTAGTCTCCTTGTCTCCGGGTTTGGACTTAAGGTATACGTGCTTGCTGCAGCAGCCCTAGAATTAGGCTAAATATTGTCAACAACGAAAACATCAGTGTGTTATCAATATTCTTCTCATACTAAAGACAAAACACAGCACTGTACCAGCTACCAGGAAAATTACTAAGAAAACTAGCTCTCTTCCAGCCGAAAACATATCTAAGTGTATGTTCACAGCTTGGGGCCCTAGATTTCAGCAAATCCATCTACTCATGCTAAGCATGCAAAGCTAAGAAAACAACACAATAAATCACACAGTATTATAACTTCATATATTACTCATTCTACTTAAAATGTACTTATTTCAGTTAAACAACCCATATCTGCTAAAAGTAAGGTTTACACTAGTGCTATGTACTTGAAAAAACATAATTCAGAATATTTATTGCTGACTATTTGGATCATATACAACTTTTTTACATATAGGTACTTGCAGCAAAGACAATTATTTCTAAAATCAAAGAATATTCAAGCAGTCTCACAGAGCATGCAGCATCCTTCATATCAATGCAATGCACGACCCAGAGATTTCTAGCATCCCAAAAAATCTCCTTTTAGATCTCTGAGACCTTATACACAATTTATTACATATGATATCCTCACAAACCTCCCAAACTGGACATAAATCTCATTTTAAACACCTTATTGCTGTTCCTCACTTTCTCTCACAAACACTGAAGAAAACTACCAACACAGACAGCAGAATTACTATCAGTAGTGATATTTAAAGTTAGCCTATAGACATTAAAATACTGATTTGGATTAGTTTAGAGATAATGAGTTAGAGGATTCCATGTTGCAGAAAGATAGGCCAGTTACAGTTCCCTTCTTTTTTTACTGATTCTACAATTTAATGGGCACATGAAACTTCCATTAACAATAATAGGACTTCTGTGCATGCACTGCAGAGAAAATAAAGCCCTGTAGAGTTTTTTCTTATAAACAGCATGAAACAAATGGAGAATGATAATAATCTCAAGGAAGTAATGCAAATAGCAGTATCCTGAATGAGAAAAATGTCTGGGAGAGTGGTCCTGGTGCACAGGGAGTAAAATTAAGGAGTGAAAAACGCACACTGCACACAAGACAACAAAGAAAATTAGCTCAGGAAATTATATTACACATATATTGGTCCAGACTACTTCAAGACTGAATATCTACAGAATACATGAAGCAGAGACATTAAAAATATTTTAGGACCAAATTAAATAAAAATAAAAATAAAATGCTTCTCAGTGGGCTAAAAATAAGTAATTTATAAAACATATGAGGATACACTGACAGACCTAGTATATCTGCAGAGTGAAGATATTAATAAAAAAATTTTAATAGCACTCATAGTACTGTTACACAGTAGTGTCATTTTAGTTGCACTATTCATGTTTTTGAGATTTTACCTGATTGACTGAGGTATTGATGGACTTCCATCTTACAGATCTTAATCTAGGCCATTCAGCTGGATCAAAGCACAGTGGGTTCAGTAACTAGTTGCACTCTAGCTTGCATTCATGTTCCATACCATGTTACATTTTTGCGCTTAATTCTCCCTGCTTAGGTTGCAGTAACTAACTAACTTAAGAAAAAGCTATTCCTGGTGTTTGTCTTTGAGTACAAAAGAGTCACTGGACCTAGGCAAGTATACCATGAAGATATACTTGCCAGTAAGTCTCACAGGACATGGATGAATCTAGAAAAAATTCTGAGGTATAGATTCCAAGGGTCAGCATGAACAAGTCAGCTCCTGTTAACACAAGTAAATCAGAAAAAAGAATATACTTGTAGAAATAATTTTTGCAATGCCTATTTTATCATAGGAACCTAATGTTCAGGATTCTGTAAAGTTTCTCTAATCATGCCATTGGAAAATCATAAATTAGAAATTTAACTGCATTTTATTTTTATTTTCTCCAATGAAAGCAAAGAAATCTACTGTTAATGCATGAAATGCATGGTGCATGAAATGTATTATGTCTTACACTCACATTTAATTTCCAGAATTTTTTTTTTTTTTTTACTTACATTTATCAAGAAAAATATTATAACTTAAATGCTAGTCCTTGGAGCCGCAAAAAGAAATCTATAAATTGTATTTATATCTTTGATATTTTTTATTTCTGTAATGACATTCTCTTTTGATGTATTTTTGCATGCTTTTTAAAATCAAGAGTTTGGCTAAAATCTCAATAGTAAATAATTTGTCCTTTATATAGTTTTGCAGTGTTTTTTTTTATTTTTCCTCGTAGCTTTAGTTAGTTTCAATCTTTTTCAGCAGAACTGATTTGCATTTAGTGTAATTAAAAATAAAAAGGCTGGGATTTTAGCAAGTTTTGTGGTTTGGTTTTTGGTTGTTTTGCTGTTGGTTCCCCATGAACCATATGCAGGCATAAACACATAGGATTATAGACTTTTTACGTTTTTTATAGTATTTAGTTTGGAATTTGATGGTTCATGTTTTGTTATTAACTCCTTTGAGACATGTAAAACATTCATGAAAATGCACGAAAAACATAGTGATCTAAGTGCAAGTATTCCTAGAGACATAATTTAATATTACTTCCATATACATCTAGGTTTAAAATACATTTAGCTGGAAAGAGGAAGAAAAAAACCTCAGAATTCTCCCTTGACAATATTTCATACTCTAAACAAAATACTTGAATCTAAAACACTCCATACTTCTGCTACAAATTTTGTAATTGCCATTTAGAGCTTCAGACTAAGAAACTTTTTCCGTCTTCATAGAAAATGGTAAATGAACTCAAAAAGATACTGCAGCTTAAGTTTCTTAAATTTACCTTATTATGTTTTCCAAGACAGTGTGTAAGATCTAGGCTGATATTTACAGCCAGCTCAATTACCATGGAAAAACTTACAGTGGTCAGTTAGCAAACTGAATATACTGAAGACACAGGAAAAAAAAAAAAGAAGATACCCCTTAAACAAAAAAAAACCACAAATAGAAAAAAACCAAAAAAGCCCAGACCAAATCAAATAAAAAAAACAAACCAAACAAAAAACAAAAAACAAACAAAAAAAGAAAAGCCCCCCCAAAAAAACCACAAGAAAGCTTTAAAAGTAACAGGAAAAATGAGGTTTCTTGAAAAAAAATTCTAGGAATTTTATGAACAGTACCTACAAATCAGATATCACAGAGATTAAAATCTAATATATATTTCCTTAGTGACTATGAAATGCTGTCTGAAGGATAATGATGAAAGAAACACTAAAGACATTATCTTCATAAGAAGAATGATCAGGTTAGCCAAAGTGCTCAGAGGAGGAAAGGAAAAAGGGGAAGAGCAAATACTGAAGATTTTATCTACAGCAGAAACATTAGGCAAGAATTTTAAGAGGAAAAGCCCTGGTTTTAAGAAATTAAAGACGGTATCATTTAAAGGGGAAATACAGATCTGTTATGGTCCTATATATAATATGTTTCTTTTAAATTCCTTTTTTCTCTCTAAACACATCAAAACCTTTCTGCAAGTTATGTGCTGCAACCTCCTTAATAGTTTCACATGAGTGTTCCCAAAGGACTGACACAATATTCAATTTCTAAGTGTGTCAAAGGAAAACCGAGCCACTTTACATAAGAAAATAAGATTAAGGGGGAAAAAAACCCTTAAAGCATCTTTCTATCAGGGGTACACTGTGATCCAGACAAAGCACGAAAAACATTGGTGAATACAGCTGAGAAGTGAGGCTGTGGAGAACAATGTTAAGTACCGCTTATAAGAAATGTGTTGATGGTCTCTTGCGCCAAGAGGCAGGTTGAGCAAACACAGTAAACTAGCTTTTTCACTGCAAGGGTTTGAATTGTGGTGTACCATGACACCTGAATGATTCATTTCTCATCCATTATTGCCCTAGAAAATCTGTAATCTCCATTCATATGTTCCTCTGCGGAAAACATAACCACACATTCCTGCCACATTCAAACTTTATTCTAAAGCACATCCTGTCCTACATTTCCTTAAGCTCTTAATAATAATATAAACCATAACTTAATTGGACATATGTGAACACACTCACTCTCAGCCACAGTTTCAACTTTCATAGCAATATTAATCTGAGAATGCCAAACTTTCCAGACCAAACAGCTGTAATCCACCTCAGTGTAATCCTCAACCTCAGACCTTAATGTTTTTCCATGGAAAACATTTGGGGGACAATTAACAGATCTAATACCTTCCCACTGAGGCTAAATTTTAACAAAGGCACTTTTTAAATGAAAAATAAAAACAACAACGTCAAATGCAAAACCAACAGCAACAAAAGCCACAAAAAAATTAAATACAGGTTGGAGGGCAGAAAAATTTGAGACAACTCGACAAAATGTAATCTACAGCATTCTTCCATGTCATTTAAAAATGTAACATTGCATGATCCCTCTAGAAGAGTCTGTAACCGTACTTTTCAATGAAGACTTTAACTTGCCTACTCTATTTGAAGACAAGGGCCTCAGGGGAATTACATTACCTTAACTCTTCCCAAAACTTCAGATAGAGCAGTCTGCTTTGCCCCAGAACTACCTAACTCCATTAAAGAATGGGAAGCCTAATGATCTCTGCCTCTTGCCTCCAAAAAAGAGATTACTTGGCCCCCAGCATCTCAAACTGTATTGAATGGATTGCATGTGTTAACAGAGGATATTGCAGAACTGCTGTCTCTTCTTACCTTACTGAGCGCACTCATCAGGAATATTACTGGTGTCTCTGAACACAGTGATGTTACAATAGCTTAGGTAACTTGGGTAAAAAGGTATAAGACAATGAAACAATTTACATGGAAAATCTACAAAAATACAGACTGCTTTGTCTGCTATGCTTTCTCCCCCCTGTAAGGAATGCCCTTTTTCTCAGAAGCAAGAGAGTTCCTCATCCCCACCCCTGGCAATTGACCTGAGGAGGTATAGAATAACTTCTTGTCCAGGCTCTGCCTCCTCATAGCTACTCTAGAAATTTACTCTGTCCTGGACAGAACCAGGACAGTTCCTTTTACTTTTTTTGTTTTACAAAGTTTATTATATAACATTCTTTTCCTACTGTACTCTACTTGCAACATCTGAAAAGATAAAAAACTCTAACTCTGCAAAATTTCTGTTGTTTTTCATTTCCATTCTGAAATGAGTTTTAGTTTATAATCAGGCTTACAATTTAAGACTAAAATACACAGTTTAATTTAGACCTTGTTGAGGTTAATTCTAAATATCTCTTTAATATATCTCTACTTTGTTCATGTGTTAAAGGGGAAACTTAGACAAAGCAGGTTATGTCAGAAAGATATATTGCAATTAACAAAACCCCACAAAAAAAGTTCAGAACAGAATGGAGCATGGAAGAAGACAGAGAATCAACAAATACGTTAACCATGGAGGACAAGCTGAAAGTATCTTGAGGGATAAAGAAGAAATTAGAGGTACAACTAAAACTTGCAAACATGACCAAAGGTGATAAGTCAGAAAATCAGATCTGGAGTTGTGTTTGATTGGTTTATTTGTTCAGTCAGCATTGACAGTAGTTTGTTTTTGAAAATCTAGTAGCAGTTAATTAGTTTGGATTAATGTATGTTCCTATAATAAGATATTTATTTCTTTATTTAGCAATAGAAATCTAAACTAAATTCAAGATTTTTACTAAGAATTAAAGAACAGCTTATTCATCTAGTGTAAATCAGAGTAGTATGAAAATTATTTAACATATGGTTTGTCTGATTTTCACCATTTTTTAATAAATACTCCCTTAATAATTTCATTTTTATGTTTCTGAATTAAAACATTATTTATTGAGCAAATTAATGTCCCCACTGCAAGAAAAATAAATAGATTTTAAGAGGTAGTTCTCAGAGCCAGACAAAGAAAAAGCTGGATTTACTGCCTTATATGCTGAGTAGAGGCAAATATTACAGTTCCTTGTTTCCATTTTTTCTGTCATAATTCCTAAGGAATGGGAAGAAGCTAAATCTTAGGTATATAACCGGCACAAAGTTAATATTTTCCTAAAATCGTGAGCTATCTTGTAGGATAAGAAGAGAGCAGACTAACTTGTATTTATGTATCTGACCACATCCAAGCAGCCATATTTCATACTGAACCTGGGTTTCCCAGAACATGAGCAGGCAGGACTGGAACACCATAGAAATATTTTAGAGCACCTCAAGTTGTATTTGCCAAAAGATCCTTGAAGCAAGGGAAGAAGTGAAGAATAATGAAACAAGAAAAAATCCCTGGGAAAAAAAAAGAAAACTATGAAAATTATACATACCTTGATATGAAGCATCCTGAGAAAATAATATTTGGTGTTTCTCTAGGAACCCAGAAATGTACTGAGACCATAGCCAAGAGCATAAAGAGGTTGAAGCACTTTTGTATAATTTTTCCAGTATACCAGTAACAAATGAGAAGATTTTTAATTTCTCTGCAGAAAAAGAGCATTTCATGAATGCTGCTAAATGAAGTACAGGAAGTTTTTCTGGTAATTTTGAAATATAAAACTAAGAGAGCGGAAAGTCTTGTAGGCAATTTTGAGGGAAGAATTATCTATTTCAGCCATCACATTTTCCTTACAGAAAAATTCCTCCTTGTTGGGAGGACATATAATTTATGTTTCTGAAAACAAGATCTGGTCAAGGTCTTTGGATCAAATTACTTTTCAATTTTTTAAGTTTTGGAATTGCTGTAATTGTCACACTGATGTTCTCTAATCCACATTTATCAACATGGCATCAATCATATTAAATCTGCTATTTCTTCTGTAGAAAGGCTTAAGCCTTTCTTAGCTTTGGTTCTAAAACTCTCTTTTTCTAAAGATTTTCCTCAAATATTGTTACGGCTTCTTTTTCAAAAAGTAGGGTTTTTTCAAATGAATCAATAGAAACCTTCCAATTTTTCCCCCACAGGATCATACTATAAAGATGACTTTTTTAATCTATTTAAATCTCGAAATAAAAGATCTAGCGCTAAACACAACTGTATTTGTCTTCTACAAACATACACAAAATTTCACAATGGTAAAATGAAGAACATGAAGGGTATGTACTGAAACAAAAAGTAAAGTTAAACCCTATGAGTTGCATTTGATTCAATACTACATTTTTACATGGATTTTGCTGGGTTTGACACTTTTTTAGTACTTTTTCATGCATATTTTTGTGATGTTATGCAGTAGGCAATTAAATCAGAATTTCTTGAATGGCAAAAGGACTCTTAAGGAGAAAAGGAAGGGTGTATTGAATTAATGTAGAACTATAACTTGGTGCCCGCACTATAGAATTCCTATTTCTAGCATCACAGTATCAGTAAAACTAAACTAAGTCCAAGGATCATTTGTGTATCTAACTTCTCGCTGTGGTTGTCAATACTGTCATAAGTTCACTGCCATAGTCATCAGCTACTGAAACTTTATTCAAATGCTTTACACTGTTTCCACTTATCTCACTTGAAATATGAGATATCAGGTAAATGTAACTTAGTTTTAAATAGCTTTCTTGGGGTTACTACGACTCAGTTGAACAAAGCGTCAATCTCAATTACACTTTTAATGTCATGAGTCACAGACACATTCACAGGATGTGAACCCTTATAATACATCTTCAAGAGACAGTGGTATGAACTGGTATCATCAACTCCAGTATAAACAGATATCTACTGCCCTGAAAATGAAAGTGATTTCCTCTAACTGTTTTTTTTGAAAGTGCTTTATGCTTATATTGATTTCAAAAAACTTAGTGCTAAATTGTCAACCAAACAGTTTAACAGATATTCATATAGAGTAACATTTTGGGGTTTATTGCCTTTATTAGAAATTTTA
Source organism: Origma solitaria (assembly GCA_013397895.1). Taxonomy (NCBI): domain Eukaryota; kingdom Metazoa; phylum Chordata; class Aves; order Passeriformes; family Acanthizidae; genus Origma; species Origma solitaria. The sequence goes on along the minus strand of VZRL01001697.1, from coordinate 5,249 downwards.
AGAAAGGTGATTTACAAGAAAACAACTGTCTGGTGCTCTTTATTATTTCTGTTTATCTTCTTTTTCCTGTCACAGTGTGTCCTTCCATGCCTCCTTTTATTGTGACATTGAATAGAAATAACACAGCTTGCTTGCCATAGTGCCTGCTATCAGCTCTCATATTCCACATAGCTGGGTCATATCGAGTAACATTTCTCTTTACTTCCTCTCCTTATCATGAATTTCCTTTATTGGGCTTTTCTTCCTCATAGTAAAGTAGAAGACTCTTCACAGCATGACCTTATAACTAGCTTTTCAAAAAACATTTGGCATGCACAAGCAAGTTACTTGCATTTCTTCACATTCACAGAAATCAGACGAACTTCAGCAAACGCTGCTTTAAAAAGATAGTTTGAAAGAAAAGCCAGACAGTTGCAGACAAATGCCAACTACAAATGCCTCAACACTCAATCTGAGAAAAAACTCCAACATGAATTTGTCATCAGAGACAAATTATGTATTGCTTTGCCTTTTTCCATCATTGGGACCAATTTAAGGTTGTGGCTGTAGCTATACAGCTGTGCAGTTCCAACTTCAAATCATAGATTTTTCCAGCCTGCATTTGCAGTGAGAGTTTGTCTACACACTTATGTGGGCACAAGCAAAACCAAACCACTGCACGTACCCAACAATGAAAATAAGCTCTAAGAGTTTCAAAACTAACTGTAATAGCCATCATTCATTTGGGGTGCATTTTTCATCTTGTTTATCAAATATATATATTTTATAACAAATACTAATATACGTTGATATTTCATATCTGTGCTACATAAATGAAATAGTTTCTGGAGAGCTGCATGAAATTAAATCTTCTATGCCCTAGACTTCATCAATGATTGAAATAACTACCTCTACAAATTAAGAAAAGACAAAAAGAAATATTTTCTCCCTTCAACATTGTGTCTTCATACAGCTATATACAACATACAACCAATAGCAACTCAATAAAACAAGTGCCATTACATTAGACAGGGTTATTTTATCACTGAAGAATTCATACAAGTATTTTACTGTATATGCAGCAATATATACATATCTATATATTTGTGTGTGTGTATCTGTGTATGCATACAAAAATGCACAAAAGTGCCACTGGCCCTACTTACTCTTCCCTCCTTGCACTTCTCTTCCCATGAAAAGATGTTATGGTATTTTACATTCTCTCACATATCACAATAAAAATTTTTTCACATTCGGAAATACTGGTGAGATTTTCTTGCTTTGTCACTGAAACTACTGATGTATTTTCTAGATATGACTCAGCTTTACATATATCGCAGCAAGAGTGGGAAGGTATCCTATTCTTCCCATTCCCATTGGCACCAACCAGTATTCCAAAATAAAAGCTGCTGCACATAAGAAAGTGCATCTAGAGAGCACATGTTCACTGGCTGTTCAGTTATGCAGAATATAAAAGATCAGCTTTTCTCTTTCTACACATTTCTCAGGAGTTATAGTCAACCAAACTACATTTACAATTCTTCTCAGTCCTTTGCATTCATTTTTTATGTGTACATTATTCTGGCTAGTATTCAGAGAATGCGTGCTGAATTCTAAACACACTGCTCAATATTCCACTAGAAACACTGTGTACAGTGATGGTTTCTGAATGCATACATTAGATTTACTTCTATATTCATTTTGCACAGGGTTTGTAGTTGTTTTGTTTTGTTTTGTTTTCTGTTTGTTGTAGTATTTTTTGGTTTTTGTTTTTTAATCCCTACCCCCCACCACTTCCCAGAAAAAGGTGGTTTGTATAGACTGCTAGCCCTACCTTTTACTGCTCTGGCTAAAAACAGTGGGTGTCAACCTGGCATTTTTCCTTCATCATATAATTTGTTTTCTTGCCAGTAAGGTTTTAGAGCAAGGGATACAAATTATCTGATATAAAATTACAAGCTGAAGATAGTAGTCATGCAAATATTAAACCGTCTATTTGCATATTTGCAGATAACCTGCTACAGCCACATAAATTAATTTTAAATATTTCAATGTATAAGGGAAGCAGCAAAGCAAACCATGATAAAACAAGAATCCTGAGAGTTTCTCCATCATTACATTTCAATTTTGAATGGAGAATGAGCAAACGAAACTTAAATTAAGCTCTTCTACAGACTTATAAGATGGTAGAACTTTTACAAATCTTGATTACATTTTAATGATCTGTCATATTTCCAAGCAATGTGTAGTAATAACTTACGTCTAGACTCAATAACTCAGGAAAATATTTTATGAATGAGTTAAAAATAAATCTACAAACTTTCAGACTAGATAGCAACCAGTCATTTTATTCAGATTCCAGATATGCTATGTTAGCACATTTAATTTTATACGGTTTGTTCCATTCAATTTCCTCTTGAATGCTTCTAGAAAAAGTATAGCCTTGGATGTGCACTGCACATGTGGTACTCCTAATTTTCAGATGCAAATGAAAGAAGCAGAGATATTTTTCTGTCAATAGAGGTAATTTTTCAGGAGGCTAATATAAGCAAATATGAATAAGATTGCAGCCTGAAATGGTGAAATAGTGCTTGCATTTTCTTAAACATGTGTAAGTGCTGAATCAATTAGTTATTTACATTAAACACAAAATATTGATAAATTAGAAAAATATAATTTAAAATATGTGTTCAAAACATAGATGTAATTAAACAATGTTATCTATAATTCAAATATTATATATAATTATAGTACATAATTAGAATATAACAGAAAATAAATCTTAGAACAGATTTTACCAGTAGTATTATTCACCAAAAATACTCTTTTGTTCTTCATTTTCTCAATATAACCACTTGGATTTAGACGATCTAAAGAAGATCCTTGCCCAGTCCATTGCCTCCACCCAGTAGGCAATTCAATATTGTATGTGCTGAGCCCTCTAGACATGTAAAAGGTAGAAGGAAATTATTTGCATTTTATTTTCTGATTTCAGTTTCAAGCATAGAAACATTTCCCTAGATGAGTCAGTCATTCATTACATTTTGGCAGAACAGATAAGCCCTCAGCTTGCTTTGTAATGAGATGATGAGTTCATTTAATAAAGGAAGGAAATAAACTCTCCCTAGCTCAGAACCTATTTCATTTTGCAAGCAGATGTTGGGACACTAGAAAAATGGTATTTTATCTCAAGGGAGTGCTGCATGTCCAGAGAAGCTGTCTTATTTCTAGAGTCATTGCCAATTTGCTCTCTTTGCTCCTTGTTACCAGCCAAATGTAAGTTTCACCATGCCAGACACCACGGGAATTGAGTGTTGCACATCCAGCATCTATCTATCAGTTGCAGCCACATTCTAGGGATAACTCCAATCCACAGGTAATGGCTGGTGTAAGTTCTAAAAAGAGTAGCTTCATCCAAGAGGAGCTTAACGACAGCTCCATCTGGTACCTCTTCTCACTGCTAATTAGCTGGCAGGACAGAGGGAGCTGGCTAGAAGGGCTGCTGCATTCAAAAAGTTTGTTTAGCATGAACTATAAATTTGGCTGCCTACAAATTCACACCCTAAGAGGTGCTCTTGGGATGATTATTGCCCTTGGCAGTAAGCTGCCTCCCTAGTCACAGAACGACTCACTTTGTTATTAAAGCAAATTAAAGCGATTGAGGTTTATAGGGTGTTAGGTTACCCAGTAAACAGTAGAATAAGGTTTTCTTGAAGGGTAGGTTTAATGCCAGACCTGGACCTGAATTCATTTTGAGCACGCTATCTACTGTTTCCCTAAGAAAAGAAAAGTGTGCTGAACTTGCAGAAGGAAAATATTCTCTGGAAGACTTCTTTCCAGTAGTAATCAATATCTGTGTTTATGCCAGCCAAAGAAAATGAGAGGGGCAGTCCTGAAGTAAAAACACAGGAAGTGCGCTTGATGAGAACAGGTCCAGCCACAGAGTATTTTAGTGAAATCAGGGTTTAATACACAGTGCTGACAGAGGAAAATATATCCCTGTAGGTACAATGGGGCTCCCAGAATATCCTCATCACTGATGAAGCTCAGAGTCAGTCAGTGCAAAGCCGTAGTTTGCCATCTAAGACTGACTGCTACCGCCTGGTGGTTTTCAATAGAAATTTGAAATTTAATGGTTAGCATCTAGGTCATGAGTGGGGAGGAGAATCTTACTCAGCTTTCTCAGCAAATCAAAAAGAAAACTAAAGATAGTATAAAAAGAAAGGAAAAGATTTTTAAAAAGACCACCCAAACTTACAACAAAACAACAACAACAGGAAAAATATAAAATAAAAGTGAAAAACCAAGTAAGGAACAAGGTGAATGCTAGCATCAAAAGCACCGGGACAAAGGCTAGAATAGCTTACCTCAACATTCTTTCAGTGTGAGAGCCTTCAGTCTGGGATTTTTATCATCCGTTATTACCAACAATTTATGTAACACAGGCCCTCAGTTCTGTTTATTACATTCTTAATTTTTCACAGCAAAATTTAGCACCTGACCTTGTATGTCAAGCTTCCACCATAATCTCATATACTCAAGCATGTCTGATAAGAAGCTATAAAAGGAAGGGGGAAAAGAATTCTCTACGTTAATGAGATAGCTCTGTTAACAACATAGTATATCATTTTATACTATTCATTCTGAAAAGCTATGTTTCTTTAAAACTTTTCAATTTCAAAGCAACCACATCTAAGCACTTGTGAGTGAAAAAATTATTTTCTATTCCTTTTTAAAATACACACATACATATATATCTGAAACATACTTAAGAAACTAAATAGTTATTTATCTGAATTAACCTCACCAAAATCCAAGAGGAGAGAAACAGACAAGCAATGTATTAATATTTAAGAAGGGAAACCAGACATCCCACATTTCAGTCCCCAGAATAATGCTAGAACGAACAAGCAAATTGTATGCAAATATAAAATTAGTAGGATTACAAAAAGCACAGCAAAGGTGAATTAATCAGGATAAAAAAGAATCATGCTAAGCAGCTTTTTTTATGACAGGTCTACTGCATTAGTTTGTGGGAAACATTGCTTTTCTATATAACCAAATTGAACAGAAAGTGCAGTTAAAAAAGTCAGTAATAATACTGACTTGAAAGTCATTATACATATGCTAGAAAGTAAGTTTGTAACTAAAAAAAAAAAAATTGCAAATTTTAGATCTGGAATAAAATCAGTCAGATGAAATTCAGTACAGATAAATGCAAAGACCTACATTTGGAAAGGTAGTAATTGCATGTCTTGGATTAGACAAAT
>VZRL01001696.1:150205-236185 GCA_013397895.1 Origma solitaria | reverse complement strand
CCCTTCCAACCTGGCCCATTCTGGGATTCTGCAATTTAATGATTCTGTGATTCTGGATCGTTGCAGTAACAGCAATAACAAAGCAATGATCACTGATTTGAATATCCCCAACAAAGTGCTGGGTTTTAAATATCATCATTAACCTGGCTAATACAGTTATACAGGAAATGAAGTGTGTAACCACCATCTTTCACTTAAGAGATTGATTAAGCTGAAATGGGTAGCTATGGAAATAAATAGAAGAGGATACTTGTATGTATGATAAGTAAGAGAAACCACACGGGCAGCGTCAGGAAAGACAGCAAGCAAGCAGTAATCATAGCACCACTTGTAGCAGGACTGAAAAAATGCTCAGAGAAAGTGCTCTGGGGTTAAAGCGCTTCCAGAAATAAAGTTGAAACTGGAGGAAATGAAATTGTTTCCTCTTGTTTGATCCCTCCTGCGTTCTACATACCAATTGTTTGCAAATAAACAAGGCTGCACCAAAGAAATAGCTGTTTCCAATTTCTAATAGATATGAAATGCCACATTTTACCCATGCTGCCCATCAAAAAGAGCAATTATGCATTGAAGATGACACAAAAACATAAACACATTTTCAAGGAACAAAAAATGTCCACATTCCTTTTTGATAACGCCCAAATTGTGTTTTCTACGCTACCTCACCTCTGGCTCTGCAAGGGAAGAGCAGCAGAAAAATCTTGCAGATTAGTGATACAGCAAAATGCCCTTATTTAGGGTCTTTGAGGCTTGTGAAGGTTGGGGCCCTGTCTGTTGTAAAAGAAGGAACTGCCACCCCGAGTCACTCTAGAGGCAGCACAAGCTCCTGTACCAGGGGACTCTGTTCCCCCTGCTCAGCACTGCCTCTGCTCCCTTTGCTCCCAGCAGAGTGTGCAGCGTTGGCAACGCCGGCAGAGCCTCAGCTTGGGTTGTGTGCTGAGGTGATACCTTCTGCGTATCACAATGTGCTGCCTGTGTGTGGCATTTGCTCAGGCAGTTTGTCACTAGCACTGGGAAAGGTTTAAGGGGGGCAGGGAAAAAGCACGGCCACTCAACGTGGGGAATCACACGGCAAGAGCTCTGCGAAGGAAAGCCCTGTATCCCCAAAACACCATTTCAGATCTATTGTTAGAGCGTGAGAAAGGCAGTAATTACAATTGGAGACCAATTGCGCTCTATTGCCAGGGAAGATTATTCTCACCTCAGTTACACAGTTAGCTCTATTTTTATTCTATCATTTCTTTATTCAGCATGCTGAAAAACTGAGAGAAGAACAAGTGACAAACAGAATTCAGAGATGTCCAAGTGAAGTTACTTTGGAATGAAGAATAATCCATCAGGATACCATTTGCAGTGTCTATTTTAGTAAAAGTCCCCAGACTATGGTTCTTTAGAATTAAAATAAATATTGATATAACACATAATATAGGCAGCTGGTTTCTGGATTGTACCGTGCTGTCATCTATCACTGTAAGTAGTTTTTAATGTAAAAATGAAATACATATTCTGCTGCAGCTACTTATGTTTTATACTGGGTTGTCTGTTTGTTTTTAACCATGTTGTGTTAGATGTGGAACACAAATTCACTGTCAAAGAGCCAGGTTGAATGTAAGTCTTTTACAGCCACTAGCCTGAGTGACTCCTTGTGTAAAATGGTATTAGGGGAAACCATGTTGTGCTTGGTGCATGTCATCAGCACTCACTAAACTAAAGCAGGCTGTGGCTGGGCACTGGCACTTGCTGAACTGTGGTGCCAGAGGCCACAGGGGTGGCATGGCCGTTTGCGAGTCCTGACCTGTTTGTTGCTGCACATTGACCAGGCAGCTCCAGTCCGTGCCTACAGCCATGAGTTCAGTGCCATGCTCAAGTTTTGTAGAGATTGTTACCCCAGCTAATTAATTAGCAGGCTGCTTGGACTTGCTTTGGCATAGGCAGATGTGCTCTCCTTGAAACAAAATGCAGACTAGAGTTACCCTAAACACATCCAAACGTTATTTTTGGCTTAAATGAGAATGCTCATTGTACAAAAAAAGAAACATCACAATGCAGAAATACTGAGGGAAAGTGATGAACTAGAATTATACTTGTTAGATGAACTGACACCTGTGTTTGTGTCATCTGAGCTATCATGTGTTCTAGAATCCAATAACCCATGATCCCAGACCAGAAATAAAGAACATCAAAGTCTGTGTGCTCCATAAGTGTGTATTTCTGTATATCCCAGTTCCTACCTGTAGCTTCCTATTGTGGAGCAGAGAAGACAAAAGATTTATTCAGAGGGAGCCTTGGTTTCCTCCAGCACCAGCATCTGGAGGTTACAGCCAGAGCAAACCACACCAGGACCTGCACTGGTGAGGCTTAAGGCCATCTTCACAGAGATGGGGGAGCAGCTTCAGAGAAACTCTCCAAACTTTCAGAAAACTTTCCAAAACTGCAAGTGAGAGACACTGGAGGCAGTTTTAGGCAGCTGTAGATACCCAAGAATTGAGAAGCATCTTGCCAGAGTCATCTGTGCCACCCTACATATTTGGGAAACAAGGTTTCTCCAGTGTTTAACACAATATCTGCAAGGGCACCTTCACAAACCTTCACAGACTCCGGGAGACTGCTTTCCTTCTCTGAGTTAGAGAAATAGCATCACTCTTATTTCACTGGATTTTTTTTTTTTTTTTTTAGAGAAGTGGAACATGTTTCTTCCTTTCCTGACTGGTACAGAAAGAACATTTTCTCTTCTAATCACCATTTGACAGAAAAATGGAAGAGCAAACGACCTATGTTTTTCCACTGTGATTGTTCTTTGCTTCCTTTTATACCTTTTTCTCTGAAAACTGTCCATATCCCCCTGCCCCCTATTTCCCAAGGTTTTTCTGGTGATCGTGTGTTATTGTGGGGATTAATGCACGGGAAGCTTGAAAGCAGCAAAAGAAGCCTGCAGGCTCTGTTGGATATGAGGGATGGGCTGTTATCCCTCACACCTCCTTGTTGCAAATCCCATTTGGTGGTGTGCTGCTAGTGAAAAGAAAACCTGTCTTTTGCAAGTGTTTGGATCAGTCAGGGGAGAAAAGAGCCTGTGTCAGGGCTGGTTTTAGCAATAGAAGTGGCTGACTTTGCTCCCACACCATCCACTCCCTTCCTCCGGCTGGTGAGAGCCTTCCTGAGAGCCTTCACTGCAGCTTTGTCTCACTCTGGGCTTGGCTTTCCTATCCACAGCACCTCCTGTGCCTGAGCTGGGCATCCTCCTCCTGCCCCTTGGTCCTGCTGCCAGCTGAGGTGGGATTTGGGAGCACAGGGTCTGGCAGGGGCAGCTGGTCCTGGGCTCAAAACCTGGATGCTGTGGAGAAGGAAACAAGGTGCTGTCCTCTACTGTGAAAAATCTGCTCATGGGCCCCCATCCTGCCTCTGCCAACATCAGCAGGAGCTTGGCCTCTGGTTTGGCTGAGCCTAGTATTTTCTGAATTCTTTCTATTAAGTTCTTATTAGTTAGGAATAGTTGAATCCATCGTAATAGTCTGTCTCTGCTCACAGACTACGCAGGAGCAGGTTTCCCTTTGCACAGCCTTGTGATTTACAGCTCTTCAAGGCGACTTAGTGCCGATGCTCTTTAGCAAATTAATTTTTTTCCACCAGCCAGTTGCTAAGGGCGTTCACTACTTGCTATTCTCACTGTATGTCTGGGCGCTGTATCCCAAGGAATTGTCCCTGCTCCAGGACCGGCGCCACCTCAACTCTGTAAACCTGAACCCCCAATCTGCTCTGTTTGTGAGCAGATTGCTTGCAAACATATTGAATTGCTTCTTGGATACATTTTATTCACCAGGAGAAGAAAAAACAAATAAAAATGGAGGTTTCCATTCCATTCAGAGCTGCTTTCGACACAAAGGCTTTCATGGGCAGAGGGTCATGCCAGCACATTCTATTTTCCCACGAACACTCCAGGGGATAAAAAACTGATGTACCTGGGCACTGGTGAATAAACTATATAAATCACTAACAAATACGATAACAATAATAACATAAAATAAATTGATGTAAAATAAAAGAGATGGCAAGCAGCGACAAAACCAGTGAGGATTCTGATTCCTGGGACTAAAGTGAAAGCCCTTCTGTAGCATTCACCTTGCTGACACAGCTAGGACTGGAGGGGAATGCTAGAAACCAAATCTCCTTCGCAGCCAGCACAAATGGTTTAATAGTACGTTACGTAGACTTCCTGAAATAGCTGCCCCCTGTTTCCTCAGCCGCGCTGGAGGAGGAGGTGGGAGGGAGCACTCACGGATGGTAAATGCCACCGCAGGCTCCCCTGCGCAGGCACCCCCATCGATGCCAATTTTTGATCCAGCAGCACAGGGCGGATTAGCAGCGGAAGATTAATTCCTTCCTGTCATCTCCCCAGGGAGGTTAAATGATCTCAGGAGCAATTTCTCTTGCTACGAACACTGTAATCCCGAAGCAGACTGCTAACTGCTACAGTTTATGTGGGCCTCTAATGATGGCAAGGAGGTTCCAACTTTGGAGAAGGGTCATCGTTCAAAGAGATGTTTATTTAATTAAATGGTGATTTCTTGCAACCCTTCCCTCGTGTGAAACCTGCGGCTTGAAGGAACCGTCAGAGTAATTTTTAAAATGTCTGAAGGAGAAAAATCTTTATTAATTAAAAAGGGAGTCCTAGCAAGTATGAGCAGTCGAACACAGTCCATGGACTTGGCCTTAGCCACACACATCACCCATCCGTGTCCTGACCCTATTTACCCAGCACAGCTACTGAAAAATGAAACTCTGGAAATTGAAACCCTTTTACTCTGTCGTGCAGTCTTATCTGCACCCACAGCTTCCCATCACTGTGCTCCTCTGCAGCCTGACACACCGAGCTGCTCCGAGCCTCATCCCCAGCCCCTGCTAGAAAATGGCCCACAGAAGGGCAGCTCAGCTGGGACTTGAGGCAGCTGTGTGACACTTCCACTCCTCTCCTCCTTTACTCTTGATCCGGGAGGCTGCCTTACGGGCAGGAAGAAGGCATGGGAATATTCCCAACCGCGGATTCAGGGATAATAGTTCAAAATTCATCACAACGGTGTCCTTTCTGCCTTGAGATGACGAGGTGCCTTTTTTTCCAGGTCACTTCTGCACAGTGAGGATCACGCTGTCACATCATTCCTGCAGCACAGTGAGTGCACGTGGGGCTTCCTTGCCCCGGAGCACGCGCTCGCAGACCAAAATAAAATGCAGACGAAGAAGCGAAGAGTAAGAAAGAGCCGAAGAGAGATGAGATGAGATGAGACGAGATGAGAGGAAGGCTCCTGGTAATCATGGGTTTGAAATGGAGTCTCAAATAGAGACGGTTCTTGGCAGCAGGAAGCAGAAGACAGCGCTAAGTGGGGAGAGACGCGTGAGTGACATACAAATGGGAGCGTGGGAGCAGCCAGCCCCTGCGGCTGGAGGAGCAGCAGCGAGGGGAGGGGGACCACAGCGAGGGTGAGTGGAGCCGTCGGTGGACTTCAGACACCCCTGGAACTGGAGGAAAGAAAGAAGAAGGTGAACTGGGGTCTGTGGGCACTCTTATTGTGAGATACACCAGCCGGTGGATCTACAGCACATCAGCCAGTGCAATACAGTGCTTGTGTGCCTCTTCTCACACTGGAGATGTGAGAAGCAGGACTGGTGCAGACATGGGGTACGGCACATTCACTGCAGGTACCACTGGCTTAGGGCATTTGCAACCAGCCTGCTGACCCGAGGTACCTGGCACAGTAACTCACTGCCCCCCAGAAACCTGTTCCTCTGCTGGATTTCTTATTCGAGGGCCCAGTTTTTATTTAAACCTGATTTGCAGGAGCCTAATGTGCATGTGCAAATTACTGGCTCGTTAAGACTTGTCCCCATACAGAATTTGTATCACTCTAGTTTTAATCAGATAATAAAACAGTGGAGACCTCTCTGTAGGTACAGTGTTCAAGCAGATTCCATGGGTTTATTTTGCCCTCTGTGTTTTCAGGTGTAGAACAAACTCATATACATATGTCCACCTGTATGTGCCTATTTGTGGAAATGGACTGTTGTAGATGAAATGCCTCACCACCCTGCCTTTGGAGAAATCGTGACAGGGAACATCAGAACAATAAGAATGGAGGAGGGGGAGGCAGGCAAAGTAATTTTGAAGTGAAAAGCAGAATGAGAGATGGGATGGGGATTACAGGAATGAAAAGCAGGCCATTAAACCCAGGGGTCTGATCCTGTCCCCTGCTAGGAATTAATAGCAGTCATTACATGTGTCTTATGTGAGGGTGTGGAATTGCATCTGCATTGCAAAGGATGAATTTGGGGAGGATAACCAATAGCAAAACCAGTAGCTCAGTGGGCTTCTTTGCTGACCATGCCTTCGGTTCCAGTCACTTCAGGCACTAATCCAGTCAAATATGTGCTTGTCTGTAAGCACATGAGCAGGTTGACTGATTGCAAAGGCACTGCCCAGTTGTCATAAACGCAAGTGTGAGCTTGGGTGCTTTGCTTGCTCCATCAGGCTTTCCAAGAGCTGGTTACACAGCCTCTAAACCAGCACCCTAAACCTTGCCCTGGCACTGAAACACAGCCGCTGGGAATTAGAACAGAGGGAAATCAGAGACTGCAGCGTGGATGCTTTTTAAGTAAACTGAATAGGTTGAAGGTGAGCTGCTTATGTATTAACAATGTATTGCGAGGATTTACGTGTGGGTCGTTCCCCTGAAGTTTCAGGATAGCTACTCCCTCAACCCAACAAGTCACTAGTGGCACCCAGTGGCTATAAGGGTTAGTAAAAAATGTACCTTTCTCCCTCACGAATTCCCTCGCACTGAAGTTAGTGATTAAATGCAAATACCACTGTCTTAGTATTACAGGTATTAAATCCAGGCGTAGCTATTTTTGAGGGAGGTTTCATCTGGAAGGTATCTCCTGAGTAATGATCACAATTTCTGTTCACAAAGGCATTTAGTTTGCAAGGTAAAATGCTCAGGCTTCTAGTGCAGCACACAGCAGGCTACAAACCGACTGCATTTTGGCACAGTTGTGGGATAGTTAATGCTTATTTATTCTGTGAGAGCACTAAACCTGCACAAATGAAAATTATGCCTGTTGTAAGAGTTCCAGGACTTTCCTCCAGAGAACACTTTCCAAAATTTGCTGACTTTCAGTACTTATGGAATTTCAAGAGCCAAGTGATCCATAGGAAAGTTAAAACCCAGCTAGTAAATGAAATGAGCAATTAACCAAACTGATGAGAAGGAACGCCAAAACTCCATAGCCATAGTTTCTGGATCTTTAGCCTCTACTTGGAGCGTGTATAATGAAAACATGTGTCTTCTAAAAGACAAGTAAAAGCGACCTGGTTCTTTCCTGAATGATACATTAAAAACAGGCTTAAGGTTTGTGCCTGATCCTATGGGCTGCGGGATTCAGTAGGATTCATGTGACCTGAGTCTGTAGGGGTTTGTGCATTACACGGTTACGGTGCCAGCAGAGGCAGAGGTTTGCTATCCCCATTCACTCCGTGGTCTGTGCTAAGGTGAAGCCCCTTCACCTCATGTTGAGCTCCTCTGCCATCTTTTCCTCTTGCCTGATATGGCAAGTCAGAGCCACTGTGTCCCCACATGACCTCACTGCTATCAGCGTAATGACAATTCCTATCAAAACACACAGCTCTATCTTTACCCCATTTTCTACTCCCCCATCCCTCTGTCTGTCAAAAGCTGGCACAGCAAGAGAGGGAGAAGATGCTAATCTCATCCCTGCTCTGTTTTAGAGACAGGAATCCTATGTGTGGTAGGAGGATAATGACAGGAGCCTCAGTTTTTGGGGTTGCTGTAGCTCCCCGCAGTGGTGCAGGAACAGAGAGGGGCAGCAAAGCTCCTTCACCAGGGTCTCGAGGAATGGAGAGGCTGTGCAGGAATCACATCACAGCATCTGAGCAAGGGCCAGTCTCACTGCTCCCAGCTGCCGGAGCAGCCTCTTGGGACTGAGGGACAGTCACAGCCAAGTCCCAGCAGTCCCGCAGCAGCCACTTCCCAGAAGCCAACTACCAAACATGAGGTAGAGAGCAACGCTCCTGTTCCTCTGACACCAGGCAGCTGGTTTTTGTTGGGGTCTCCTGGGCCGGTACCAGCTGGTTTTGCCTGTGGTGTGATGTTTCATAGGCTGCTATGGCTTTGGGGAAGCACAGATTTAATTTCCCATGCACTTCCTGCAGGACATCTTTGGTGTCCAAGAGCAATAGGCAGTGTTCACGTCTGTTTCAGTCATTTTGTAAATTCCCTCCTGTCACAAGGACTCAAACCAGCAGTTATGCCCTTTTCAGCTGCCTTTTACTATATGTAACACTTATGGCGGCCGGTCACTGACTACAGTTTGTGATGGGCTGCAGAGAAGTGTTGGTGATCTTGGTGAGTGGGGTGGACGTTTTGCAGATCCTTTTTATGTCTCTATTCATGGCTTTTCCAACCCTGCAATAATAAATAGAAATGTAAATTTCTGGGGAAGAGCCTCCTGACCATTATGGTTAGATCTCTTCAATCACAGGCGTTATCTGCCTTTCCCTACTGGAAGTTGATTTCTCTTTGCTACAACCTCTCTGTGCCTCAGTGTCCCTGTCTGTAAAGTGGGTGTCCTCAGGCAGGATTTTGCTAACAAGAGGGCAGTGCTCTTTCTTGCCAAGCACTTCGTGATCCACTGGGGTGTATCAGGAAAGTGCACGCTAGCTTTTAAAACTTATATACCCTTCCAAATGGTCTCCCGGAAAAGTTTTTACATTACCATAATCGCTCCCATCTCTCAGCACATTCCTTAGCTGAACTGTGTGGTGTTGCCTGCATTCATCCCCTCATCCCCCCCAGCCTTCCCTGCCTTCTCCCAAGGCGGGTGCAAAGTGTGTGCATAGCAGAGAGCTCTGCCATGGTTCATTGATCTCTCTTATTTGTTGCTTTCTTTTCTTTGGCTGCTCTCTTTTCTCTCTCCCCAAAGAAAGAAGTGAGTGGAAATGCAATAGGTGATGTAAAATTTGCAAGCCAAATAGAGCACACATTCATTCCCATGTGCACTGCTTAACGGGAGGATGGAAACTCTTCACTGGCTCTCCTCGCCCGTGCAAGAAGAGCTCCTGGCCTGGCTGGTGAGTATGGAGTTAAATCCATGTGGGCATACTGGTAGAGCAGGGTTCAAATGTCCTTTCTGGCATGTCAGCACATCCTACCTCAGCCTCAATTATACACTTCCCAGCTTTTCATTAAGAAGTCATAGTTCTGTGTGATGTCTCGCATTTGGAGGTGGTTACCAAAACCTGTCAGGCACTGGCTGCTTTCTTAATACAGTAATCAAATGCAGAAGTGCCAAACCATTAATTCTAGAGAATCTTTCTTTTTTTCTTTTTTTTTTTTTTTTTTTTTTTTTAAACCCCCAAGAGTATAAAATCCAAAGAAGACTTAATTCAATTATTCCTAGGGGATGTTGTTCATAAGTGTTGTGACCATCTGGGCATACAGCTGGCTAAACATAGCCTCTACTCCACCTCCTCCAGGAGAAATCCTTAAAAGGGGCAGGAAAGGGCTAAAACATTACAAAAGACGACTTCTCTTCAGTAAGAGCATCCTCCCTCTTTTGGAAGTGTTGATATTTGGCCTCCCTCAGCCGCCGAGGCTGCTTTATTGTGTATTTATTACTCAGATGAAGGCTGGAGCCAGAGTTCTTTGGCCCATTTCTAAAGCAATTTAAATGAGCCGGCTGCTCCAGGCGGCATTGCCGGGCCCAGGCTGAGCTGCCGCAGCAGGCGTGCCAGCGGGAACTGCCCTCGGCTTTAGGAGCGCGGATTTACGGTTCACATGCAGTTCAAGCACGGCTCCTGCCCCGGGATTACGGACGTGGCCAGCACCAGGGTGTGCCAGACAAGCTGCTGGGCAGTCCCAAATCCCACAGCCAGGGAGGGGGGCTGCTGGTATCAGGCTCCTGCGTGCTCAGGGGTCTGGTTGCCCATGCGGCAGAGAACCCTGAGAGCCAGGAGGTACCATTTTCTGCCACAGCCCTCGGCTCTCCCTGCTCTGTCCTCAGTGGATGGAGCCCTCAGGAGCTGCCAGGGTGTGCTGCCTGGACTGGCAGGGATCACTGATCACCCTCAGCTCAGGTGGGGAGGGAGCATAAGTTTCCATAAAAATTCCATAAGTTTCAGAAGAGGGCCACAGTTTGGTAGCCAAGTGGCCTGAGAGGACTTGCACCCCCCGTTATGATGCTGCTCTTACCCCAGAGACACACAGGCAATGTGTGCAGACACCTCTAACCCTAGGGTTTCAGGGCTGCAGCATCAGAGGAGGGGCAGAAGCTCTCGGGATCAGTGCTGACCTCCTCCCTGCTGTTCCAGCCCATCCCAACCCCAGGACCAGGCAGCTGTTCATCCCATCCACCCACACTGAGCTGTGTGATCACGGCTCTTTGGCTGCACTGTTTCAGCACGGGGCCTTCGGTGGGTCTAAATCACCAGCTAAGACTAATTTACACCACAGAAAGACTGACATATATGCTCAAGCCAGGAAAGCCCAATTATTTAAAAAAAAAAAAATCCAATCTGTTCCTGCTTACAGAAACACCTTTCTTATCAGGGCAATCCTTCAACATCTTGCAATCACCAGCAAAGCCCAAATTCACTATCGATCCACCCTCGGCTCTCACACACCTTCTACACTGATATCATGCTGCCTTCAAAGCCCCCAGACCTCCTCTTCCCAGGCTTTGCTTCCAGCATCTGCAGCCTGGTGTGAAGACCAACCTCCTGATCCCAACCCCCAGCTTGGCCGTGGAGGCACCACCTGGCACCTGGGGCAGCAGCTGCTTGCTCCATCCACTTGTTTTTCCCAGAGGAATTTAGGAAATGTCATAACTTTCCTATGCAGTTTGAAAAGGATTGGGCAGGTATCTTGTATACTGTAATACACCCAGACAGAGAGGGACTGGATTTGACAGATAACATCAGAAAATAAGACCTGTTGTGTCAGGCCAGACCACAGATCCATCTGAATTGGTCAGGCAGCTGGGCCAGATGACCACTGCAGGTTCCTTCCAGTTGAAATGCACTATTCTATTCTGTTCTGTTCTAACCCCTTGTCTTGTCTCCATCAGCCGCTGGCCACAGCTGCACAGGGAGGGTTGCAAAGCGCAGGACACTCAGAGTGTGATCCCAAAGTTAGACATTTGCTCAGCCTCAGCAAACTTTGGCTCAACTTCTCCTGCCTTTCAGGTATTGTCTTGGCATATCTGGCTTTTGGCTACAGGTGAGGGGAGTGTAAGAGTTCAGGCTCTAGGACAATGCTATCGTGGCCACAGGCACACCTGTAGTTCCTCCCCATGCACACCTTTTGGACCTAAAGCTCTCCAGAGCAGGCAGCCTGCCTGAGCACCCCTCTGATCTCCTGCAGGACAGCGAGTAGCTCACCTCACACGCTGAGGGAGAGTACTCTCTGCACCCCTACTTCCACACATTTCTGCTGACATTGGTAACAGAAAGGAAACACATCACCCAAATTGGTGTTTATTTCCTTTCATATACAGCTGAACCTTTTGAGGCTGTGCCATCTCAAACTTTCATTTTCGTGTCACCCTGCCCTCACACCCCTCACAGCTCTCCTGTTTGGCGTTGCAGCAGGGTGTTAGCAGGGCAGTGGCATTCCCACCTACAGCTTAATTCTTCTCGTAGAATGAGACAAAATCCCTCCCCATGTTTTTCCTTATTGAAAAGAAAGAAGGAAAGGCCTCAAGCTTGGAGATTATTTACATATAGTGCTAATAAACCCACACATAAAGGTTTTTTCATTTGCATACATTTTTTTCCTTCCCTTGGAAGGAAATGGTCTTTTTTGCTTTTTTTTCCCCTTTCCTTTCCCCTGAGGCAGGAAGGACCAGGGAGAGTTACAGAAGTTTCTTGCTTTGTTTTGCTGAGAGAATCACAATGCCTCCCAGGTAAATTGTCTCATCATCAATCAGACAGAGCACAGGAGTTTGTTATTAACACAAAAATGTGGGAAAAGTAATTTTTCATTTTTATTGAATGCAAAAGTGGTCAAACAAGGTCTCTTCCTATTTTTCCTTTCAGGCTGTGTTGAAACACGATGTTTAAATGCCAGCATAAAAGTGCCACGTTGAAGAAAGTTAGGCACGCTGGGAAAGAATAGCTGTAATGGAAACAGCAGCCTGAACAGCTGTGACAAGTAGGATAAATCTTCCAATCCGTGGACGATTTGTGAAGCATTTTGCAAAAATATATACATACTGCAGATATATGTTATGTGTGTGTGTGTGTATAATCAATAAAGCATGCGCACAACAGATGGATGGATTAGACAGATAATTACGTAATTGCGGGTCTCCCATTATATTTATGGTCACCCACTAAAGCCACTCCTGAGTTATGCCTCCTCTCCTTGCTCCTGGAGATAAAGGTCATTAATGCCATCAGCCACCAGGTATGCCTCACACCCAGCCCGGCCCCAGCAGCAGCAGGTCAGGGATCCTGGCGCTGGCTCCTGCAGCCCGGGGCAGATCAGCCTCCTTCATTCTCAAGGAAACTAAGATGGACAAAAGGCTGTTTTCACTGCCCACTGCAGTGGGCTGAGGTGCGAGAGCTGTGAGTTGTGTTTTTCAGGGGGTGGGAAGATGTCAGCATCAGCCAGAGGGTGACCTTGTGAAGGAAGGATGTCTGCTCCAGGCTGGCTGAAGGCATAGCGGTGCCGGTGGGCGCAGAGCCACCGATCCCGGGGCTGTGCCACCTGCGAGCCTGGGGCAAAGCCAGGAGCCACAGGTGGCCCCAGCCCAGCAGATTTCGGGGGGGCCTTGCTGGATTTGGCTGGAAAGCCTGACCTCAGCACGTTGTGGGGTGACAGGAGGGGAGCTGGGACCCCCTGAGATGTGTCAGCAGACCTGTCAGGGGGCTGTCCCACACCCGGCAGGGGACTGGTGCCTTCCCCTGTCCCAGCCACTCGCCAGCCCCTTGGAGCCTGGCCGGTTCACCGGGAAGAGGATTTCAGCCCACACCCATTTAGTCAGCAGCGTCTGACTTGGAAGTGTCTGCCTAATGAGGGGGTGCAGGTGCTGTGGGGCAGACAGGCTGCATTCCTGCCACCACAGCCTTCCCTGCACAGATTCCTCCCGTCCACACACTGGCTGAGGATCCAACAGCAACGGAGGATGGTCCACGGCTGGGTCCAGGCCAGAGCTGCAGACAATGTCCTGGTCACTACCCACACCATCCGGACACACGGCTTTGGCTGACCTCCCCGGCACAGCTCGACTGGGACAGAGAGGACGGAGGGGAAACCCTCCCTGTACCCACAGCCAATGTCACAAGCTCCCCGCCACCAGACCCCTGCCCCTGGCAGCACAGACCTTTCTGGGCAGGCACAGCACAAGAGTGGAGAGGAACCAGCAAAACTCAGCAGTTCACTGATCCCTTGGGGTCACTCTTAGCAGCCTCACCTAACACTTCATTTTGACCTTTAGAGACAGGTCTGGATGTGGCTCAGTCCCTGCTTGACCTCAGATTAAGGGAAGCAGAAATAGGGCAGAGTGCAATGTCTTCTGAATTCTAGAAAGGACCTGCTGAAATAAATGATTGCGGACCATCATGTTTCCTCTTTTGCCAACACAGGGAGTGGGGAGGATCACTCTAGTACTCAGCACAGTGGTAAATAAACCAGGTGAGGTGTGTCCTGGCTCCTTACCTCCAGCCCAAATCCTCCAGCAGATTTGCTTTGCTGGAATGGAATTCAACATTTTAGATATGGACAAGACTTTCGATTTCTAATTAATGGGTTTTGAGTTCAAAGATCAGAAATAAAATATGTGACCTCGGGCTTGTATCCTGCCACACCACTAGCAGGAAGAGATGGATCTGGGAACCAGTGGCTGTTTTGCTGGCTGTTGTCTCATGAATCCATGTGCAACAGATGAAATGACATCTGCCAAAGTTATTTTACCTCTCACCCTTCTGCAAGCTGCAGCTCAGCTGGGCCCTTGGCTATACCCCCCTGCATCTTGACTCGCGAGGAAAATACAAAGATTGGTGATCTGTCTGCCCCTGATCTATTGATGGACACAAATGACCAGTTTAGCACTTTCATTTCCACACTGGGAATAGGGGGATTAAAATGCCACTATCTCCTGATTGTAGTGCTTTTTATGTGGGCCCTAGGTAAACACTGCACAAGTCAACAAACCACTGTTAATAAAAATTGCTAATTAAATGAGGACCAGTGGCTTGTTTTATTGACATAAGTATTTATAGGCTTTTTCTGCTTTCTTGTACTTTCCAAGGCTCTGTATGTTTTGCATTTGCTTTTGCTCTTTGCTCCTGCTTGTCCTTCTAGTTCTCGCTTTATAGGGGTTTTGTTGTTGTTGTTTTAACCACCCTGAGTCAGACATAAGGATCTGCCTTATATCAAGCCCATTCTTTTCTTGAAAGGAGTTCTCTAACACAGCACAATTATCTTGGAGTTTGTAAAGAATACCGTATTTTTCTTAAATCCATCTTTTGCGGTGTGTTACTAGCTAAGGCAGCTTATATTTTTTTATAAGAACTGGCTTTTTAGTACACATTTGTCAAGCTCCTCAGGAAGTGGGTCCTTATACCCTGAGTGTAAGGGATCTTTGTTCAGCTGATACCTGTGCTAGTTTATTAGTTGACTGCCAAGTAAAGGAAGGCAAACTGCACCTCAGCAAGGGATTTCAGCGTGTTCAGTCATCTTTCCGCAGAGCATGAAGCATGCACTATTAGCAAGTACTATTGTTTCTGCAGAAACCCACACTGAACATGGCTCTCAGGACTGAAATGCACTCAAAAGCAGAAAGGTGACGATGGCAACTGCAGTGCCACACCACTTCAGCCCTCAGAAAACTCCTGTGTGATAGTAAGATCTGATCACCATCACCATCAGAAGGTTCCTTGGCAGTACAAACCCCAAAGACTTGACACTGCTGCTGCTTGCCGTGGAAGCTACACTTGCTCCAAATCCACTTCTCCAGGTCTCCCATATGCTGTGTGCTATCCAGCCTGCCTTTCTGCTCCGGCACATCCCACGGCTTCTGCCTGTGCAAGGTTTTATTCTAGAAGGCACCAAAGCTCGTTACCGCCTTTGTATCATGGCCCCTTGTGGACTACAAATGGAAAACCCAAGTTATCATCATCAGAAGATGTGCTTTGCAGACCGATCTTGAGTGAGCACTGGACGGGAATACTAGGGTACTATTGAGCCAACACTGTTGAGAAAGTAAACAGAATGGAATGGAAGTGAAAATGATGTAGAACTTGCGTCCTTGAAAGCTAATTTAAGCTCTCTTGGTTCTGGTGGGATGGAGGAGACAAGAAGCTGCAGCGCAAAAGATAAGTGCTGGAGGCTGATTAATATTGGTGTTTTGAAGAAGCAGTTTTCACAGCCCATCTGAAAGTAATTTATTCCCTCTCAGAGGTACCACCAAACACAGTCATTCCAGAAACAAGCAGCCACCAAAAAGATAGTCCTTAAGCTGCAGTGAGGAGAGGGGCAAGCTCTGAGGGTATTCTGAAATAATCACTCCACTCAGCAGGTGAATAACGAGAAACTCCAGTTAATAAAAAAATAGCAGGACTGCAATTTTGAGGGTATTCTTAGAAATACGTAGCAATGAAGGGGCATCAAAGAGAGGTAAACAGCATTTGAGTGCCAGACAGAAAGCCTAGGACACTCCAAAACATTGCAGAGCGTCTTTCAGTCCCAGGGGAGATCACGAGTTTGAACACATGAAGAACTCAGTGCTGGGTAACAAAGTTATCAGGTGTCTGCTGATCCATGGCAACTGTCCCTGATGATTTGCAAGGTGGCAAATGTGGGATAATTTGAGATCTCTGCATCCTCGTGGAAGATGAGAGAGGTCTATGCTGGTGTGAATGACCTCACATTTTCTGTAGCTTAAGAGTCGTCATGTAAACAATTGTCTTCTGCCTCTTGACTGGTGGCACCTGGTTCTCCTGTGTTCTCTTGTTCCTCTGTCTGAGCCTGGATGAATGTGTCATTGCCTGGTTTTGGGCCTTATAGCCATTTCTCTCTTTGATGCACTTTTTTCCTGAGTCAAAAAACCCAGTGCTGCTCCCCGATAACAGGACTGCTCCTGTACAGAGGGTGAAGAGATGAGCAGGCTGAGGGGAAAAGTGGTTCAGGGACCTCCTGATAAATACCCACCTTGTTTCTGACGTCACTGTGGCATCCTTCTAAACACAGCTCCCATGTGGCCACTGATTTGTCGTCTATCTGAGGCTCTATTTGGTCTGCAGGGCTTGAGGACATCCCTTTTTTGGAAGCAAGATGGTGAAGAACATTTGTCATAGAAATGGGAACTGCACAAAACTAACATGAATTTAGATTTCATTACAAACATGGAACCTGGCAAAGGTTAATTGAAACATTTGCCAAGGGCCAGTCTAAAGTTTGATGGAATCAAAGGGGGACTTTAAACTGACTTTAATGGTCTTGGGGTCAGGTTGTAAGACAAATTTGACAAGTTTCAAGGTCCCTAGGTCAATGCGCTTTTTTTTTTTTTAAATCAAAACCATGCCACACTATTAGTCTAAAAGACATTTCAGCCATCAGCCAGAGAAATAACTTGATACCAGTCCAACAGGAACAGGATCAACCCCTGCAGGCCATGGAGTGCAGTCTGTAATGCCTGGCACCTTGGGCGTTATATTGCCCTGGTGGAAAACATCTGTCTCTCTGGTGAGGGGGTAAGGGAGGAGTCAGGCATCACACAGTGCTGGATCTGAGAGTCCCAGAGCCCACCTGGGATGGCCCACGGCAGGGCACTCTCAAGAGATGGCCCTCACTGATAGAGCTCTCCACTGCAGAAAGTGACAGCTTGGAAACCTCCAGGGCGCAACACGAAGTTGGTCATCTCTTCCCGAGGGAATGTCTGGGTGGGTTGTTTATCTTGCCGGGAGGAGCCTTTTCCTTTTAGATCTTGGGAAAAGCGGAACTTCATTGTGTATGTTTACTGAAGAGTCCGATGTGTTCCCTGAGACATGAAGACAGGACACATCCTTAGAAATCAGGGTGGAGAAAACGTGAAACCAGAAAGAAATGGTCAGGGATTGCTGCAGAGACAGCGTGTGTGCACTCAGCCAGCAAGGGGGAATGACACTGACACTGTTTCAAAGGAAGGTCATCATCTAGATCATAAATCTCAAACATTTAGCATTTGCTCCATTCGTCTTCGTTGCCTTTTTTCACAAGAAGTTCAGCAACTATCAGAAAATTCTGAAGTTCTTTATTTATGTGGCCTTTCAGCTGTTCCTGGCTGGTGAATTAAAGTTTGATGCAAACAAGCACAGCCGGACTGGCCTGACCCTGCCCTTGGCAGCGTTGTTGGTGCCTGTGGCTGCTCTGGGCTGGGCTGGGGTGCCCAGGAGGATGGGCACCCACTGCAGTGTGAATGCCCAGGTGTGAGCGTTCCCTTTGCCTGGGCACAGCCTGAGCAGGAGGAGAGCCTTCCAGAAGGGAGCAGGCCTTTGCCATGGGCTTATTCACACTCCCAGGCCTCTAATTTTGGGCATTTTTGGGGATACAGACTCGTGGTTTGAGGTGGTGGAACCCTTCCAATGTTTGCTGCTGGTCTGGTTTTGCTGCTTTGGCTCTTCAGTTAGCTTTGGGCCCTCAGAGTTTTGCTGAGCACCTGACACAGCTCATGCTGTTCTCCTGCTCAGAGGAGAGAGTTTTCTCGAACTGATCGCAATTAATATAATTAGTGCTTTGCACTTTTTCCTATCTGTGTCTCTACCTTAGAGATCTTGATTCATCTTAACACGTATTGCCATTCTTAATTACTTTCAGTGAGTCCACAGCAAAGAACCGATGTGTCATTCTCTTCTGTGATCAGCTGCATGGAAATACCAGAAAGAGACAAACTGACCAGATTGAGCATTTTGTCAAATTCCACCTCTGCCATTTACCTACACAGTGTCCATTGCAAGTGATTTCACTTTGCTCTGGGCTGTTTTACTCATACAGAAAATGGAAACGGCAAACTGATCCGTATTGAAATCCTATTCCAGCCCCAACTAAGATAAAGCTTGGCTTTGCTTAGCTTTGCTTGGCTTCGTAAGTATTTTTGAAAGTGTAAGCTTTATTATTTTAAAAATCCCTGTTAATCACACGAGGAAAATCTATTGTGTTGTTTAAATAAGTAAACCAAATGGAGGAAAATAACCGCAGCCTTCTCAACCACTGAGAAGCAAATTCTGCAGGGCCATGTTTATAACTTTCAGAGTCATAACTTGCTGAGATCCTGACCTCAGCATGCCTCCACCACTGTCTGCTTCCACCAGGGAAGCACTGGACTGCTTCATTCAGAAAGTCCAGGTCCATCAGGGGTCAGAGAGAACCTTGATTTAGAAGTTTTGTTTGCAGTCCCAGAGCTCCTTCCCAAGCAAATGGACACCTCACACCAGCCCTTGCTTGCTGACTAGGAGGATGAATGGCCAGCTCTCCAATTCCACATTCTGCTGCCACCGTCATGCCTGACTCCCTCGGATTCCAAGACCAGGGGGCTGGAGACATCTAATGGCAAGTGCCTGCATAGCAGATCATTCTCCCCCACTGCAGCTGTCCTGTCCTGAAATTCCAGCATTTAACTCTAGCAGTACCTCAGAAGTGTCCATGCACAGGACCAGTAAAATGACAGTGGCTGTGTGGGTGTAAGGCATCTTGGCATCCTTCTAGAAGGGAAAACAAGTGATGCAGGGCAGTCAGACTCGCTCCTGTGTTTGGAAAGATCACAGAGCAGATTCTTCTGGAAATTATCCTAAGAGACGTGGAAGGTGAGGAGGGGATTGGTGACAGCCATCGTTGTTTCACTAAGAGCAGAGCATGCCTGACTAACAGCGTTGGTGGCTGAAGGAAGAGAAACTGGCGTCATCTACCTGGACTTGGGTGAGGGGCAGATGCCTCCTCCATGAGTTCTCTGATGACACAAGGCTGGGACGAGGGGCAATACCCCAGAGAGCTTCAGAAGGATTGTGACAAGCTGGAGACAGAGGCAGAGGACCTCCTGAAATTCAACAAAGGCAAATGCAGCATCCTGCACTGGGGAAGAACAACCCCAGGCACCAGCACAGGCTGTGGCTGACCTGCCAGGAAGCAACTCTGGGAGAAGGACCTGGGGGTCCTGGTGGACAATGAGCCAGCAACACGTCCCTGTGGCCAAGAAGGTCCTGGGGTGCATTAGGAAGAGCAGTGCCAGCAGGTCAGGGAGGTGATCCTGCCCCTCAGCTCAGCCCTGGTGAGGATCACCTGGAGTGCTGTGTCCACTTTGGGGCTCATCAGTACAGGAGAGACATGGAGCTCCTGGAATGGGTCCAGCAGAGAGTGACAAAGATGATGAAGGGACTGGAGCATCTCTCTGAGGAAAGGCTGAGGGAGCTGGGCCTGTTCAGCCTCGAGAAGAGACAGCTGAGAGTGGCCCTCAGCCATGTCTGTCTGCAGGGAGGGTCAGGGCATGGACCAGGCTCTGCTCCCTGGTGCCCAGCAATGGGACAGGAGCAACAGACACAAACTGATGCCCAGGAAGTTCCACCTGAACATGAGGAAGAATTTCTTTCCTGTGCAGAGACCAAGCACTGGAACTGATTGTTCAGAGAGGTGTGGAGTCTCCCTCACTGGAGATATTCCAGAGCCATCTGGACACAATCCTGCGCCATGTGCTCTGCGATGACCCTGCTTGAGCAGGGAGGTGGAACCAGATGACCCACTGATGTCCCTTCCAGCCTGACCCATTCTGTGGTTCCGTGATTTCAGGGATGCTGCAAGTGCTCAGCTCTTCTCTGGAGATGGCCCTTTGCTAGCAGAGGTGGGACATGAGATAGGACAGGGCACTGCTCCATCTGGGTCTGATTGGGACAATGGCCCCTTCGCTGCAACATTCCTGCTCCTAAAAGCAGAACAGTGATACCCCATGTGTTCCCTAAGGGTGCTGAGAGACTCACCACAGACACTGATGGGTGAGTTGTGAAGAATCTTGCTCGGCAAGATGAGAAACTATTCCCATCTGTGCCTTCCCCTTGCAGTTAAGTAACCACAGCTCAGTACACCTGGATTAGTGGTGGAGTTACAGCCCAGCACTCCCTGGCACCTAACAAAGAGCCTGCTCCTCAAAGGCTGGTCAGAAACTAGGTGGCAAAACAGTAATGGGATTTTATCTTTTGCAATGATTTACCATTGGTTAAATATTATTTCTGATATACAGTTATATGTTATCTCCAGAGAGCTTCATGGCTTGTCTAAGGCCCATTTAATTCGGTGGCTTTGTGTCGGCTTCACTGAGCACTGGATCCTACTTGGGCTGTGAATGTGTCCTTTAATAGCTACAGCTGTAAAAACATATTAGCTGCTTCTCTGTAGGGCTGGTTTTTTCTGTTAAAAAAAATATAAGAAAAAAGAATATTTCAAGAGGAATGAAATTTCAGATCAAAGGAAAGAATTTTCCATTTTAAGTTGAATTTGAGAAATAGTTATGACCAGATTTTTAAAAAAAAAAAAAAAAAAAAGAAAGAGGGAATGTTGAAATTTTAATGTATCCAAGCCATATTGTTATTTTGCATGGAGTAGTCTTTGGTCCATGATGGCTCAAGGAATAAAGTACAATCCCAGACTGTGGGATGCTTCAGTGTATTACCAGCCTTATCTGCTTATTTAGGAGTAAAACTTATAACCAGGGTCTGGCTGGTCCCTGCCAGATGCAGCTTCTGGCCACCAACTGGTCCAGAGGGTTGTGCTCTCATGTCCTGACAGAGTTATGGTGCTCAGCAGAAAGAAACACATGAATACCCATTTTAGCAGGAGAAAAAACAAAAAAGGACTTTGTAAGTCAGTAATGAAGACACTTATTTGTTGATCCAAGTGCTGGAGAGCTCAAACACTGACTGGATACCCTGTAGGCTACTGGGTGCAGTGCCCATGGGGTTTGAATCAGGAGACAAGTCAGCAAAATGGTTTTCTGCAGTGTGGATGATCAGACCAAGGTGGAGAGACAAGAGCACCTTTTCCTCAATACTTTTATGAGCAGCATCTAAGCTCACGTCTAAGACTTGTGATTCAGTATTTTGTTTCTAAGCTCCTCCATTCTTATTTAAAACAACCTCAAATAATCTTTTGTTGTCTAAAAAAAAAACCTGTGTCTTTTTTCTTCAATTTTTGAGCTCTACCACTGCGCCAAAAAAACGATGCTTATTTCAAGCCGAGTCCCACGTTTTCTTGCTAAGAGGTGTGCGTTGTGCTTCAATACCAAGCTGTCAAATTCCATGGGACCCAGCCACCCTCTGCTTACCTCCTATTGATTTTGAAACTGGGAACTGCTGTATGAACCTGATAGGCTGACTGGGTGTTATCTTGCGTCTTGAGGCAATTCAAGGCTAAAACAGCCTAATGTGACAATATGTGAGAGCTCAGCATTCAGGGTATTACCATTCCTGACGAACTGACAGCGTCACAAAACTGGCCTTGCGTCCAGCCAAGGAGAAGGCTGACACCGTATCTCAATACACACACAACGACCTAATCTGTAGCTTGCAGTAGACCTTATGCTCATAAAGATTTCAGAAAGAAAAAACAAGGCAGTGCTTGTGAAAAAGGATAGATAATAGCTGATTGAACCAGGCGTCAGTGGGGAGGCAAAGATGGCTAGCTGGGGGGTGAAAAGAGGCTCTAACATTTTCTTGAGCTGGAGTCCTTTTGATCCTTAGCATGTCCTGAGATCTGGGGTTGCTTTCTTGATCTTAAAATGATTTTTAAAAAACCCACCCAACCTTTTTAGAAACAGGCTGGCCCAGTCTGTACCCTACTTCCCGCACCTGGACCTGGGACAAAGATGTCACAGCTTTCAGGAAACAGCACATTTGTCAGCGTGCAGCCCCCAGCTGAACAAAGGGCTGGATTCATGGATGCAATATCAGCCATGGAAATGTTCCACCCACGCCCCTCCCCGGCTTCTTACTCAATCTGTTGAAACAAAAAATGAATTGTCATTGGATTTTGCAGCCTCTGAGGTTCCTCAGCAGATCAGTACTTCTTGGATGTGTTGTAAGAATCACAGAAGACTAAAAATCACAGAATATTCTGAGGTGAAAGGGACTCACAAGGATCATGAGTCCAACTCTTAAACAAATGGTCCATACTGGGATTGAACGCACAATAGCCCTTGGTTTGAACGAAACTGCACAAGAATCGCAAGAATATGAGCTTAGATTGTGACATTTTGGGATTTGTTTCTAATAAAAAGAAGCTGCTACCAAAGAGGAGATGAGAGGCATTCTCTGAAGCAAGGAAAGGTAAGTGTGCGGTGAATCACAGTCAGATCTGACTTTGCTCCCACACAGGAGCACCACTTCAAAATTTCCCTCACCCTGGAGGAGCTGGGTACCCTTTTGACAGGGACTTGGTGTTCATTAATGGTGTTTGCTCTGCCTGACATGACGTTTAAAAGCTCCAGAGCTGTGCCACATTTACTCAACTTCGTCGTATTCAGCAAAACATTTAAGCAGTTATTCAGCTTGAAGCACCTAAGTAGTCCCGCTGTCAACAGCAGGACTTCTCAAATGCTTAAATTTATGCATGTGTTGAAGTGCTGTGTTAAATTGGGGCCTCAAACCTGAACAGCCTGCTGAACCAGAGTGATCATTCCAGTCTTCACCCCCAGAGCCTTAGAAACACCCCTGGCACGCAGTGTACAAAACTAATTTTAGTTAATTGGATAAAATTGTGTATGTACACTCTGCGACCACTGAGAGTTTTGAAAACTAATTGTGCTGGTGTCACCCTGCAATGCCTATTTTTGTGATTAGCCACATCCACCTATACGAAACATGGCACTGTCATCAGATACGCTCTGTGATCTGTCCTGAAAGCTGGCACGTCTCCAGCTCCGGGTGGGTTTCCTCCACAGTTGTCACACAGTGTGCTGTAGCTACCTGTGATAACTGGGGAGCAGACAGACAGCTTTTGTGCTGCCTTTTTCAATGTGTTTCGCTACATATTCCTTTCAAAGACTAATAATTTCCGCTGGGCAGGAATACTGTCAGCCTGGCATCAGATAAGTTCTCAGGCAGAGAGCCATACCCTGCACTGCCTGTTTTATCTAATAAAGATTTTCCCATCTCTTGTGTACTGCTTATAATTTAGCCTTCATAAATTGACTTGCCAACACGTTTGGATGGACAGAGGAAAGCGAGATGCTGACGTATATGCAGACTCCTTTCGTCTGACATAAACACCCATTGTCAACACAGGGTAAGCAGAGGGGAAAACGTTGTGGCAATTACAAACTGAATTTCAATTTACCATCCTCCTGCCCTTCTGCCACTGTGATGAGGAGTAATGCTCTGGTCATTCACACACTGACACAAGACAACACTTTGAGGCTGGAGATGAAATAAAGTTTGAGATTGACCGGTTTTTTTTTTAATTGGAGAAGGGAAAAACTGCTCCATCAACTGAAAACTTTAAATGAAAACAGAGCTATGAAGTGCACAGGTGGCATCATGTATCATCATCTGTTTCCTCACATGTGAGAACAGCTTTACAAAGGTGTTTATTCCCATTTTTCTTTGCTCCTTTCTTTAGATAGTTTTGGTGCCACATGGCTTGGTCCCTACTCCTGATGGAGGCTCCAGTGCCTTTTTCTGCAGGCTGCAGCAGCCTCTGAGGATGCTAAATCCATGGATATGTACAGCTGGCAGGGTGAAACTGTCCTCAGAAACAAAGGTGTTTGTGGGGGTGTCTTGAAACCGAGACTCTTTGTAATCCAGGAAAAATAAACACCAGTTCCTCCTTGTCCAATAAAAGTGCATAAACACTCACCCTGCTATATGTGTTAGTCATGCTTTGATAATTGTCTCTAAAATTGAATTTAATAACGGCTAAAATTATTCAAAACTTTCCTTGGCTGCAGAGTTTATGGAAAGCACTACCTAAACATGATGGAAAAATACAAAAATTATACCATCTAACCTCTGGGAGAAATAACACTTGGATTTGTTAATTTTGGACAACATCTAAATTCTTCTGCTGGCATGGTTTTAAACTATATCCCTATAATGCATCTCCTTATACTTTTACAGCAGCAATAAGAAAATTGGCTAAAAAATGGTAATGCCCCTTTTGGAACACAGCGTATCTTTTGAGACTAATTTGTTTAGTTTAATGAAAAAATAAAGTTAGCATGGCCGTGTTCCAGTCCCAGTCCCAATATCCTGTGTTGGGATAAGAAACTAATCCTGGCAGGAGGAGGAAGAGTGTCCACAGCAGGGCAGAACCGGCAACTGCACCAGCCCTCAGCAAGCTGTGACTCTCAGTTTCTCCACATTTAGGGTAAAACAAACATGCAAGCAAGGCAGAGCCCAGCCCTGAGGAGCTCCCCATGTGGCCTGAGGTGCTGGGTCACCATGGCAGGTGTGCAGGCTGCTCCCTGAGAGACCAGCACATCCACAGGGGTCTGATCATAGAATCATAGAACCATAGAATCAATCACAGAATCAATCACAGAATCACAGAATCACAGAACCATAGAATCAATCACTGAATCAATCACAGAATCAAACAAAGAATCAATCATAGAATCAATCACAGAATCACAGAATCATAGAATCATAGAATCAATCACAGAATCACAGAATCATAGAATCATAGAATCAATCACAGAATCACAGAATCATAGAATCATAGAATCAATCACAGAATCACAGAAACACAGAATCACAGAATCAATCACAGAATCACAGAATCACAGAATCATAGAATCATAGAATCAGTCACAGAATCACAGAATCATAGAATCAATCACAGAAACAATCACAGAATCACAGAATCACAGAATCACAGAATCATAGAATCAATCATAGAATCAATCACAGAATCACAGAATGGCCTAGGCTAAAATGGACAGGAAAGACCATCCAGTTCCAGCACTCCTGTCATAGGCAAGGATGCAATTCACTGTGTCAGGTCTTCAGAGCTCTATCCAGTCTGAGTGATCTCACCTCCTCAGCTTTTACCATACTGGAAAGCCAAAAGCTGAATAAAGACCATTTAACAGAAATTGTAGCCACCAGAAAACAGCTGTAAACCAAGAATTTGAGGGATTAAATTAACAGCTGAGTTGGAATTTCTTCAAAACAAGACACAGGCAACAGAGAAAGTAGAAGTACTCAGATGAACCTAAACAAGCAGTTTTTAGGTGTTTAGGTCTTAATCATTGCATATTAACCAGATGTTTGACTACTGGATTGACCCTTTAAAGTCACCACATTTTGTTTGAAGCTGTGGTTTGATTACAGCCTATGCATAATAGCAATTTTCCAGGGCCCAATCAGATTCAGTATTTCATGTAGGTGCTTCATGAAGAGTGATACACCCGTGTATATTGTATACTGATAATTTTAGTTTTCAGAAGGTATTTCTAGTCTGATGACAGCAGCTTTCAGAGGCAGGCATGGCCTCTGCAGAGACTGCCCCTCAACCTGGGGTATGGCTAAAATCCTGAACACTGTATTGATTTAATTACAGCTATTCAAAGAGAGTGAAAGATGTTATTCAGACTTCCCTGAGACAGAAATGAAGGGTGTAATAGAAATTCTCTTATTATCTCAACTGCAGGGGTTGTGACCGACAGCACACTCTCATTTGCTGTCTATACAGCTGTAATTAAATCATTTCAGCTTTCAGAGTTTGAGTCTTATCTCCAGTTGTGATAAAAATTTGCAGTGAAAGAGATGAGCAAGAGAGTTTACTTTCAGAGAATTTCAGAGCAAAGCAGAACACAAGGCACTGCCAGCAAGGATCCAGGCACATCTTACACCAACAGCACCACTACCTAGAGGGTCGTGGTGTCCCACTTTTTGGAGGCTGGGTTGAGAAACACCAGGGAAGAAAGCAAGGGTAGCACTCAGCACCTGCTAAAGCACCAAACTCTCTCAGCTCTCCAGCCTGGCAGAGCTTAGTATCTCATTTGTCAAAGTGACAGTCAATTCCCCATGATAGATCATATGATTATTAATTCGTCTTCAGGAGATACGCACAATTTGGAAGTTTTCTGAATCAAGGTAGTAACATAATGCTAGAGGGGAAAAAAGCCCAAGTGTGTGTGTCTCCCCCCCCCCCAAATTTCCATTTCATTAAAATTTCAGAGGTAAACAACAAAAGTTGCAGTGAAAAGATTCCTGTCACTGTAAAACCCTAAAGATTCCTCACTGTGGGTGAGACGATGGTCTGTTTGCACAGAGACCAAACACAAACTGACACAGACAGAGACTAATTAAAAAGTGATGCATCTGCATCCTCTGTAACTAGTTGGGCTTGTAAGTGTTGGAATTTTTACTGCAAATAGTTTAATTTTTCTCTTTGTACAAAAAGCTCCTGGCTCCTCAGAGGTTCAGCTTTCTGGCTGAGATTACCCATGCTTAGAAGATAATTGATTTTAGGGAGTTCTCCAGAGAAATGTCACTCAGAAGACTCTCTCTTGGATAACTATTCTCGTCTAAGCCAAAAAGCACAGCACTTCTCGCTGTTATGAAAGTGGTCTGATGACCTGTTTCCAGCCTGGTTTCTGAAGGCTGTGTGAACTTTGGTAGAAGCTTGGCATGAAGGCACGGAACGAGTCATCTACTGCAGTTTGGGAGGGGGTGGTGAGAACTCAGATATGTGATAGGAAGAAATCCCCTACTGTGTGTGTTCTCCGAGGATGAATTTCTACCCTTTCTATGGCAAAACCAGTACAAAGAGATCAGGGGATGGGAAAAACCTCCTCTGTGAACTTGCATGCAGATGCTTTCACATGAACCCTGGCAAGGCTTGTGCTCTCCACCAACGCTCTGGCAAACACTGGGGCAAATGCTGATGAAAAATACCTATAGGCAGATCTTAAGGGTTTCTCTGAATGAGTGTTCACAAACAATGCTTTGGAGAGCTCTTGGCTGGAACAAAATCTATCTAGTCAGAATTTCCAGCACAGCTAAGGACACTAGACTAAAACAGCTGATGAGCTGGAAAAAACACCCTACGTACAGGGACCTTCCGTGACCCTCCCAGCGATAACATCACAGAAATAACCAAAGACATAAACCTGGAAACTTCCATGCTGGGAATTGGCTTTCCTTGAGCTCTTCCTTAAAAACATGTGCATAGGACATTGCTGTAAACTGGGCAGCACGGAGGCCTTCATTGATCAGACAGGAGGTACCCACTCCACACCGCACTGCAGGGTTTCTGTTTGGGCACCCTTTCCTAGGTTCCAGCAGCATCTTCATTTTAAGCAAATTTCAGCATAATTGCCACATTTGCTTGAACCTGTACATGTGCAACAAAGCCGTTCCTAGCCCATCTGCTCTGGCAGCCTCTGCCATGTAAAATGGACACTCATCCAAGGTGTTGGAAGCAGAATGAGGGATCCTCTGGCTGCACCTGCAACTGAGGACAGAGGGGCAGAGGCACTGGGGAATTAGTACCACCAGTCACTAAGAGGCACGTGATTCAGCGCCAAGGTTTTACACTACTCACACATGCATATGTATTTTACCTCATTATTGGCTTCAGCTGCACTTGTTGTCACCAATTTGTGTCCTGATGCTACTTTTCCAGGCAGCCTCAGTGGGAGACACTTGTGTGCAGAGCAATATTTGCATTTCTGCAGGTCTTTATGGACATGCATATTGCTAACACGCACATAAACAGGATGCCATTCATATTTAAACAGTGCTTTTGGAGTCGAATGGCATCACAGCTGAGTGAATGGAAACGTTCTGATTTGTATCACTTATCTCAGTGGAGGCTGCTTCCTTCACATATTCTGACTTCTGCAGCGTCTCTGCAATAAGGCAGCTATATTCACATAGGATGAGACACGAGGTATTTAATAACCCCCACTTCCTCCCCCCAAAAGCCTAATAAGCTTGCTTTGCCATTGATCTTTACAGTCACTTGCCCCTCTGTTTTTTCCAGACTGTTGTGCTTCCTTTCTACTTCAGCTCTTTTCTTCATTTCCATTTGCATATATTCAAGGCCCTAAAGAAAAACAGCTCTGCATTAAAAGGCTATTACAGAAATATATGCTATTTAAGTGACAATAGACCATGTTTTTTGTTGGGAGGGGAAAAAACCCCAACAGAATATTTTAGCTCCAAACAAGATTTACAAGGACATCCCATGATGTTCAGTGTATCTCGGCTCACAGAACTGCTCCTGCAGTTTGTTGCAGCTTCTGCTTTAGTCAGTTTATCGTTTTTGCAGAAATAGGACTGTGACAAGGTTCTCTGTGTGTGTGTGAGCATGTTCAGATGTGCCACCTTCTTCTTCACCTGAGGTTTTCCAGGCAGTCATCATCACTCAGGAGAACTCAATCAGTGGGCTTGTTGTCCTTTCCAAAGCATTCTCAAGACACAGCCCTGCAGTTGACTTAAACTGACCTAAAGCCTCATTCCCTCTACGATTTTCCAGTCCATCTATGATTTTCCAGGGCTTTCCCCACCTTTGCTGCTGAACCTGCAGCCCACAGGGAGCAGGAGCTGGGTGCTGATGGGGCTGAAAAGGAGAAAAAGATGTTTTCACCAGGTTGGCAATGCACCCTGTCCCACCTGTGGGTGGCACGAGCTGTGGGAGAAGTGGGCACTCTTATTAGTCCATTAATAATTACTCCAGCTGAACTGACAGCAAAGTCATATTTGAGTGTACAGCTCGAGCACTGATTTAAACCGCTGTTAATTTTTGGTTTGCCATAGCAAATTCCCAGTGCCTCTGCTAAGGGAACAAGAGGCTCCACCAGAGCGAGAGAAGGGCCGAGGATGGCAGCAGCACCTGCACCTGCTGCAAATCCATCTTCTTGCTTCTTTCCTGGGTGGGGAGCTATTTTTAACAGGATCATCTCAGTGTGAAAGTGCAGCTCCACAAACATCAGTGCAAATAGTGTGGAAGCAAACTTGGAGCACGTGGGGACAGGGGAGTCCCTTGGGGCAGCCTCAGCGAGCAGCCACAGCACCACCAGGGCCACACAGGGGCTCTGAAGTGGTTCAGGAGGGCAGAGGATTCCCTCTCTCATCTGGGAGTGCAAAAGTGGTGTTACCCATTCCCTTCAGGATTCAAACTGGCCTTCAGGCAGGAGCCTTTCCTTTGCCTAGGTTCTGTGAAGGACTGAGCAGGATACGTGAAAAATCCTCGTACTTTCCCCAGCATGTATTTTTTTGCCAGTGAGTTAAGAGGTGTCTGCTTTATAGGTGTAAAAATGAGAGGCAAAAGGACAATAAATGATTGCTTCCATCCCTGTGTTTCAGGAGGCGGTAGACAAATCAAACAGTTTTTGAATGCAGGACAAAAGCTCCTCCAAAAAGAAGTGTGCAGGGTCACAGCTCCTCAGTGTTGTTCTCGTGAGGGAACAGAAAGGATCAAAAGAAGAAATTCTAAAACCCCAGTGACATATTTACTAAATTTGAGTGTGAAATAGTAGAAACAACTAATTTCTCCACCTTTATCAAAGGATATTCATAGCCTATTTTGAACAGGTATCCAGGGCAGACTCATGGTTAACCACACTTCCTCATTCCACCAGGAAGCTCATTCAGACTGAAACTTGGACTGTTGGTTTTTAATTTTAATGCCGTTTTTCATTCTGATAGCTCTTCCACCTGACATGGAATTGCCACGCCGCAAATTGAATACAATAAAATTGCTAATCAGCCCATTAGAATATGTTGATGGTATAACATTTATTAGTTGTTGAATAATGTCTTCCTCTAATGTATTTTGAATTAAGTCTGCATAATAACAAAATTAATTCAGATAAGTGTACCTACCCATAAACACAGCATGCACATGCACATACAGCCTCCTTTTGGAAATCCGTACAACTTTTTAACACAGTGACAATCCCGTACAAACACCAGGGAAAGAAAGTGTGTCTTCAAAGAGTGAAGCAAGCAATTAAATACAAAGAAATTATCCATGAAGTAAGACAGGCTACATCAGTTTGCTCTGATCAGGTGTCTTTCATGGGAACACAAAAGCTCTCATGGGCTCCAAACTCACATCATAGTGAATTTCTCTGACTGCAATTGCTTCTTATCCCGGAAATACCTCCCACATTTTATTTCCTCAACAGTTAAACCAAACTATTCTCCTGTGTTGTTATTTTCTTCCCTATTTTCTCCTGCTTTTTCCAGGCTCTTGCCTGATGATTTCTTAGGTTCTTAATTCTGATGTGCAGAGGCTACAATTTTTTTCAGCACCCAAAGAAGAGCCCTCAGCCAGTTTCTTTTAAGGACTCATTTAATGTTTTTTTTTTACCCCAGTGCAGGCCTTTGCTTGCTCTACTGCTGCAAAGACCCAAAATGTAAACCTTTTCCCTTGGCTTCCCCTCCCTGGGGACAGATAATTTCCTACACTGGCAATTTCCCTTGTCAGCATCCTCTAGTGCTACATCCTGAGAGGTTGAAAGCTGCCAAGCCTTTGTCTGAAGCTTAAAATAGAAAGTAGCAGTGAATCCAAAATGTCTTTCATTTGTTTAATAAAAGCTCCTAGTCATGATAAAATAAGAATTGTTGAAGTTGTTATGGGGATATTTCTCCCTACCCACAAACACATGTTCTTTATATTCAGCAGAATCAATCTTCATGGCAATCTAAAAGAAACATAATGGTCATATTGTAAAGCCCTGTAATTTGGATGAGTTGATTTTATGACAGGAGTCTTAGGATTTTAAAGAGGTCAAAGTCCAGACTTACCCAGTAATGTGCAATAAGAACATACTATTATAGAACTTCCTTATAAAATGGTACAGCCCACTATGAGAGGGACCGTGGTCAGAATCTTCCTGACAATTTGATTCTCTCATATGGGAAAGGATAGTCCAGGAGGATTTGTAACTTTGAGCATTTGAGAAAAATGTCTCTGGGCATCTCTGCATCCTTATGCATCTAAATAGTTCCAGGGATCAGGTTCTCAGTGCACCTACATCTCCTACAAATCAGCATCGGTGTCACTTAGGGGCTGGGTTTGAGGGTAAGCTACTTGCAAGAAACGTTAGGACTCCACAATACACAGATAAGAAAAGGAACAATACAGCTGAAATGGGCAAAGATGATTCAGTTCAATCTGAGGAGAGTTGCTTTGTATTCCCAGTCATTTTAACAATCCTTTCATCTTTCAAGGAAATTATAACTATGATACATTGGGACAAAGTTAGCAACTTCTCTTTTTATCTAAGTCCTATTATTGGTGCTTGTCACAGCCATTCAAGGACCTCCTGGGAACCAAAATGGACAATTGCATCCTCCTCTCTCTGCCAGCGAGAGGCTGGGTATCATTAACGATGCTTAAATTAATAGCGAATTTTGGAGGGAGTAAATGTTCCCCTGCAGGAAACCACGGATGAAGAGACAGGATATACATTTCAGTTCAAAGCCCTGCCTATGAGTGCAGGTCTGTGACATTTTCCTGTTCAAAATTAGACATTCATAAGTTCACTGCAGCAAGGTGCACATTATTGTTTTGGTCTATGGAATCAATAGCTACGAGGGAGGGGGTGGAAGGTGGCTTTTTGAAAAAGGGAGTGTTTCTCACAATGGAAAGAAATCGATAATGTGTAATAAGTGGCTGTAGGTGGTTCCCTGCCCTTGCTCCTTTTTGTGCAATATAGGTCTCAGGGCTCTGAAAGGAACTGGAACACAGGGTGAGGTCTTTATCAAACTTTGTATTACTGTGGATAACAGCGTCCAAATTTTGCCATATAATGTGAGCAGAGGAGATGTAGAAGCAAAATAGCTTGAGCTTAGTCTAGGTGAGGTCAAAGTGGGGCTGGTAAGCAGAGGGGAAGCCTGGCTTGTGGCCAGATGCAGCCCACCAAAGCTTTGTGTGCAGGCAGACAGAGGGATCTCATATTTGTGGCTGAGAGGCAGCAGATCCTGGAGGCTGCAGGGATTCTGCTGGCAGCAGGCAAGGGCTGCTCTGAGTGTCCTGGTGCCCCAGGTATGGAGCAATGCTCTGACCCAAGCTGAATGCAGCCTGGACCCCTGGAGTTACCAGAGCTCAGAGCATCCTGCAGCAGCGCATTCCTGCTCCTCAGTGCTCCTCCACCACCCTGGCTGCATTTTCCCTGGCAGTGAGAAACCTCATGGGCACCTCCATTGAGGCTTAAAGGACTCAGAGCCATCATGGGGGTGGAAAGAATGGGAGACAAACAGCCTGACGCTCCCTTCTCAGGGAGCTAGGGGGTTGAATTACACTGGGGCTGGGTATCTTGTGGTCTGAGCTTATCCTACAAGATACAGCACATGTCAGACCAAGGTAGTACTCACCCCCAGGCTGAACTGTGATCCAGAAAAGCCAGAAAATTTCTGAATTTGTGTTGTTGTCACTGAGCCAGATAGACATAGAAGTAATTATTGCACTGCAAATTATTTTTGTTATATGATATCCCACTGCCTGGCTCCATCTATTAAAGAAACAAAATTCTGGAACCATTGGAGTCAGAGCAAATGCCAGGGTTATCCCTGCACGTCTCAGAGAGGTTGTACATCCAGCCTGGGGCAGGAATGAGGCCTCAAAAAGAACCCACCACTTCTCTGAGACTGAAGGAAACAGCAGCAGCATTTCATGGCTTGTCTCACTTCAGGCTGCTCAAAGCTGCTGCATTCTTCCATTCTAAAGTGGAGCACAGTGGTTTAATGCACAGCTCTGTGATTTGGAGACCATGTAACTGCAATTCAGCCTGCCTGGCCTCCAGATCATGGACTAGGATAAAGAGGGAACGAGCTAATCTACCCCACTGTGTGTCCATTGCAGCTTCCTCCTTCTTAAGTCACAGAATCACTGAACAGTTTGGGTTGGAAGGGAGCCCAAAGATGATCCAGTTCCAACTCCCTGCCATGGGTGGAGCTCCCAACAAGGTGCTCAAAGCCCCACCCTGAACACTTCCAGGGGTGGGACATCCAAACCTTCTCTTGGCAACCTGTTCCAGGGTCTCACCACCCCTACAGTCAAGGATTTCTTCCCAATGCCTAATCTAAGCCTACCCTCCTTCAGTATTGCCAATATTGGTGAAACGCTGGCAAATTATGTCATGTTCTCAATTAAGGAAACTCCTGATGAACACTGAGAGCCCATACCTAGATCAAACTGCTTGCCAGGCTTCAGAACCCAGAATTGCAATGATCCACCCAGTCTGTGACCAGCAACAAAACCCTTCCTATCCAGCCCCACTCATTTTCCCCCCTCAGTGGCATCAGCAGGAAGCAACTTCTACTAAACCAGGGCTTTTCTAGCTCCTCTTTGTTATCCTTCACTACCATCTTGCCCCACTCAAGGTTCACCTCTTTCCAGTGGTATTTACATACTTTAGAATCATGTTGTAGTTATTTTGTCAGCCTCCTAGCTGTTGCTTTGTTGAAATTTACATTTTTCTCCTGTATCCTAAATCAGTTCCTCCTCTTCCAGCTGAACTGAGCTCACTTTGAGTGACCTTCAGCACATACCATTGTAATTATGGAGCTTCCTCCTCCTCCTGACCCTCTTTGCACACATTTTATCACAGATCAACAACTTTTACCCTTCCTTTAGTAGCTGAGCAAACTGAGGAGCTAAGAGTGTAAGAACGGTGTGCCTCAGTGTACCTCAGTGAAAGGGGGTCTTGGAAGTAATGAGAAGGATGTAGTGTATGGCTTTGCCCCCTCCCTGAAGAAAAAGCTAATTGAAAACCAGTGGTTTTCACGCTGTCAGAGAAACTCAGTAACAGGCAAGAAATAATCCTCTTATATAACATGTTGCATACTAATATGTCATCAAGGTGCTTTTAACTTCATTAAAATTTGTCCCCTGATAAGTGACATTTTAATTATGTGATCAGGTAATAAAATAATACATGCCTGAAAACTTATGGCCAACCCACACATAATTAATGGTCCTAAATTAACCCTGGATGATAGGGTAGAACTTAATCTTAGATAGAAAATCCTCTACTGGACATTTTTCACATGCCTGTTTTGGAGTTCTGAACTGATGGTTCAATTTGGCAAAATAACCGACAGGGTGACATTAATCTAACCCATAAAATAAACAATAAAGGGAACAAATGCTGGAGTGTTTTGCTCAAGCTTTGCTATGAAACTGAGATGCAGATTATGCTGCTCTGGGCGTGAGGAGGCTGACGTGAAGACAGTGCTTGAGTACTTTAACATGAACTTAATACAAATTAAATGTTTGAATATGCCTGTCTGATATGAAAGTGACCCTAGATGATCTGAATTTTTGCTTACTGACCTATAGAAATAAATAAAAGGATTTAAGAAATGAAATAAATCTGTGCAACAAAAATTTAATCTGTTAAACTCCTAAGACTACTTGTTTTTAGAGCAATTTGTTGGAGCAAAATTCCTGGGGGACAAAAAAACCCTCAAAAAACAAAAACCAAACAAATACAAGAATGAACTGTGCTGGTCAGAAAACTCAGTGCAAATCATAAACTCTGAAGGCACAGAGCTCCAGAATTTAACCACTCTGCCCTAAATAACACAAGTCTCATCTAAGTTATAAACATCTCCGAAGCATTTATTTATCACAGTGGTATCTGGACCACGCACATAGATTCTGGGATACAGTGGGATATGTCCAGAAGAGATGATCAATTTCCCATTCATGTGCTGGGCTCCCCTTTGGCTTCACTGGTGCTCCTAAAATAATGGAAGTTACTCTGTGATCACAGCCATGTAATTCACAAATGTGATGTCCTAATGTGACTTTAATGCTTACATTCAGGTAAGAGTTACTGGGGTTTAGATTTGTTCTTCTGCAGCTCCTCAAACATCTCCCGAGAGCGGAACCTCTGGCTATACTGATCCTTTCGCGTCCTGCTGCTCCTAAACATCAAATTTGGGTATCAGCAACCCCAGGAGTAAAAATGAACTGCGAAGACAAAGGTGTGCTGTTTCAAAGATGTCCATGTGAATCTGCCACTGTTTTTATCCTGGAGAATGGGAAGCTGTTGGGGAGCCTTGATGTTCAGTGGGGATACAGAGACCAGGCAGGGGTGGGACTGGTTCAGCCTGGCCTGGCTTTTTTTCTGTTTTATGCCTAAAGGAAGTATAAAAATCCCCATACCACTCAGGAACCAGCAGATTCTGCACATTTCAACTGCTCCAATCCATTGTATATCCTCTTTGCAATGTCCAAATGCTGAAAGATATGGATGTTACCCCCAAAATGAACTGCAGATACAAGGAGACAAGGTAAGCTTACGCATTAGAAAGAT
The DNA here is from genome assembly GCA_013397895.1 of Origma solitaria. Classification (NCBI taxonomy): domain Eukaryota; kingdom Metazoa; phylum Chordata; class Aves; order Passeriformes; family Acanthizidae; genus Origma; species Origma solitaria. Next base: position 200,881 of record VZRL01001696.1, on the reverse strand, counting down.
GGGTGCCCCAGTGGCACTCTCATGGTGGTGTCTCTTCAAAAATGAAGCAAGACAGCAGTGAGAATCCGAATGGTTCTGAAGTGCAAAGTATGTAATAAAAGTTGTCATTTATTAATAGTGCTACTGGGAACTCCCTGGGAAACATAACTGCCAGCAGAGATATCTGCACGTCAATCTAACTCCCTCTTTTTATTCTGTAGCAAAAAAGCTGCATTATTGCTCCTGCTGCTGTGATCCCCTCCCAGGTTGCTCTGATATGTGCCTCCTTTTGGGATAAATCCTTTCCCAGGCCATCTGTCTTTACACTCCAGCTCCTCCCTCACCCACTGCTTCCCACACACAGCCTGAGCCAGAGGCTCCTCCGCACCCTTCCCAAGTCTGCCGTGACAAACCCTGTGTGGCGGGGGATTTTGGAGGTCACTGACACTTCTGGTGTCCCAGAGTACCCAAGTGATGTGGCAGAGGTTGCGAGAGACACTGATGGAGCGTGTCAGCATCATCTTGCTGGTGGCAGGACAACTCGGTGTCCAGAATTCCCTGTGCTTGAGGGTTTTTACCAGACAGCTTCTTCCACGTGCCCTGATCCAGACGCTGGTTTTGGAGGCATTTTCCTAAATCAGGTTTCACATTTGTCTCTCCCCAGATATTAACTGGCACTCTTGTGTGATTCCACAGGCCATGGGCAGAGCAGGGGGAAAGGAGCTCCCATCAGAGCTGGATGATGTGCAAAAGGAGTGAGGCTCAGGTCACCTCCAACGCTGGTAGCTCCCAGCACAAGGGATCGAGGAAGGAATGGGAAGGAGTGGCAATGCTGAATCTGAGCCAGTGTGACATGACACCAGAGAGCAGTGGCCATGGCAAATACTGCCCAGGTTGGGGTAGCAGGATGCTGTGGGTGAGGGGCACAAGGCAAATGGAAGTGTCTGATCTGGCTTTCTTTTGGAGTGCAGATCTGTACAAACCTTCCTCCTCTCGGGCTGTGTTTGGCAGAATGTCCTGCGGGGAGCCAGCGCTGTGTCACACACTCTGCCCTGGCAGGAGGTGGCCAGGCCCAGGGCTCAGTCACCAATTAATCGCAGACAGCAATATTTAACGTAAAAATTACATGGATTGCCATAAAGCGAAACTCCTCTTAGAATTAACAACATCGTCACTGAAACTGTTGCTGTTTCAAGTTATTCATTACAGCTAACGACCGAATCCAGCAGCAGCACTTGATCAGGGCTGGTGTGCATTTGTATCTTCTGGAGATAAGGCTTACCTGATTTCAGATGCTCTGAGAACAAGCTGACACAACCAACTGGAATTAAGCTAAGCAGGAAGGACTCCGGTTCATTTTGCTCCCGTTACAGTTTCAAACCCACACGTTCACATCACACCTCTCCCAGCCACGAGGGCTCTGCAGCCTCTGGTGCAATCCCTCACACAAATTCAGAGCACTAACAGCTCGGAGCTCTGTCTGCTCTGCAGGTGCAGCGCCCTGGGGGGCACCTCATGACCCCAGCCTCGGTTCCAACAGGTGGGAAATGTCCCTGGGCTGGTCACCGCTGTGATCAGAGGGATGCCCGAGTGCAACTGCAAGATGCAGAAGAAGGACACAAGGAGAATTTATATCAAGAACCCCTCCAGCACACTAAATTGCTAAGATAGACACCTGTTCCTAATTGCATTTGAACAGTTTGATGGGGTATAGAAGGCTTTAAGACTAATCAGCCTCCAAAACGGGTATTCAAAGGGGTGAGCAGACAGATCTCTACCGAAGTGCCCACTGAAGGAAAGGCTGCAGTACGAATTCCCACCTCCTCCAAGAGGAGTGAACCCACACATAACAGCATCCTCAAAACAGAGCTGCCCTGAGTGGTCAAATCAGCACAGCTTAAGAAATATTTGACCCCTAAAAGAGAGGATTTCTTTCTCTCAACTGATGTGATACGAACCTGTGGTGCATTCTGTCCTGGTCCACTGCAAATCACATTTGCTTGAAATGCTTTTATTCTTTACCTTTTGTTTGCAATGGTCTAGAAGCACATGCACCATAATTTACCGTGGATCTTAAGGGAAAAAACTGCTCCAACGTGATTTCCAAGAGACCAAGTCGGTACAACAGCACATGTGAAACTGGCAAAGGAAAGTGCCATCGGATTTTTTTTTTAACCTTTGTATCTGTCTGTCTGTATCCTTCATTTGACCTCCCACTCTCCCTTGAGCTCTCCACTTTTTAATCCTAACAAGGTCACACTTTTGCTTGGTGGCTTCAGATCCAGCACTCTCTCTGCCAACCTCCAGCCAGCTAATTGTTCGACTCCTTAATGTTCCCAAGGTCTCAGGATGTGTCACCTCCCCCCTGACCTTCAGGGCACTTTCAATTTCTTATGAGTTGCAGCTTGCAGCCACCTCTGTCTAAAACCTCCTCCTCAGCTGTACCGCAGTAGCATCAGAAGGACCCAGAAAGGATCAAGGCCCCGTTGTGTTCAGATCTGCAAAAACACAGTGAGAGACAGCTCCTGCCCTCCCGAGGTTATGACTGAAAGGGAAAGCAGGCAGAGGGAAAGTGAGTGGGAGACATGGAAGCAGAGTACTCATGGTGATGCAAGTCACATCGCTTGTTAGTCTCCCCCTTCGTTGTTTTTTTATTTTTATCCCCCCCCCAACAAATGAAAAGAAAACAAGTTGCTGGCTTGTTTTTGGGAGTGTTGGAAATCACTGTTTGCCAAAGCGATCATCTGTTCCCATCCACCTTGGTCCTGTGCCAGCGCTGCTCTGGGCTGTGCTTCCTGAGGAGGTCCTGTGGCTTTGCAGGAATAACGCAGCACGGAAACACGGGGAGACGAAGAAAAACCCCTCGGCCCATCGGGGCTGGCTGCAGCCTGGCACTCAGCCCACCCACGGCAAGCTGGGTGCAACGGAGCACAAAGTGTCCTGTCGGGCATCAGCCCAGGGCTGCAGAGGAGGAAGGGACCACAGCCCCTCTCTTACCCTCATTAGACCCCCAAAAGCGAGGGAGCATCTCTGGCAGATCTTGGAACACACATCTGCCAGGGGAGAAAGGAAGTTTTGAGAAGTGGAAAGATTGTCCTGAAGTAGGGTATGATAACACTTCAGTCTAACTGTGTGTTATCCTCCTTATCCTAAGGAGGATAATTTATTCTCCTTTTTCTCAGGCAGTAGAAGTGTACCAGCATTACAGAACTGCAAGGACGAAGGACAGCCTGTCCTGTCCTGATGCAAAAAAGTCCTACCTTTAAAGTGAGGCTTCAGAACGGTGTGTGAGAGTTTGATTTGCATCCAGAATGGAAACGTGCTTGCCAGCCATCAGGTTGATGTGATTTGAAGCAGCTGAGATATTAAATGCACTAAACCAGAATGTATAATAGCCATGCTGGCAGACCTTTAATTATTGTCATGCTTGTGGGCACTGATATCATTCAAATTAAAAGCTTTCCCCACTACTTGAATTTTTTTAATATGTTGATGTACTCTGCACTGATGGATTGTCCTCTCTTGTCCTTCTCTCACAAAATGTTTGGAACAATTTGCTTCAGTGCAGAAATAAAAATTATTGGCACTCACTTGCCATATTTTCGGAGCTGTTTTTGTTTTGTTCTAAAGCATAGACCCGCTAGCTATGAAAACATTTTGGTGAGTTTGGAGGGGCAGTGTTGATTCCTCAGTCACCAATTCTCTGTCTCAGAAAGCAAGAATGCTCATTATTAATAGCAAGATTAAAGCACTGGTACAAACTTCCCTAGAGCAGTGCATTTGACAGCGCTGGCTGACAACACAGTAAAGTTTCCTTGCTGCACAGATGTTCTAATTTTCCTCTCTCAGCTGGTCCAGAGACAGATATTTTTGGCCAGCCCCGTGCTCAGATACAGCAGCAGAAAGCTTGAGCAGCTCTGAAGCTGAATCAACTCTGTTCACACCATTGTCACCAATACCAGAACTTGTCTAGGGCTGTGATAAGGCTGCTCCCTCGCCCAGTGTAATTCTGGAACAAGTGGAGCTGTTTTAAGCAGAATGTGCACAGTGGCAGCACAAAATACCTATCAGGAAAGTTGCTCACAGTCTTTCCTGAGATGGAATACCCACAGAAGACAGGCAGACGAATATTCTTGTTTATTCCCCCAGGCACAGCAAATCATACCTCCATCACATAGAGGCTCATTTGCAGGAGATGCAGCACTCGTGTCTTCCACACTGCGTCCAAATTACACTAATTTGCCACAGCTGACCCAAAATTACACTGATTTGCCACAGCTGACCAAAAACTGCTTTGAACTTTTGCAGAATTCTGCAGCTCCATTTGCTGTACGTGCTGTGAAGCTTGTTTTATCCCTGGAACAGTGGTGGGGCACGGTCAGAAAGGGATGGGGCTCAAACCAGGACAGCACTTGCCCCTACCTCACCTGTCCCTAGTTCTGAGCCTCACCTCTCCATAAACCCCAGAGCAACAGCATTGCTTCGAGAGGAAGGTCATGCCTTGTAGCCTATTTTATCCATTGGATAAATTGGCCTGAATGCAGGACCAGGAGCTAGAAAACCCCTGTGTTTGTAACACTGACTGCAGCGTGAAGTCTTCTATAAAATGAGCAACTCACTTCACCTTTCTGCCTTAGTTTCCCCATGTGTAAAAGTGAGATAACATTTACTTTCCTTCCAGGGATATCGCAAGGATTAATTAGTTAACTGAGTTTGTTAGAAAGGTGAAAAGCGTTTTACACGTGTGAAGTATTGTTTCTTTGGGACAAAAAAAAACCCCCAAAAAACAAACCAAACAAACCCTTCTACTTTGCACAAGTGATTTTAGAAGCTCAAAACCAAAGACAAAGACAAAGCTGAGGATATTGGCTAACTCAAAACCATCAGGATGTGTGAATGCTGAGGAAGGGACATCACCACGAGATGGAATGGTCTGCAAACACAAAACCTTTCAGCCCTTTGGCAGTCAGATGAGGTGAAAATGAGCAGCATGTAGTGGACAAACAGGATCTCTTCCTTGGGTACTGGCTCAAGCCCAGCTGTCCTGGCTGCTGGCCACGGAATCCAGTCAGTCTGGCAGCAGCCATAACATGGACCTTATTGGTCCCAGTGGGAAATACATTATCCCAGTTGGAAATACTCTATCCCAGTCGGAAATACTCTACCCCAGTTGGAAATACACTATCCCGGTCAGATTTACAGAAGAAGGAACAAGTTCAGTGCTGCCTCAGGTGTGGTTTTGAGGAAGACCAATGAAAGGTAAGGAAATTTGCTCTTTCCCTGCCCAGGCTAGATCCAGTCTTTTGGATTAAAGGCAGGATTGCATAGCTATTACCCCTGCTTTTCATCAGCATTATTTTAAATTAAAATAATTCAAAAGTAAATGCCCAGGACACAAAAGGAGCTCCTGTCACAGAGAAGATGAGAATCTGCTTAGGAGGTAAGGGTGAGCAACAGTGATAACTCCTGTCAGAAAAAAAAAAAAAAAAAAAAAAAAAGAAGAAGAAAAAGAGAGAAGGAAGAAAATGAGAAGCAACAGAACAGGTTTCCTAAAATGCCATTTAAAGAGGTAAACTTAGCAGTACAAAGCCAATTAAACCAGCTACCCTTGGAAGTGTTGTTCTGCAGCTTCTCAAGATGCTGTCGCTGATTGGACATAAAGGCAGCATTAACAGAGCATCTACAGCAACAACCAGCCACGACTTCTGCGTGTAGTGAAGTGTGGGAGGCATCACTACCCTCAGGCATCACCCACCTCCCCACCACACTGAGGTCTTTCAGCTGTGCTCAAGGAGTGGCTCTTGTCTTGTGGGCACTTTCTAACCCACAGCAGGAAAGGTCAGACATAACTAGGTTGAGTTGCTTCACACAAAGTAAACAGGGGAAGTTTGTGAAAGCTGGTTTCCTGACATGTCTGTCAAGAAGGGATTTAAATTCGGCCAGCAAGGTGCTAAGGAGTACTTGGTCACTCACACTGGATCAAAAAAATGGTGTCTGGTTATAGCTGAGTGATGTGAGAGCAAGCAAAGGTGAGGCTGAATCACCAACAGCTGGAAAAAGAGGAGATGGTGGTGTTGCAGTGCTTCTGCTGTTCTCAGTAGCACAGCCCCGTGCACAGCTGCCACTCAGTTTGCTCACATCTCCCCCTTTCCCCTTCTCTCCTCTCCTGTACTTGTACCCCTTGTGCTGAGATGTACCTGCACCCAGACTGGCATGCACATTTTGGCTCCAAATGCCAGGACCACTTAGTGCCCTTGTATCTTCTCGTTCTTATATCAGTGTAAGTCAGGAGTAATCCTAAAGGAGAATCACAAGGGCAAAACCAGTGAAAAGTGAGTGGAATCAAAAGGACGTCCAGTTTATAGAGGCTGAAAGCTGATTTTCTTTCGAATGAAGGCTAATCCAATCAAAAGTAAGAAGCTTTCAAATTTCAGGACTTAAGAAAGAATTTTTTTAGATATAAAGAACTGATCATTCCTGGCTGTCACAGCGAGTGTAGATGATGAAAGTAATGGGTGCATTGGCTGACTCCAGCTGAGGATCTGGCCAAGTGGAATTAACATTGTTCTGAAGAACCCTGCATTGAGTTTACAGGCAGAGGAAAGCCCACATGACAGGTCTTGGTGTAACCTTCCAGGGGAAGTGTGGGCCTGAGATATGCTCCACATCCACAGCTAGGAAGGGCAGACTGGAACGGCTGTGAGGCATCTGCAAGATGTTCTCCCCATTCCAGAACAGCATAACAGACATAAGTCTTTGTGGTCTCCTGTCTCACTGATATTAGTAAACAGTTCTTACCACTGCTGGGCATGACAGAAAAGGTAGAAGTTATGAAAAAAAAAGAATAAATATAGTATTAAGACACTGCTGGGGCATGAAGTCAATATTACTGTTCACAGAGTTGCTGCTTCTGTTTGAAGGACCCTCTTGCTTTATCACATTTGCAATTAGTTTTTCATACACATCTGCTCCTGACCTTAAAATAATTTCCTCTCCACCCTCAAATGAAAATTATTTTGAAAAGAAATTGCTTCCAGAATCATAGTTCTTTTCTCATCCTTCAGTGTCTTTCCCAGCAGTCTCATGCATTCCAGCTTACTCCAGAAAGAATCCGTGCCTTGCAGAGCATCGTGTTTTGTGGCCAGGATTTTGGAGAAAGCAAATGTGGCCAAAACTTTAAGCACCAAGCCCTTATTTAGGCATTTGTTTAAGTGCTCTTTTCTCAGCAGTGCTCCAGCTGACTTCATCCTGCTTCTCTTTTTCACTCCAAGTCCCAAGGTAACCTCGGTGTTTTGATAAAATGACAAGTTTATATGATGAGTATCCACTGCCTGTACTGGTGGACTCAGATCTGTATTCCTGTGTCTTGTGGTGGTGCTTTTCTGAAGGGCAGAAAAGTGATTATCCCTGGATCTCATGGCCTTTTAACACAAACAGAAAGCCAGAGCTGATTCAGAATATTTCCGTGATATTGAATAATTTGCTTTGCTCCCTTCAGAGACATTTTCTCCAGTCTGTGTGCTAATTACACTCCACCGAAATTCTGAAAAATGGACTGTAGAGGGGACTCATAAGCAAAAGGCTCTTGCTGGTGGAGAGGACCCTTTTGCCAAGGAACAGTCGGGTCCTGATTAGTCCCAGCGTAGGTAGTTGAGCTTTCAGCTGTGTTTAGTGGATTTTTTTCACTCTGGTTTATTCAGCACCTGTCCTGGTGTCTGGGTGCCCTTAGAGGTTTCAGAGAAACTCCTCCTGCCCTGCAGTGCCCCACTGAGGAATCCAGAGGGGATGGTGAGGAGGATGCAGCCAGGAGGGAGCCCTCAGTACGGGCATGGAGGGAGAGGATTCAGAAAAAAAGGCTGTGAAGATGGAAATTAGGGATTTCAGTGACCTAAAGGAAACTACAAAACACTGACAGCAAAAGACACACTGGGCTACAGAAATTCATCCCTGATGGAACTTTTATTTCAGTCACCCAAGAGCTGTGTTTGGCCCTCCTGGTAGAAATTGTGTGGTTTAGCCAGTAACATTAATTGGAAAAAGTGAGCAATATTGCTTTAATTGCACAAAAGAGAGGGAGGACAGATCCCATTTCAAATTCCAGAGTAAGGCTTTTATTTTTAAGGAAGGGGGGGATAAATATTAATACCAAGGCTGTGTTGATGAGCTTTAGGGGGGTTGCTAAGCAACACAGCCCTTTGTCTATAGCCCAGACGATGCTTGGGAGGGGACTGTGTAGGAATAAAATTCATATGGCTTCTATAGAACCATCCTTTTGCAGCTTTTAAAAAACAAACAGAAACCAAAATCTGTCTCCTTGACTTTCTTTTTTCCTTTCACATGAAAGATTTTCTGCTGAAAACCTGAGGATCTGAGAGCACGTGTTTGGAGGGTGTTGTGAGCCTGACAGCAAAGTTGGGGCAATGAGTACATGTTTTTAACCCAATAGCAATATCCCCTCAATGTGTCCCTAAATAGTGTGGGGGTTTTAAAACTCTCACATTCTGTGTGCTAATTTGCTGTTTATGGCACACAACCATTATATTTTAGTCCATTGCATTTTCTTTTTTTCAGCTCACCTTAAGGAATTTCATAAATGTATCCCAGTCTAGCACAGAAATAAAATAGCTAATAACACACCATTACATAATTGATAAAAGAAAACCACACATTTCCAGATATTAAAATCATGTATGCGTTGGTCTAAGCCTTGTAGTAAAATTCAGCTCCACAATTCTTCAAATTCAATATGTTCATTTTTATTTTAAACTTAGAGCTCAGGAATACAGGGGGAAGGAACAGCTTTTGATTTGAGACTTGCAGAGGAAAAATTATCTTTTATTAAGGTATTGAAAATGCTGACTGCAAAAAAATTTTAAATAATTTATTTTTTTAAAAGTGAAAGCACTCTTATGTTCTAATATGAAAGAAAATCTAAGCTTTGTTGTTTATTCAAGGGAGCAGAGGTGAAAAGTGGTAAACTCCGAGAACTGCTAACAGTCGGGGCCTTTCTTCTGTGATTTGTCCTGGAATTGCCTCCTCAAAACACACACATCACACATTTTTAACTACTGAAGCCATGTTATTGCAGAAAAATACAAGGTGGGGTGGAAGATCCTGCTGTGCCTGTAGAAATGCTGTGGATTTGATAGTTATTGAATATAGCAAATGTGTCTTGGTTTGAAAGACAAGTGTCTTGCTAAGGAAGGTGGGAGCCTCCCTTAGAATGGATAATGTGACCCCTTCCCTCCGAATTATTATAACTTTGGAATCGAGGGCTTTGAGACAGATATGGGAGAAGGAATAACAGTTCTACACTAATATTTAGAGCAAGGCAATAATACAGAAACAACAGTTTAGATAGATAAAGTCAGAATACACCCTGCACCCTGTTAGGGTGGTGCTAGTAGTGCAGTTAAATGGTGGCTGCAGTCCTGTTGGAGTGATGGATGTGCTCCTGTTGAAGTGCTGATCTTGCAGAAAGATCTTGTCGGTCTCTGGAGGTCCAGTGGTGGCTCTTGAGCTCTTCTCCTCTGGGAATCCAGTGGAAAAGGTAGTCCAGTGTTCCAGAGTCTCAGCTCATATGCAGGTAGGAATGTTCAGTTCCTCCCCTTTTGTTGGGGCATCTCACAATGGGCTGAGGGAATCTTAGAGTCACTCCCGAAGCCCTTGATGGCCCATGAGCAGAGATAGCCCCGATGGTGTTGTCAGGGCTGGGTCATGCTGAACACAAAGAACACTGCCCCACCTGTTTCTAACAGCTTATGGAGATGGTAATAGAATACATACTTTTGGTTACACCTTCCATGTAACCTAAGACAAAATGCCAGCACAAGACCCCCATGGACAGGAGATCTAGAGCAGGAAGATGCTTCTACCCAGGGCAATAGCCCTGGGAAAACAGTGCTGCTCTACTTTCCCCTGCACCTCTAGAAGAAATGGTGGTCTTGAAGAAAGGGAGAATGCACCATTACTAACAAATGCCTGCCCCAGGGAGCCAGGGGTGCACCTGGCCAAATGCCCAACGGGAGCAAGCTACAGATCCCAGCTTCTTCCTTTGCTTCCTGGAGCCCTCAAATCACAGACATCTGTGCTGCCTCGCAAGAGACAGGGACAAAAATCAACTTTGTTTGCTGGCCAGAGTGCTCCATCTCCTTCTCTATTCACAGGTCAGGTTCTGGCCTGTATCAGAGCCCTAAATTGCCCCCAAGGATCCTCCTCTGACAAATGCAGAGCAAGCAGCTCATGAAGCTTTATTAGGGCAGAATGCACAGAATGTTCTTCCTTTCCAAAACTGCAGAGGTTTGAAAGACACTGGTGCATTTACACGTGAGAGATGACAGCAATAGAGTGAGAGGTGCAAACCTCTAAAGAAAAAGGTAAAGAGACATTCTTATTTCTTAGACAGTCACTAAAAAGCATTGTGAAATACAGAGCAAGAAACCAGTTCTCTCTTGATGTGGGTTTTGCCATTTAATCTACTCGAGATCCAAAGGCAAACACAAGAAAGTTCTTCAGATGATCATTGCTCATGTTGCCAGCACAACAGCAAGTTTCACAAAACACGAGGTGAATCTAACCTTGAGCATGTGGAAACTGCTGAGGATATTGGTGCTGGCTTTGCTTTCAAATGAAAAGTTGTCCTTTACAACAACATAATTTCCTCTGTGTATGGGCTGACTAAGGAAGTGTGATATCAAAAAATGAAACAAGGTACTACTGGACTCTCAACAGGGTGATGAATAACATATCCCTGTGCTAGCAGAAAATTTTGACCAAAGACCAGTACTGAATTTCCAGTTTTCTCAGACTCCACCAGACATTGCTTTGCATGAACACTCTATGTAAAAACAAAGTAAAGATGATGTGGCCATGCATGGCCTCTTAAACAATAGTCTGTCTACCTCAGTTCAGGGGATCACAGACTTTTATCAGAGCTGCTGGTATCAAATTCTCTGAAGATGTGTGTCCAGTATCTCTTTCACGAGAACTCAATTTCCTTCCCTCATATGTAACTTCTCTGTCTTCACTTTCCTCCTTTCCCAGCTCCCTGATCTGCTGTAGGCTGTGGAAGTATCAGAGAAGTCATATGAGGATTTTGAAACCCTCAAGAATGCTTAGGGCTGCTGGAGCAGGGAGACTGAATCAGGATGCAGGTAATAATGAGCAGGCAGCTCCTGAAGAACAGCATTCCCACATTCCCTGATGGCCTGCAGCACATGGCACTGGACAGGGAATGCTCTGGTTTAGGATCTGTCTGCAGCACACAGCACCCAACAGGGAGCCAGACCCAGAGCCTGGCTTGGAACCTCAGCCAAAAGAGACAGAGAGCCATGCTGTTCTCCTAGATCAGCCCACAAACTGAGTTAAAAAAAAAAAAAAATTGATCTGAGGATTGTCTGTTCAGACAAGGGAGCAACTGGCCAAGAGAGAGCAGCACCAGGCAACCATCCCCAGTGTGCTGGAAATAAGGAAGAACAAATACTTCAAATCATTTTCAAAAGGAGATAGACACGGTGTCTGCTTTTTGCTTTTACTTAGCAGGTCTTTGCAACACTCCGTTTTCTGCCCCAGCATGGGACTTTGGAGGTGGTTCAGAGCATGTCTGTGAAATTTTTCCAGCACCCATCTGTGCCTACCCAGCATTCCCTGAACTCTTTGACATGCATTCAGACCAAACCAGTCAGTCTCTGGTCTGGGAATGAGTCAACTCTGCTGTTCTGCACTTTGGAGGTGTGCTGGTATTTGGCTCAGGGATGAGAGGGTTGCCTGCAGACAGCCATACCTAAGACAAAGCACCCAAAGTCACAGAATTTATCAGGACTCAGCAATACAAGCGTGGGTACAGCTCCTGCTAGAACCTACCTCCTCATAAATAAAAAATATGGGGGGGAAAGTTAATTTTTGCAATGTGCATGGCTAGTATTAATCAGAGTTCTTCCATAGCAACATTAGGGAATTTCATACCATGGTAAGTTATATGCGGAATCTGTGCATGCCAAAATTAGAATACTCACATAAAAAGTTTTGCATAAAATAAAGCTTTGAATTCAATTTACCTCAGGCAACGAGGGACTGCATTTTACAGTGGAGCCCAGGGTGTGTGCTGTCTAACACTGCAATGCACAGCTCAAAACTGTGTTAAATAATTGACAGGTGAAGAGCCAAAATACAGAGCATTACCCCCAAGCAAGATGTATTGTGTCTTTCTACCTACATATAACTTGCTCTACAAACAACTCAGACTCTTGATTATATCTATTCAGATTATATATAAATATTCCTGCAGCAAAGACACTTGTTCAGGGGGCACAAGTGTCTCCCCATCACTCCTCATCTTCCATTTGACTTGTGTCAGAGGAGTTTTCTGCTCTCACTTTAAAACTTGTGTGCCCATGTGCCCATCCAGCAGCAAAACAGATGATGTGAGTGAGACTCCCGCTCAGCAATCCCTGTCTAGAATATAACACTCAGCTACCTGCTAAATGACTTCCTACTAGTTAAGGTGAAGAACTGACCATGTTCTAAAATCCTCTCAGGTATAAAACAACCTGCAAATGGGCTGCTGGGGGTGGAAGAATTAAAGTGAAAACACCTTGGAGTGAAGGGGCTAGACATTTTGTCTGTATCCTCTGGCATCGCTTCACAGATGAGAAATTATTTTTCAGCACATTTTACCAATGTTAAGAGGGAGAACAAAAGGTTTCTGGATGCAAATATGTCAGATTTTTATAATGAAGGGGAATTTACTGCCTTCCATTCTTGTCTTCACTACACAGAGCAGCTGCAGAATGCTGTGGATTCACACTACCCACAACAACCACTGAGTCCCAGGGCATTTCGTGGGCATTGATGAGGAGCTGGGAGAGCTGATGGCCCAAAGCAAACTGGGAGACCATTAACCCAAACCTGCCATTAATTCCCTGGGAAATGCCCCATGCCTCAACTGTTATTTGCTGCTGTGACCTTTACCCCCTTCCTTCTACCTTATAGAGAGGAAAAAAGAGATCTTGAGCAGGGATGATGCCAGATGCTGCTCCTGCCAGAGATGGATATTTCTCAGCCTGGGGAATTCCTGGCCACGCCAGGAGCTCAAAATACCCTCCTCCATCTATAGAATGAGGTTTCAAAATCATTTTTATGCAGTTTTTTGGTTTTTAGAGCACAAAATTTGTGCCAATTCACAACCTGCACAACTCAAATTTGTGGGGCTATGCAGAACACAAGCCACTGCCTTTTCTACCCTCCCTGATAGTAGACAAAGTGGACAAAAACCCCCCAGTCACTTAAAATCTAAACAGCTTTACATGGAATAAAAACTTTAAAAATACTTACTTAAATGAAATGTGAATTTAAAACAATTCATATCAAGGCCTAAAATGATATAATATCTTAAAATAACATATTGTTACTGCTGAAGTTCTAGTCAGGTGTACTGGGTGGGTTTTAGTCAGGTGAACTAGGCGGGTTCCCCGGGACAAGAATTTGCTGAAGTAGCAAATTTGGAAGCAGATTTGGAAGCAGTAGCCTTCTTGCACATACAAAATATTTACTAATTTAATTTTATTCCGTTAGTTCTATTTAACAAGTTCATTTCAAGTCGTGAATCCGTCACAGAGAATTTTTTTAAAAGGGACTTTTCTTTCCTTCTCCAATCTATGAATAAAAATAAGTACAGTAAGTTCTGCAATTTCTTTGCTCTGACTTACTTCAGTGACTGATAACTTAATTATTCATAGTAACAAGCCAGTTAGTTGCTTTTAAGCTAAGAAAAGAATGTGGGTTTTTATTTTCTTATAAGATATCACTTAATATATTTTATTTAGGTAACAAAGAGACTATTAAGCTATTTGGGGAATTTTTATTGAATTCTAGTTTTCATTCAATTATAGATTCATAAAAACAAGGAAAAAATCCAGAAATAAATGAACCATGCTTCATTTTCCAATTAAAAATATGGCAAAATTAAGAATATGATAAAGTGATCATTAATTTATCAACATAATAAATATTCATAGATAAATACTTCTGGTTTACAAGAAAAAAAGACCTCACTGTGTACTATCTCTTGTTATAAATCAAAGAATCTCAGAATGGTTTGGGTTGGAAGGGACCACAAAGATCATCCAGTTCCAACCCCCTGCCATGGACAGGGACACCTTCCACTAGACCAGGTTGGTCCTTTGATCCAACCTGGCCTTGAACACTTCCAGGGATGGGGCATCCTCAGCTTCAACCTGTTCCAGTGTCTCTCCACCCTCACAAGGAAGAATTTCTTCCTATTACCTGACCTAAATTTACCCTCTTTAAGTTTAAAGCCATTTCTCCTTGTCCTATCCCTACATGCCCTTGCAAAAAGCCACTCTCCAGATTTCTCATAGGCCTCCTTTAGGTGTTCTAATGGTTACCAACCCATGAAAGCTAACTTTTCTTTAAAAAAAAAAATCTAGCATAACTTACTACTGCAAAAGAGATCAAATATATTATTTAAACCAAGATTTCCTACTTGGTGATTTAAATCTTGATTTAAATTAGTTCTCCGTGGGTGTTGGAGTTGGCTTACAGCCTTCAAATAATTGTAGGGAAGAAAGGAAACTCTGCTGAGACAGATGCTATAAATATGTGCTGGTATTTGAGACTGCAGTGACGTCTTTACATTCCGAACCTCTGGATTATCAGCATTAGAAGACTGGGTGCACCTCTGAATTGCACTAAAATGAGTGACTGAGGCTAAGGAAAGCAATTGGTACTTGACTATTTTAACATTGACATAAAATGGCGCGTAGAGCTTTTGAACACTGTTTAACAATCAATCTGTTGGCCAGCTACCTTCCAAATTCATCTTTCCATACAGGACAGACCCTGTGATCCCAAAATTTCACGGGCAGCACGTGTAACCTCCAAATCATGGGACAGCACACATAAGAATTGCTGCAGGAGAGCAAGGAAAAAAGAAGGGAAGCAGAACAATACACCATAAAAAAAAAAAGTATGGCCACAGGCACAGGCAGCCAGAGAAATCTGCAAAATGACAGTTCATAAAGCATATCTATAAAGACTGAAAACTGTCACTGGTGAAGTAAAGCAGTGTAATCTGTGTCTTTCCATTTTCTTCAGTTCCTAGTGAGCTGACACCGAAGAACAGTATGTTGTTCTCTCCTGGCTCTGTTAGCAGCCTCCAAATCCAGCAGACAGACAGCAACACGCCTACAGCTGGTGTAATGCTCAGAAATAACTTCTCATTTACCCAGGTGCTTGGAGTGCTCAGCCTGAATGCTCCGTGGGGTTGGGGCTGCATCCCACACCTGTATCTGCCTGGCTTTTAAAAGCACCGTGTCCTATGGTGATTCCCAAACAAATCTTCATCAGTGGTCTAAGAAAGCAAAACATCGACTTTTCTATCCACCACAGGCACTTTCAAATCCCATTCAAGAATGGTTGGTATCCATATAACTTAAGCCAGCAATCACTTAGATTGAAAAATGTATTACTACAATTTTCAAAACACATTTTAAGTGTTCATCTGCACCTACTTTCCACGGGTGTAAGACCAGCTGTGATTTCCCAGTGGCATGGTTTAAAAAGGACTACGACACCAATACGACCCAGTGTAGTGCTTTATCTCAGTCTGGTGATGGTGAAAACCTTCACCACTGCACAATTCTTCTCCTTGCTTTCTACTTCCTCCAGATAATGTAAGAGACCTGCATTTACTTTACACTGAGGCCTTTGGTAGAGAAGTGGTAGGTTGGTTTTTTTTTTGTTTGTTTGTTTTTGTTGTTTGGTTTTCGGTTTTTTGTGGGTTTTTTTGTTTTGTTTTGTTTGTTTTGTTTTTGTGGGGTTTGTTTGGTGGTTTGTTTTTTTTTTTTTTGGTATGTGTGTAAAGAACTGGAAGAATTGATAAACAGCTTAATCAAAAAAAGACCAATCTTTCTTTTTTAAAAGATTTTGCAGGTGTTTTATCAGTCCTGCAAAACCATTCCTGAGGTAACTAAACATTACCCATCTCACAAACGGGCATGCTGTAATAGAGGAAGAGACTCAGTCCCACAGTTGTAGGTGATAGATGACCTATAAAACACTTCAGTTTTGACACACAGGTATTTCTATAACCCTTAGACAGGGCTACTGTCTTAGGAATGCAGAGGTACATTCACAAAGGGTTTGGAAATTACAGCACGCGTTTGGCATCACAGCTGAAGTCAAAGGGATTTCTTTAAGGTCAGCAAACCGCAGAGCAACTCACAGGCTGCAGCCCATATTTATTGCTCAGGAGCTCCTCAGAAAGGCAGATGGGCTGTGCATGAGAAATGGATCTTCTCACTTTCCAGGTTTGCAGGAGCACTCAGTGGAATGGCCAAACACATTCCTATTTGATGGGATCCATTTGGCTGGAAAAGATTTCTTTTTCCCAAAGGTTTCTCTCAGCCTGCCTCGGCTGTGAGGGTCTGGAGGAGGCACCCTAGGGAGCCTATCTGTGCTGCTTCTTGACTGCTGCATAGTGGTGTAGACTTTCCAAACCTCAGAGAAACCTGCTGGGTGAAAGTCCCCTTGCAGAACTCCAAGCCCAGCTGGCTGTGCTAACCCTCTGGGCCAGCTCTGCAGCTTATCCCTTATTAAATTCCAATCCTTCATCACTTGTGATAAAACAGAAGCCAGAGGGTGGATGCACAATGAGTGCTTTTGAGAGCCCTGCTTGTGTGATAGTTTACTTTGTGGTGGCTTAAATACAAACCAGAATGAATGTTTAAATCAAAGCACAAACTTCTTTGGCCTCAGGGTAAGAAAAACATTTTCACATTTTAAACATCGCTGGCCTCGAGGTACAAAAGCAAATATTTACTAAACTTCCAGAGTTCAGAGTTGGCTTTTCTAAGACAATTCCTTCTTGCTGCTTCTCTGGGAGGCTTTTCTCTTTCTCTGCTTCCCACCCTTTTGGGAAGAACACAGGCAAGGACTAGGAGCACAGCCCCTTTCTCCAGACCCCTCTGCTCCAAGGATCCTCTCGTCTCCACAGCTGCTGGCCAACACTGAGAAGCCAAAGGACAGCAAGATGAGAGAAACACCACTCTGCAGATGGGTTGGGGTGTTCTCATGCTCTCAGTTCACTGCGCTGACTTCAAGGAAACACTGATCCCATCACACCTACCGTGGGATTGAGAAGCCACTGATGCTGTGTGCGTGCACATCCTCTCACTCAGTGACAGGGAATGTGTCCTGCAAGGTGTCGAGGATGTAAAAATGTGATCAAAGACCACCACCACATCCTCTCTTAGCTCCGAGGTCCAGCCAGGATGTGGGAGGGGGATTAGGCATGACACCGAAGTTGTCATTTAGTTCTTTCCTGTCAACTTTTAGCACTCCAGCCTTTGCTCAGATTCGAGTTCAAGTTAACCTCCCTTCATCCCCTTACCTGTTATACAAACAAGCTGCCAGGAGAAAAGGAAAGCATTGCCATAGTTTGATGACCATTTCCTCAGCCTCAGTGACGGTGCAGGCAGCTCCCTCCCTGTGCTGCCCTCTCCCACACCAGGCTGTGCCCTGACTGTGCCAGAGCAGCTGCTCACGGGGTCATGCTGTGAACCAGAATGAAGAACTGGCTTGGGGTAAAAATAACCTGTGCAACAAAGCAAAAATTAATTTCAGTTCAGTTTTCGTCCTGCGTCCAAGTGGAAATTGACTTTAAACATCTGAATAAAACTGAGCAAAAATTCTTATTTTCAGTGGAGTAAGGATTATATTTATACCAAATATAAATGACAAGATTCAAGGATCAAATAGGTATTATCACCTTTGCACAAATGTTCTGTAAATGCAATAAAATAACATAGAAAAATAGAATACATTTAATTACTGCTATACAATACATCATTACGTTATATTGTAATAAAGTACTGTATTTCTGTGTACACAAAACAATTTTAAAATTGCATATATGCATATAAAATAGTCACTGCTTGCTTCTTTGATACTTCAGTATAATTCTAACATTATTTTAATAATAAATACTCTGAAGTAGCTTTAGGTGAAGACTTCAGAATACGAGAAATGTTGAAGCAATAAATTTCAAGGAAAATGTATGTAAAGGGTTCTGTCAGTAGAAGGTAAAAAAGGATCTTGCTAATTTGGTCTTTTTAAAATGCTTTTTTTAACAGACAAGTAGATTAGAATTTTATTGCCAGTGATGGAAAGTCTCAAATATTTTATAAAAAAACCCCCAGAAATATCTCCACCAAACGACAGATTTTCTTCTTTCTGTAACATATCTTGCTATTTTCCTGATCAATCAAAGATCTGCTACTCATAGACATAAAAGCTTTGTATTGCAAGTATTAGTCTCATACAAGGATTTATAATAATAAATCCATATGATTATATAGATACAGTCAATGCCACAAAAGATACACTGAACAGGTCACAAGGTATTGGAGGAAAGTGCAAAAAAAGAATTTATAGCAGGTGAGGAGAAGTTGAAAGGGATTTCTGGATGAATTATGGATTTACAGAAAACAGGGCTGAAGAGAAGAACACAAGAGATCCATACTTGGACCAATACTCAAAACTGCAAACATTTCTGTCTTTCTTTTTTTTAAAAATTATTGTTCCCTCTTTTAAGACCTACCTTCCTAAGTAATCTACTGTAATTCTTGCTGTCCTGACGTCTTAGCATGAGGCTGGGAGGAAATTTCTACTGCTACAATTTTAAGCCCTTACATCCTGCCCACCACAGCCCAGATTTGGTGAACAAAGTATTCCTTTTCCTCCCTGCAACAGACTTTTTCACAGGATTCAGGGTGCAATTTAAAGCATAAAAGAGGGAAGTTATAATGGAGAAAGAAAAGGTTAAATGGAACAGAGCTTTGTGAGCAGAATAGCTGGATGTTATTTATCCAAAATAAACAACATGGATTGGATGAAAAGTAGTGGGAGTTACTGAGGGAATGAGTGAGGGTAATAGCGAAGAATGAGAAAGAAATAAGATCCAGGATTTCATGGAACAACTTAGAAATGGGTTATGTGAGGGCAGGTGAAGCAAGTACCTCTGGGCGAGAGCAGAGACATGATGATATGCTGAAGACTTTGCTGGGAGTGAGCTCTCCTTTTGAACAGTAATGAGTTTTTTCTCTTTGCTGTACCTGGGATGAAAAGGCCCCAGATATACACACAGCATCTGCTTCCCTCCATTGTGTTCATAACACCAGAGGAGAGTAAACATTAACCAAACTCCATGCAAACAGGAGGCAAATACGTACTTAAAAAAACCTCTACTTGCAAGCCTGGGTTTGGAAATCACTGCACTTATTGGATATGTGGGAGCGACTCCTTTCTATCAGAACTACTCAGTGATGTTCACTGGATGATTTCTTACCTAAAACATGAGTGCTCAGAAAAATGATTTTTAATCATAAAACCTGCTTTTGGCAGAGCCTGCAATAGGTAGGACTGCAATAGACTAACAGTGTACAGTTCCCCCAATAAAGAATGGCTTATGAAGAAGATAATCCACATTTTATCTCTCAAGATCTCTGAATTATGGATTTCTTCATAATGTTCTGTGGACTCCTGGAAACCCATCCGTGCATGGGAAGGACAATGTGAGGAACCCAAACGGCACAGCTTTTTCACTGAGAGGCTTTTGCACTGCGAGGACAATCCTTGAAAACCATCCAGCTCAGAACCTGTAATCAATGGCTTGCCACTGTTATTAGCACCTTTTGTTATTATTTATTTTTATTTGTTATTATATTTTCTTATTTATAATTATATAACTATACAATATTTTATTAGATATATTATATAGTATATAATAGAATTATATTTTATTTGTTTAAATTTGTTACTATTATTATTTGCTATTAGCGCCTCTGAGAAAATAGTGGTTCCTGCAGCCCAAATCCAGTGGTGCCCAAGTTCACCTCCAATGCAGAGCCTGAACCCTGCCCAGGCACAGAACTGATATTTCAAGCTGTCCTTCTATTCACAGCAGTGTTTAATTCTCACAGAAGATACATAAACTGAACTGGAGGAAACTACACCTCCACATTTCCCTGGATTTCCTCCTCTCTTCCGCCCTGTGGGTGCCTCAAAAAGCCTAGAATAGTCTATGATCTGTAGCACTTTTCCTGTGCTATCTCTTGCAGATAATTGAAAAGGGTAGGGGGAGGAAGATTAGTATCTGAGGTAGTATTAACAAGTCTAAAGAAATTATTATAATGGTGCTGACCTAGCTCAGGACCAGCTAGATCTATTGGACCCAGAGGTCAGAGTTTTAATTCCACAGTCTCTCCTGATTTTGCTGTTTCAGAAATGCATACCATGTTAAGAAATTAGGAAGCTGTGTCTCCTTTTGTCTCAGGTGATTTGGCTTTGCTCACCATTCACCATTTTTCTGCCAGTCCTCTGTGACTTTTGAAGAAAAAACCCCAATCCTCTCCTACCTGCCACTATTTTATTGTGTATTTTTGAAGGAAGAACTCTGTCTTACCTTGAACAGATCCCTGAAGACAATCTCCAGTGCAGACACATAATGACACATGAAAATGAATGGAATGCACTGAACATTGTGCCTCTGCTTCATAGGCCAATTCTGCCAATCTACTGCAATTTGTGATTCATGAAAGTAGCCCTTGTTAGACAGAGAACTTTAATTCCCTTTTTTCCTGCGTCAACCTAACAAAACACTAATTCTTAAGGAGTGTAATATTGTGTGTTTGCTGATGTAAAAGGCTCCTGGAATGAAAAAAGCAGCTTTTCCCCTACCACCCTGTGGTGAGAGGCAGACTTTGCACAGCAAGGTGATGTATTATTAGAACTAGCAAAATCCACAGAATTCCTTCAAGAGATTGAAACAAATTCTGTTTCGTTTGTAACTGTGTTTGTTAGTTTTGTTAAACTGCCCCCTCTCAGGTCCTATCCCAAGAAGAAATCCTGTCAAGAAGGATTATTTTTGGCCAATTCTCCTTCAAAGAGTCGCAATCAATAATCTCTCTTATAGAAGTAAACCTTTGGGAACAGAGTAAAGAATGTTAATCGTAGTTCCTATGGACATCTCACTTTCTCTAAAGGCAACAAATGAAATGTTAAAAACCGAGTAGCATTTAAACAAGTCACTCACCATGAAGTCTGTCTCAAAGCTCACACACTAATCAAAACCACAGTAACACAAGGGACCCTGGCTTTATAAAATAATCTTTTCTCCTATATCATCAATTTCATAAAAAGCCTTCAAAATCCACAAGAGTAAAACTGTTTCTCACTTAGAGAGCAAAGAAAAAAAGTGTGTGAGCATTTCAGGTTTTATAAAGGAAGTAATGTAGCAAATTGTAGGCTTCTGTAATTCCATTTAAGTAAGCCAAGTTAAATACATATGGCCTACAAGGTTGTGGGGTGGGAACTTGGTAGGCTCTAGAAATTCAGAAACATTATAATCTCCTTACTATCACTTGTAAGTGGGATATCACTCCATATTTTTTCAGCACTAAGTGGCTTATCAATACAGATTCTTCGAAGCAGAGCTTCAGATTTTGTTGCCTACCCTGAAAACCTCCACTTGGAAACAACACGTGCTCTTTATCAGTCTGCACCAGAACTACGTATACAAATATGTTTTCTGCCATGATAGCACAAATTGAAACATCCCATAGTACTTTTCCTGTCAATATCTTCCTATAAAACTACTATGAACCCTGTGCATATTTGGGCAGGTCTGTGGTCTGTCAGGTACTAGAAGTAATGGTTGGGGTTGTTTGCGAGCAGTTACAGAAGGAGTTGCTGGTGATGCTGGCTCGCAATAGTTAGGCCATCCATGAGACTCTGCCACTGCTTTTTGCTCTCCTCATTCCCTCTTCATCCCTGAGAGAAAATACTGAACTTCACGGAATCAGGAGCAGGTTTCTTCATTGCCAGAGCGGAGGAAAGATCCTTCCTGTTACAGTTGGTGCAGCATTGGCAGCCACACAACCATCAGCCAGAGCCAAATCTCATCTCTTACTAGGCAGCGAGGTACCACAGATCCTCCTCTCTTTTACCTCAAACAGATGGTGATGACTTTTCCTTCTCTCTGCTCCCCTTTGCTCCTGGCTGCCATGGGTGGCTTTCTCTGCACATGACCTCTGTATTGTCCACATCATGCTGAACTCACTAAAACTGCAGGCAGAGAAGCAAAGAAGTGCCCAAACCACCGAAAGGGATGGCAGCCTCCAGAAAGATTTGCTCCTGTACAGGAGATGCACATCAAGTGCATGGAGGGCTGGAGAGCCAAGCGTTGCACTGCATTTTCCAGCCAGAACAGGACTTTAAATACTCCAGACAGCTTAACCAATACAATTTCTGATACAAAGCCAGCTACAATTTCACTAGAATGAGTGTTATATATATATATACATTCTGCAGTCCCATAGCTGTGAAAATCGTTCCTATGCAACTGTGTTCTGGCATCTCCATTTAGCTTTTAATTGTGCTTCTATCCTTTTCACTGCGAGGATAACCTAAAACCTGCAACACTGCCTGCAAACTGCAATAGCATCACTGCCAGGACCTGCAGGAAACCACCAGTCTGCAAGGCCTGATGTGCTTCACTCTCCTCCCTGGGAACTGTAGGACTTCACCCTTGCAGGGGCCCTCAAGCTCAGCCGGGAGCCTGGCATGCTTTCCCATCTTTAAATCTTCTTTAATTAATTTTCAAATTTCTAATCCAAGTGAATTTGGGCTAATTGAGTTGAATGTCCTATGTCAATGAGTCTGAGACCCTCATTCAGTACTGTGCCCAAGCACAGGCATAGAATTATTCCTGTTCAGAATATCATATCCTTGAATACGCTTTGCCACAAAGATCAGGAGCAGCCAAAAGCAGGGGATGGCACTCTCTTGCCTTGAGGTTAGTGCAGCAGTTCTGCCACCTGAAGATCAGGGAAAGTGATTTCCTAAAGATGACTGTGAGCTTCCCACCTTCCCAGCATATGTGAGGAACATGGGAAGAAGACTGGCGAGACCAAACCTGAAAGTCAGGGAGATGCACTTCCGAGAACAGGTGCACATTCTTCCATTTCAGGGCAAGGGGATCTTCAGATGGGTGCAGAGGATGAGTCTTCATGCTCCTTACTGCTCCTGAAGGAGGGAAAGGGAAGAGAAGCTTTCCCCTGCTCTAGAAAAACATCAATTTACTGTACTCCTATGTCACCTGCTGGAAATAGGAAAGAATTTTTTTCCTAGGACACCTGATTGTAGAACTTACACCCCTTTTAAGCCTAAGCATGAAAATGTCATGTAAATGTTCACAGCAAAACTAACCAGCACCAAATTCTTTTATATGAGCTCCTTAATGATGAACTGTGAAACAAGAAATATTCATGGGAATCCTTCTGTTGGGGCATTTTCAATAGAAACACTTTGTATTTGACTTGAATGGAAGCAGATATCATCCTTTCCATCCAACACAGCAAACAGGCCAAAGATACATCAATCATATCAAGAACATGGTCAAAAGGTTGGCTGTTTCTTTCTAAAGTTATTTATAATAAACTCATCACGAGTAAGGATGTGAAATAAAATGTTCTGTTATCACAAACATCAGAATATCAGAAGGCAACACAAAATTAATGCACAGCAAACATTCTAGCAGAGCTTTCCAGATCCATTTACAATGAGACTGGAGATGACACCAAATGGGCTGTGAGCCCAAGTATTTGTACATGTGTTCAAGCAGCTAAGAAACAAGGAATCTGACTATATATTCCTTGCTGATTCCAGACAAGCCCTTTAGGCTTGTGTTGACCTTACCACATACCTAACATTATGCACATTCTTAACTTCTACTATTGCAATAATTCCTATAATATGAGGTATTTCTGTGCGTATTTGCAGGACTGGATCCTAACTCTGAGCTGGTATTCACAAAGATATTCAGCAAAATTAATCCAAATTAACTAAGGGCTTAATTTAAAGCAGATTAGTTAAAGTGCATTTAACCCTGTAAAGACTTTTCAAAATTAAAGTAGTCTTAATTCAGCTTTGTATAAAGCTTAATCCATTTTTCAATTTCTAATTTAAGTGAATTTGGACTAATTAAGTTGAATGTCATATGCAAATGAGCCTGAGGCCCTAATTTAATACTGTGTTCATGCACAGGTATAAAACTATTCCTTGAAATCACATCCTTGAAATAAGCAGTTTTCAGTAAGGTGCATAGAGGCACTTAAATATATTCCTGAATCATATACTTAACTGTTTTATATTCTTAAATAATTTGAGAATTATAGTTTGATGGTAAAGAAAAATCATAGCCCAAAGGGCTGAAAGGCAGATAAATATTTTTCATTTACTGTCCTCCAGATGAGACCAGTTTCTCCAGTGTACGTACAAGCAATCTTCAATCACTGTTTTCTGTAGGAAATCTCTGATTGACACAGAATTAAAAACTGGTTCTTCAGGCTGGAATTATTTTTTTCCTTAAAAAGGGAAAGGAAGATTAATCCTTCATTTTCTGGAAAGATTTCATAATAGGGAGTTGTTTTCTCAACCCAAATGGGTAAAGTACCATATCCATTCCCAATGGAAAAGATGAATTTCAGCAGTTGTATTTATCTAGGATTTTACATCTCAGATTTTGCACCCTTTTCTTCAAAGCTCTCTTTACATGGAAGTGTTTGAATCTAGATTATTTTCTTGCTGGATATACAGCAAGTACGTGAACCCCCCCCAACACAACAATCTTAATAACAAGGTCTAAATGGGCACCAAAGTTAAGTTCAAATATTCAATGTCAGTTACATTTTTGCTTAACTACTCCACAGAAGAGAGGCAAAATTGTGCAATAGTATTACTGCTAGCAATGTAGCAGCAAAGGCATGCTAAGAGGCAAGTTGTCTCTTAAATAAAATTTGCCAACTAAATTAGGCCTGGAGCCAGGTAGGCTATTCAGAGAGTCATGGAGCCTAGGCAGATATCCCATGTCTGCTTACTCAGAGTGGGTTGGAGAAGTCAGCTCACACATGATACAGCTCAGGTCTTGATGCTTCCAACTTACTGTCCAAACACAAATTCCTTCAGCTTCCCCTGGCACTTGAGGAGTCCTAGTCAACATTGCAACAGAGTATTGGGCATGAAACTCCAGGATGCCAAAGACTTGAGATGCTATGACGTACAGATAACATGTTGTATCGTAACCGAGAGAACAAACACAGTTGTATTTTCATGCAGCTGAGCCCAAGCAAATATTCTTCACCTCTCAGCAAGACAGTACAATTTGTGGACACAAGCTGGCAGAGATACAGCTTACACACCTTCATGTGACCTTCCCTTACCAGAATGGATATGGGTGGTAGCAGATTGAACGTCTGCACCACCACATACCCACAGCTCACCCAATGCCATGACGCCATTATGAGTGATGCCCACAACAAAACTGAGACTTGACAGCTCTGTACATCAATTTCACCAAGTGTCTGCGTTTTGGTTAGTCTTCCCCAAAGAGGAGCCTTTCTTCACCTTTTTCTAACTCATCCCATGTAGGTCTTTCACACATGTTTATCAACATCTCCGGTAAGCACTGTAAAGAAAGAGGAAGAGCAGGTGTTGAAAAGAGATTCAAGGGCAATTACTGCCAACCTGCTCAATGACTACCTAAATTCTGCTGCAGGGAGCAGCAACTCCTTTGTCCCTCCTTTCTATTACTGCCTTTCCCTACATTATTTTTCTACTGTCTGGTGAAGTAACTACTATCACCTCTTCCCACTTTAATAAAAAAGTGACGAGAAAAGATATTCACAAGAATATAGACATGGTTGCCTTCCACTGTGCTGTGCAGAATGGCCATGTTGTAAACACGGCAGTCAGCAGCATAATGTGCAGGGGACACTGCTTGTAAATGGGGCTTCTTTGTAATTCCACTATCATCGTTGCCAGAATTTCCATGGCTCACTTTTAGCTGAAGAGCCGTTTCTTCCACACTGAGACAAAAGAGCTTTTTAGATGTGTTTGAAGGCTGTTAGCCACCACCACATGCCAGCCGTTCTCTCCTTGTGCTCTGTAGCTGCTTCACATCAAGCACCCAGTGGTCTCTGCACTTCCTGCTGCCTCCTCTTGAACCTAAAGCTTTTACTATTCTTCAGCTTGCAGATGTGGTGCAGATGAGGAGCAGTGCCTAGCCGAGGTGTGTTCAGTAACAGAATCTCTCCAGACACAGAAAAGCAGCTTCTCCTTCACTCACATTAAGCTGGCAGCATTTAACTGGCATCTAGATAACAAGGACATCCACCTCCCTGCAAAACATGCTCAGGACTCGCAGCCATGAAATGGGACTTGATAGCCTTTAAATTCTGTTTTACTGTGCTGGCTTCCAGAGATGGCTTGGAGCCGATGTGGCAGCTCATTAACACTCAGTTAACACTTCTCTACTTAGCACAGCACTGACTTTTACATTCTCTGCTTTTCAGGAGAGCAATGCGTGGGCAATTAAAGGAGGGGTAATAGCTTAAGAGATACAAAATATTATGAACAGATCAGTTTTAAAAACATTGAAAACAAGAAGCTACAGTGCGTTGAAAACACCATTTGTGATTATGGGATCCAGGAGGAGCATTGCTTTTACGACTCCAAGTTTCCAGTGCGTGTGATTTCTGAGAGTCCCAGCTTCAGGTACCAGAGACAGACATCTACAGACGAGCAGTTCATAATCTGAGGAAGCATGCCTCTAAATCAGCTTCTGTTTTCAACCTTACAGCAGCATCTGTTTTATTTAAAAAGCCTATAGCTCACTTTTAACTTTTAGGCTGCAAAAACAGGGAGAGTGCAACTCAAACTTTCTTTGATGCTGTATCCTTCAGCTCTGAAAGCCAGAATGATCTCTTCTTGCAAATAAATCTATAAAAGAGGAAGTGAAAATGTCAGACTGCATTTGATTGCCAGAAAACCGACTCTTTCCCACAATAAAAGAGAGCAAACCCCTTGTGAAACGGGATCTTGTCTACTAGTTGCCTCAGACCTCAGACAGCACAGTGAGAGCATGAGGAGATTAACAGGCAGATTATCTTCCAGCCCACTGCAGTGTCTAAGCTAAGGAATGGCCTTGTGCTGAAATCCCACTCGGGCTGCTCTCCATCCATGTGAGCCCCAGTCCAGCAGCCACCCAAACTCCAACAAGGGATTGGCAAACACCCACCTGCCAAGGAGGAGGAGGGCATGCCAAAGGGGGCCAGCAGATGCACTGAGCCTATACAGCCCCCCATGGATACCCAGCTCTCCCTTTCCCAGTGACTTCTATCAGATGGACTCACCTGGAATGCTCATCAGGAACGAAAAATGTCTCTCTCTGCACAGGGCTTTGGCAGGCAGCACTTTGATTCTTCCCCACGGCTCAAGCCTGCCAGGAGAGAGCCACACTTTCTGACATGAAGAGGTACCCCTTGCACTCTCCAGCTCTGCAGAAGGTCCTGAGTCTTTTAAAGACCCCTTTCTTGCTTATCTAGACACCCGTGGCCTGAGGGAGAAGGGGCAGCAGAGCTGCACTACTGCAAAACTCCACCTGCCCCAAGCAGCCCCCCTGGAAACCACTGTGGGTGTCTCTCTGTGGCCTTGTGCTGTGCCAAGCAAAGAAACTCATGCAGCACATTTGCAAAGATGTTTTCCAGCTCTGCCAGAAATGTCCAGGCCCAGATTGAGCCATTAGGCAGATTTCAGCTGGATGGCCATGCATGAACTCTGGCGCGCTGCACATGGAAGATGTTGGGCAGCAGCTGAAGAAGCAACTCCTGGTCTCTGGCAGGAGCTTCTCTCATGGTGAAGAAACAGCCCTACCTTTGGCGAGCTCAAGGCACTGAGCTTTATTTTGGAAATGTGATTGCCAACAGAGATGGAAAGCAGCAGAAGAAGCAGTGAAACAGCATAGATTCAGAAAGAAATCTCTTTTTGGCTACAATGCCCAAGAGGAGTGCCACAAAATCCTCTTTAGTGTGGGGACAGATGGGACAAAATCAAGCCTGATGCAACCTGGTGTTTTACTCATATTTGAAAAGGAAGCAACTAAAGTGTAAAGATTTTTACTGACTTCTGCTCTTCCCTTTTCCTTTCTCCCCAGTTAGCCCTTAAAACACTCAGCTGCAGTCATCTTTCTAGCTGACCAGTCAGTGCTGGGTCTCCTGAACATTTTTTTCCCAGGTAGTTGATAAACTGTATTTCATCATAATACCATCTCTGGGTTTATTTTCTCAGATCCACCACTAATTCAGTGGGGTATATATTCTAACACAAATTTCAAGCATTAATCTTGATATAAGTTAAAAAATTGACATCTCCATATTCTAAATTCTCCTGTCATTCTCACCTATTTTATCTGCTGGACATTGGAGGCCCGAGTTTCCAGGAAGCAGAAAAAGCATTTTTCTTACCCCAGCCATAGAAAAAGCAAAGCAATCTCACTCATTTTTCATTTTATATGAAAAAAACAGCTTTGCATGTTCTTTTACATGCCAGAACACCCCAGATCAGAAATACAAAATATTTAGATGCTCGTAAGTTGGCCATATGTGACTCTTTGTTACAGCAAAATTAAAAAGTGCAACTTGCCAGAGGAAGGATCTTCCTAATTCAATACCATGTACCTGCTGAAGTTCTTACTTGACATAGAAAAAACAAAGTTTTGCAGCCAGTCTGATTTTGAGAAATGGCTATCTTATATGAAACCTCATCATCCCTGTCTCCCTCTCACAAAAAAAAAAAAAAATTATAATCAACTTAGGTTACGTAGAACAGAAAATTATAACTCCAACAATTAAAGTTTGGTAAAAGGTATAAAAAAAATAAAAAGTTCTAATGGGAAGTGTCAGGTGAGTTTAAGTGAAAAAATTACTACCTGCTTCACCTGTAATGTCTTCATTATTGGGACTTCAGATATTACAGTGATAGTTGCTCAGACTAATATTCCTTCATTAATCTCTTTTGGTGATATTGGAAAAATGCCTGTGAGCTAATAAGTGCTCAGCACATGGGAGGATCAGATTTGATATAAATGAAGTATTTTTTTCCAGGTCTTTGGCACATAGCTACACGCATAAGAAGCAGAAAATAGGACAAAACCATCAAAGTAATATGAAAACACGTGATGGTGGTTTATTAAAAGACTTACAGCTGAAGAATATGAATGCCCCCTTTTTTGCCTCTATATGTGATGTACCAGCCCATCTCCCATAGCTCTTTGAAGGCAGAGAATCCAGAAGTAACAGCTGAATTCTCAAACCAAAAAGCCAATGAGCTGGAATATTCCCCTCAAAAGAGATGATGTGGTTGTATTGAAATGACTCTCGAAGTGGCTGGCTCCCAGAGTGTGGTGAGGGAGCCAGCCGTCTCTTGGAACAGATTTGGCATAAATGAGGAATAATCCAAGGCAGTGTCCATGCCAAGCCTCTTGTCATTGCTCGATGGCACTGCTCGGATGTTTGGTCTCCGGATCCCTGACTCCAGGAGCACAGGCTTCCCCTTGGCCAGCAGCTTCCCTCCAGCTCATTGCAAATGAGGAATCAAGAGTAGCACCACCAGGATTTCCAAGGAGATACCTGGTGGGGCATAATGAAAGGGAGCCTGAGCCACAGGGAGGAGATTACAAGGCAGCATTGCCAACTAATGCTGCTGGAAACAACACTTGTGATAGCATCTCCTCTGCTGGGAATGAGCACGAATGCCAGCCAAGCTTAAATTCCAGTAGACTGCAGGGTTATTCGAGAAAACAAGCCATCAGATACCCTGAATAAAAGATCTTGTTCTTGCCCGTCTGCCTGATGTAGGTGAGCTGCTATATTCACAGATGCCTTGGTTTACAGAAACATGAAATCACTATAAGTAACTGCAAAGGCACCACATTTACCCAGCATAAATAAACACATTGTGCTCACAAACTACTGGGTTTCTTTAGCATGCAGTACTGTGGCTGAAAACCTTACAGAACAAAAGAAAACAGAGTGCATAAAGATCTGTGATGTTTGTTTCACTACACAGTATATATAACATAAACTTGGCATCCAAATTCACGGGTAAGTCTTTATTGCTTTCCATGTGCAAATTGCCAAGTAGAACATCAACAATTGGTTTAGTTTCAGAGAAAGTTGCATATAAGAGGCGGAATTATTTGCAAAATAGAATGAAGTGTTGATGATCCTGTCCTCACCATATGATAAAAGGATATTTCACTAAGCTTCAGGATGCAGAGTAACAGCATGGTCCCTCCTGTGATCTCGCTCAGGGAAAGGTCAGCTAGCTAGAGAAATTATATTTACTTTTGGAGCATTCAGCTACATAAGCTGCCAGCTGGGAAAAAAGTGTCAAGTGACTCAGAGGGAGATGCGTCTACACCCCCAACATGAATCGAAGCTATGAAGGGTTAACAATGAGAAATGGTGGAAGATGGTTCAATCAACGGATCTGTGCCCACTGTTCCAAAAAGAAAGCCCTAACGTTCCCAAAGTAGGGAGGATTCTCCAAAGCATTTAAAGCCATTCTCTA
The DNA here is from genome assembly GCA_013397895.1 of Origma solitaria. Lineage (NCBI taxonomy): Eukaryota > Metazoa > Chordata > Aves > Passeriformes > Acanthizidae > Origma > Origma solitaria. The sequence goes on along the minus strand of VZRL01001696.1, from coordinate 170,416 downwards.
TTTCACAGATGAAAAGGTGCGTACACATCCATGTTACCATGGAGAAAACGACATCTTTCCTCTCCCCTACTTGCGGATTTCAGGCTTTGAACTTTAGATTAATACAGGTCATTTTTTGCCTTTAGCTACCCTTCACCACAACACAGATGGTCCTGAAACTGTAAAGTTAAACCATTTACTAATGGACCCATAGGGTTAGATTCAAACCCCAAACATTACACAAAAACTTTCAAACCTTTGGTACATTTAAACCTGGCATTGCATTTTGCACGGAACTTATTTTTCTAACACGTTGGATCAAATTCTGAAGCCTGACCACTTGGGTCAGACTCTGATAGCTTTCACAATAAGCACCATTTATTTCCCTTTAAGAACCACAAATTAATAGATTTTGTATGAAGACACAAATGTGACACTTTCTAGCATTTAAAATCTGGATTCAAATCCGTATTTTACAGGTTGGGTCTAGCCCACAATCCAACTCATTTGGCAACGCTTTCTCTTCTAATTGAGATATCTAGTTCAACATGAATGAAATACTTCCACAGTTAAAGATGACACAAAAAAGCTTTTTTCCAACACTTAATTGACATTAATTTTAAAGCAGTAAAAGTCTGATTATAGAATGATGTCACTTGCATGGACCAGCTTCATTCCAACATTAGGCTAAGTCAAATGAACAAAGCTAATGAAGGTGAGAAGAGTAACAGTGTTTTTAGCTGAAATTAATACTTTCAGCACTGATGTTAAAACAGATAATAATCTCCTAATCTTTACTTTGATATGTGGTTTATTTCTATATACACATTAATGGAAGGACATCAGTTAATTAGCAAAATGAAAAGGGAGATCTCTAAGGCAATAATTATTTTAAAAAAATTAAACATCATTGGTCCTTATGCTGTTCTCTTTAATCTTAAGTTTTGCTTTTGGACACTGAACCTAACTTCCCCAATGCACATATTGCTCGTGCTCCCAGTGTTAATATGACTGGTGTTCTCCATGGGTTTCGAAGAGTGAGAACTCTTCAAGTATAGAAGCAGTACAGAAGAGAGGCTGTGCAAAAATGGTATTTTCTCATTCCTCATGCACCAAACCAGTGCACTGTGATGCCCCAGCTGCTCCCAAGGGACCTCAGGGAGCACCATGAATTCCTGCCCCATTGCCAATGGAAGCCAGGGCTCATGCAGGGCTTGGGGAGGGAGGGGAGCTTCCATATCTGCACTTCACACCTAGTCAAGGCAGCACCAGGACACTCAGAGCCAGAATTCAGGACTTGTCCTTGCTTCCCACGGTTTAGATGTATCTATCCCTTTACAGAGGAGAGCAGCTGCTCACCACCACACACTGACACACCTGAGAAAACTGAGATCTGAGAAAATGAGTTAACCTCTATCCCAAGTCCTGCTTTATCAACAACGTTTTCTTTTAACATCATTGGAGCAGAAAAGATCTCATGGTTCATTGAATTGGAGGTTCTTTGTCAGAGAAACCACATCAAAAAATCTCTTCCACAAAATTACCAAGCATAGTCTAATAAGAGGAATTGTTTGCCGCCACCACCACTCTTCCTGGGACACTTATCCAGAACCTCCCAGTTGGGATAACTGGAAACTTACTTCTATTTTCTAGCTTTAATTAATGTGCCCCTGGGGATTTTTACTATGAGCAATGATAAGCAAGCAAAAAAGAGCTTAGTGTAATTTTTGGAACATGAGCAAGGAAAGTCATTAGGAGAAGGTACCTCTTGGGAAGTAAGCAAGTTAGAAATTGAAGGTATAAGAGAAAATAAGCATCCATCCATTGTTCTTATATTCACCATTGACAGGTGTTAATTGAATTTTCTGGACCTACAGAAACTTTTGTCTGGTTTGTTTTTATTATGAGGAACATGGTGCTATTATTTAGAACCAGGGAAAATTGTACCTTAACTCTCCTCTCACCACCTAGACAACAACATGCACTTCAGATTTATGGATGCCAAGGAACTGAATGATGTTAATGGAGATTATAATAGAAAATTTCAGGTATATTCCAGTCCATAAAATGTTCTAAATTAATTTATTTATAATAGAAATTGTATATGTTTTCAGAGATGAAAACTGCCATTTTCTAGCTAATTCTAGTTGCAAGAGGGAAAGGATACAAAAACTTGAATTTAAGTTTAATTTCTGAGTTTACAAGTGACTCAGCCTGTGTTCACACACCAGTCCTTTATCCTCTTTCTGTCTCCATTTCCTCTCTTTAAAATATGGGTAATAATACTTCTGTATCCCTGGAGTGTTTCTTAAGCTTAATTAATTCAATGCTTTACAAAGCACTTTCTGATACAGAGATGGGAGTGCCACACATATCCAAAGGAGTCTATTTTAGACTACTTGTAAATAAATAAGCCCATGCTTTCTACATCTTATTTTTAATACAGAGTAAGACTGATCTGGCCTCAAGTGATCTTCTCTCATAGAAAAGGCATTGGAAGCCAGGTCTGCAGCCAGCATTGTCTCCCAGGCCATAGCCCTCCCTTGCCTGGGGAATGTGAGAATGTGGCTGCTGGCCAGGTCCCTGGTGCACAGAGGGAGGGAATTGGAGCACCAGGCCCCCGGCCAGCACTTGCCAACCAGAGCTGCAGTTTTCTCATAGAAATCTAAGAGGAAAGCGCACACACCCAGGGGGTCTTGCTCCACAGAGAGCTCTGCAGCTGTCCTGCTAGGAAAGGAATGGGATACGGGAGCTGAGAGTTCTGCAAGAGCTCAGGGGCCCCTCGGACCTTGAAGGAAGGCGAGGGAGGGGTCAAAAATTCTGGCTGGTGCTGTACTTCATTAGGTCTGTAGCTCCCCAAGTCAGATTGCCTAAGGCAGAACACCATTTTTGGAGCTGACACTCCACTGCAAGGCCAAAGATGGGAGGCCCAAGATAGGATCAAGGTTTTTCATCTGGATTTCAAATGTTTATATGGATTCATCTGCAAATGTACATGGAGTACGGGAGGAATGATTTGCCTATTACTTCTTAGTCAGGAAGGGTCTGATATTCTCTACACTGGAATTAACCAGGGCAACTAGGATGCTTTTCCTGCAATACATCTGTTAAAGCTGATTTTGTTCCTCCAGGCAAAAATTACTCTGAGGGAGGCTGGCTAGCCATGATGTATGTTTAAAATGAAAGAGTGGCTTGTCACAAAAAAGTGTGGTCAAGGAGTTAAGGAGCAAGTTCAGACTCGGGAAGGCCAGGATCCATTCCTTATCCTACCAGAGGCACGAGAGCAGTACTTGTACTATCTGCAGAACTCCTCCTCGGGAATGCAAAGTGCCTCGCACTATTTTAAGTCACCCCATCTCTGAGTCTCAGTCCCCCACGTGCAAAATGGGAGACAATAGCAAAGAAGTCTCACTGGGACTGTGAGAAGATGAGAAGCTAAAGAAAGAGAGGCCATATGTGTCCCTAAAATAAGTAACAGCATGCATAGGGCTATTTTGGGACAATAGAGCTGTGCTAGCTTTGCATGCAACTGCCTCCACCACAGCAGATATGAAATCACAGACTCATAGAACGGTTTGGGTTGGAAAGCACCTTTAAAGGTCATCCAACCCCCCTTCAATGAGCAGGGAAATAGGAGCTTATATCTGTAAGAGTTTAAAAAAACCCACGTATTCATATATGTATATTATATTATGTTTCTAAGGTAGATGATTGGAGGACTTAGACTGGTCAGGTGATAATATTCAGGAATTCTGGCAGGTACTGAACTCCACTTTACAGTGGCATAGATAATGCCGTGAGCTAGCGTCAGGTAGCTCAAGAGTTATGGCATTACCAAGTTGTTTTCCCTAAGGGTGATGTCCAGAGAAGGGAACAGTGGTTTGGTGACTGCCTGGGATACCTGCTGTTCCCTGGCTGCTCACACAGACAGGGAGGGTGAGGGAACACCAGCGCTGTGTGCAGGAGCAGAGTGGTGCAGTGGAGAACAGTAACGGTGGTGACACTGTCTCATTTCAAGTTCCTGGCTGAGGCTCTAAATATCAGACTTAATCACCTAAAGTGCCTTGTGGTGGCTGATGCCCTTCTGCAGGTCTAGCTTTTTATACCCACCTTGGAACAATAAAAGATAAAAGCTTTGAAATAAATAGCTGTAAAATAAAGAGCATGTGGGGCACGCACATAGCTTATGACTTTTTGCCTTCATTAAGGTCTCACAAACTCATTTTTCCTTGTCAGATACAGCCATGCCCCAGACTGTGCCATAATCCAAGAGAGGATCACTGGAACTTATAAACAGACTTTTAGCAACTGGAGATGAGAGCAGGTCACAAGCCTTGTCGAATGCACATCTGGCATCCAGGTACCTCATCACCAAGAAATAGTTTAGGTATTTATTTACATGTGGACCTAGCAATTTGGCTTGTGTTCAACATAGAGATTGAAGTCTGATTTGATCATATAAACCAGAGTTCCACCTTATAAACTGGTCTTTCATATGTATGTAATAACACATATACTAATACGATACATTTCTTATTGTTGTTTAAATTAGAAATGTCAGTGATGCTCACTGCCTTTCAAATTCCTGAACAGATGCAGAAGTTAGATTGTGAAAAATTACTGTTGAAAATTAGCCATGCTTCTCCAAATCTCAAAAATACTCACATTTGTGTTAAACTGCTTTACATATTCTAATTTATTTGCTCTTATTTATGGATACTTCCCAGGTTTCTTTGCCAGAAAATAAAGTATGTAAGTATGTGTACATGCAAGATAAATTACTAGACAGAATTGCTACAATCATCGTAATTTTCACTCAGGGCTCAACTCTGAAAGGTGCTGAGCACCATAACCAGATGCACTCGAAGTCAAGAGAATGAATGTTCTCACAGAGATCAGTGTAATATACATTAAATACAGATCTAATTGGAATGATTTGCCATCCTGGGCATAACTGTAAGGTTTTGGCAGGAGAAGGGAAGTAGGGGTGACCTGTGTGGGAGATGAGGGTTGCCCTGTGCTGGTCACAGACATTTCCAGCTGGCTTTGCAACAGCCAACACTGACCCACAGATGCCCCAAGAGCAAACCAATGGGAGGAGCATATGGTGCCTCTGCAAAAACATATTTAAGAAAGGTGGTGACCACTAAACAAGGAGAAATGCCAGAGAAGGAGGGATGCCAGAGCTGCCGCGGAACAAGGAGGGGTAAGAGAGACACCAGAGCAGGGGAGACACTGGAGAAATAGGAGAAACAAGAGGAGACTGATCCAGGGCAAAGCAAGGGCCGAGGAAAAGGAGAGGCTGGATTGGGGATGAGGAATCTTAGGAGCAGGTACAGCTCTGTGGGCACTGTGGCACATGCAGGAACCTCATCAGAGCATTTGAATAGGGAAACAAGGAGGAGTGAAAGAAAAGGAAAAACCACACAGTGACCACTTTCTTCTGTTACATCTATTGTCTCATCAAGGGGCTGAAGTGTGCAGAGAGGGGACGGAGGATGGAACGGGGCAGGTAAGGAGAGCTTTTATAGAGGAAAGTGGTATTTTCCCCCAGTGTAAGTCTTCTATATCTCTCAATACCAGCATAAAGACTTAAAAGTTTACATTCATGGCAATAAAATAAATTCTGTGAAATTGCCCAACACAACTCCTTCCCCACCCCCACCCCAACACTTGGAATAATAACAATAGAATCAACTGAAACCCTTATTCCAAACCTGAAATGACTACCCTACAGTTTAGGAAAAATGAGAACCTTTCCCCTCAGCTGTCTTTCTTCATGTTTTCATCATATTTACCCCAGATCCAAATAAGTCTGCATTTTATGAATTGGACAATGCCCAATAACTATGGGAATTAAAAGATAATAATGTGCTAAAACACTGACTGCCAGATCTAGACAGACACAAGGGACAAGAAGAAATGTTTTTTCCTGACTCTCCAGCTGCTTTGAATTCAGCTGAAACACAGTCTCTCTCCAAGAAACCCAGAGAAAATGGCTTGCAGTGTGCAAAGCTGACCTGCCTGCTCACTCGGGAGGGACTCAGCCAACCCAGGACATGGAAGAAGTGACATTCTGAGGAGGGGCCAGATTTCTCCCTCTTCCAAGATACTTTAGGCCCAGGAGAAGGGATGGGATGGGATGCTAGTAAGCCTGTGCTGATTCTCAGATGATGCTGGCCCTGGCCCAGCCTCTCTCATCACTGAGTGCTTGAACTTGTGAGAACTGGACAGGGTTCCTGCAGGATGGGAGCCAGCTAAGTGCTGAGAGAGTGGAGTTTCTCCATGTCCAGCTTCATTTCCCTTCGTGTGTTGAGAATTCCCCATTGCCAATCTGACTAGCCCAAAAGCGCTGAGGAGCTTGAGAATGAACCCTGATTGCTGTTCAGCACTCACAACAGCCACACAGGCCTTGGAGTCTCCCCATTTTTCCATCCTAAGTGCAGGAGTACTGCAAGCACTGAAGTTAAACTTGGATTTTAAGCACAGTTCCTACAACTCTTCCCCATTTCTACCAAACAGGTTCAAACTTCAGTATTTTGTGGAGAGAAGCTGGAAAGGGCCAGGAACTTTGCAGAAAGCTCGTACAGATGATTTATGGGCAAACCATTGCTAATTCACCAAGGGTGTCCAATTTTTAAGTGTGATTGCCTTTTCAGTCACTCCACAGAGCTCCAGCTAGAACAAGGGCTGGGATTAGCACTTTAGGGGATGTATAATCAACAGTCCACAAGACTGAGGTATGCAGACACTATTTATCTCAATGAAACTCTTTTTACATTATGATGACCTGAATTTAATTACATCAGCTTCATCCATCAGCTGACATGCAGTTGCAGTCTCTGCAGTTAGATTGTCTGTCAGATCACTGAACTTGCAGCATAACCAAGAAGACAGCCACCCTTAAATCATCTTCCTTAAAGCATGGAAACACACAAGTTCTTTTAGAAAAGAAAATATATTTCTTTTTCTTTAGTAGAGCCTTTCTGTCAGGCATGTTGATTCTCGTATAACCATGTCCTGTAAAACTTTACTGGCTTATTTGTTTTGTGCAAAGTAGCACAACACAGCTGCTCTTTATGGACTGAAACTTTTACCTGGCACTGAAACGATCCTTGGCTTCATTTTATAAAGCTGAGGAAAACCTCAACCTGCCATTATTTTGTTAGCTTTAAAAATGACTTTGGTTTTCACATGCCTTTAGTAGTCTCTAATTGTGCTAGGGAGTTAGCTGCATAATTTCCCTGTGTTGATTTGGAAACTATTCTTTCTGCCATAAGATCCATGTGTGTGTTTGTAGCGTGGAAAGTTTCAGTTTGTGATTCAAAAGCTGCCATTCAATTAGATATGGACATTTCAACTTCAGCTTGGCAAAAACACTGCAGTGATTTCCCAACATCACAGATGCTTTATCTGCACACAAACCCTCCAGATGCTCATGCTGTCACATACATGCTGTTGAAGGCTGTCCAACAATGCTCCAAGACCCTAAAAGCATTTACAAAATCAAGCTCAACTGCACTCAACAAATCACCAAAATATGAAGAGTGCAGGCACTGCAGTGAAAGCATTGACCACAATGGGCAGGCACCAGCAGGAGCTGAGCACCTCTAGAAGATTAACTCAAGATGGAAAGAGATCTCCAAAAGTTCCAGTTGTTTTGTTCTGTTGTTGACAACTGATCTATCATTTTGTTTTAAAGACAGGCAAGAGCAGGTTCAAGCCTTTAGGGCCTGACTCAGAGCTCACCCTGTAATCAGAAAAAAAATGCCATAGCTGTAGGGGTTGGCGGTGTAGGTCTCTGATGTGTCTTTGAGAAAACATTATTATAAATTAATATACTAAAACACAATAAATGGCCAAATTTCATATGAGAAACATGTTTTCTAAAGCTTTATTTTTCATATTAATTTTCATTTTGCTTTTAGCCCTTTCTATTTGCTTGAAATGTTGCTGCTTGCATCCGTGGCCTTAGAGAATGGAGCACCATTACCCTTGGCTGCTAGGAGCATCCATCACAGACAAGTCCCCAGGCGTGCCCAAATCCATCTCTGAAGTTCTTGGGCCCCTCAGAGAAAGACTGCAGCCTCACCTCATAGGTGAGGCACCATGATGACAGTGCAGAGAAAGATACTAGGAAGAAAAACATTTATGGTCTGAACCCATCCATGGGAAACAGGCAGTTTCTACTGGGACTTCTCTGCAAAGAAAGTCACCACCACCATGGGAATTTACACTGCAGCAAGAGAAATAACTCCAAACTCTCCCCCCTCGGATTGCTCTTCTGATAAAGGCATCTCCCAGCAGAGGAATGGAGCAGCCCATTGCTCAACGGAGAGAATTTTCACTCATAATGGTCTAAATCCTGTTTCTGTCAGGGGAAAAGACTCTGGAGTATTTTCTGGCCATGAGTAAAGGAGGGTGGGGTTTGCTGTGAAAAGGAAGTGATGAGCAATCAAAATCAGTCAAATCATGTAAGAACAGTGCTTGGAGGAGTTTTGGGAATTATGAGGGGTTTGTCTCAAAATTCCTTTCAATGCAATGTGTTGTGAGAGAAGTAATATCTGATGGGAAAACCAGTTCAGCAAAACATTAAACGGGTTCTTAATGTAAAGTTAAATATAAAATAAAAATTAACCCCAGGCAAGTATAATCCACAAACTTCCCAAGGGTCTTTTCAGGTACTTCTTTGCATGGATTTATTGCTTTTTTGACCCAAGAAACCACAATACTCAATCTATTGCCATTTTTCTCTTCTAGGAATGGGCCAAAATACTTTTTTCCCTTAAGAAAATTACATTAGTAGGAAAAAAAGAAATATTCCCTATCTTCCTGCTCCCAACAATGTTGTGGGGTTGCACCATGGACTTTAACAGATGCTCATATTCATGCAAGTGTTTTCCTTGATCAGAGTTTGGAGGAGAAAATGGTATATAGCAGTCAAGTGCTAAATATAACCTAGTGAAGTCACTGGAGAAGGCCTGGCACTGCCACGGCTGAATTTGGTTGGGCTTCACATATGTGAAGGGTTTGTTTTAAAAGCACAAGAATGTCAAAAGGACAGAATTAGTATAGTGAGATATCTTCTCAGCGTCGGAGAACGCCGTGTGCAGGTTCTGCAGTAATGAGTCTGATAAAATCTCTCAGGTTCATCTGTGCCATCCTGTACTCTTTACCAGCACAGGGAAAATTATCTTCCAGAGCAAGAGTAATAAATTTTGGATCTGAAAAATATTTAGCTCCTGGACTGTAGCTATGCATGCAGACAGGGAGTAGAAATGAGAAGCATGTTAATCTGAGCAGCCTCCTGTTCGCCCAGGGATGGACTTTTCCTTGCTGAGGGTCAGAGACCTGTCTAGCCCCATTACCACTTACCTTCCCTAAAAATGAAAATAATCCCACAGCAAGAAATTAAGCCACAGGTCACAACCAGCCAACAGTAAATATCTCCCATCCTTGCCCTAGACAAAATTTTGAGGAGCACGAATCTTACCTTCTTGTCTGTAACTGTAAAGCCCAATACACATACATATCACACTGCAAAAACTAAAATTTCCATAGTGGAACACTACAGGTTCCAAAATGGCCCCCACTTTAATAAGCACTGTTCTGTTCATAGCTTTCTTTATGGAATGCAGAGTGCAAAGGCTTTCTGCAGACACAGAAAATAAAGAAAAAACAGCACTTAAAGATTTAACTACCATATGGATTTCAGAATGAGGCAAAAAATTTTCCAGTCTTCCTGATGTAATTTTTTTATTTGCTTGATTTACAAAATAAAGCGTTGCTCCCTCTTCCTTTCTGCTTCACTAGGATGCTATTTAGACCATACATACAGTACAGTGAATATGCAAAATAGTATTTAACTGATCTTGCATTCAATAATAAGAAAAACATGTTCCTTTAAATTCCATCTAGTTTTATTGGAAAATTATTTGCCTCAGAAAACTTGTTTCTGGCACTTTAAAACACTGTATTGTGTGATAACTTGGGTTTATTCTCATCATTTATTGACTTGTTAAGCCATTTCATTTAGTGTTAATGATGCAAACCACCTTGTTTAATGCTTTGATGCTGCCCAACATATTATTGCTTTGGTCTGCAGAATAAGGCACTTTTAATACCTCTGCTTTAAAAAACATTATCATTATTTAATTTTTATTCCATAAGTTTTACAAAAATGCCATCTCAGAACAAGTAATCTGTACATTAACTAACACCACAACAGCTTTTAAAAATCACTGCAGTGTTCCAGAGCATTAACCTAAGACATCATAGCAAGAATTTTATGAGCTCTTGTGTTTGGGACAAGTACTATGATCTATTCACACTACAGTGTCCCTTTTTAAAAGCTAGATTCAGTACAGTGCCGTGCAGTGTCACTGCAGCATCACTATGCTGGAATGTCATGTTTATTGACACAAGAATGTCTTAGGCAGAAACTTTCCAGAGAAAGAGACAGTGTAGTTTTGGGGGCAACCTTTAACTGAACAAAGTTCCTTGTTGAACGTCAACAGAAAGTGATTTTTCTGATTTTCAGTCGAGGCTGACTGGCTGGGGCAAGCAGGAGTGAGAAGCTTCACGGAAATACTGCAAGGCTCTTTTATGACTTAGGATTACTGATGACATTTCTAGCCTGCTCCTACTGGATGGAGCAGTTCTTTTGGTTTCATTAAAAATATTTACCTCATTACAAACCATTTGAAGTATAAATGTGCTTCAAGAAAGGATGGTATAGAGATTCAAGAAAAAAAAGACATTGAATTCTGCAAATGTACAACAGAGTCTCAGATCCATGATAAGTATACATAAAAACAGGAGTTGAGTCCCCCAAAAAGTAACTTTCCATCAGCAAGGTTCTTGTTTTCCCAGGTCTTACTGTAGTTTTGGGTTTTTGTTTAGGTTTTTTAAGAAATAGAAAAAGCAAAATTTAATTAGAGAAGTCAATCTAAAGCATCTTTTACCCACCCAAAAAGTAGGTTATATGGGTTTTTCGTTGGTTTTCTTTTCTAATCCCTTCCCTCAGAATTCCAGGTTACAATGTTTTCTTTTCCATTCCTATAGTTTCAGAAACGGAATTGTTTACTTCAATGCTCTATTTCTTCCTGCGTGATTCTCAGCTTCTGTTGTGCCATTATATGAAAGACATTTTTGTTTGACATTTCACAGAGCTTAAGAGAACAATACATTCCATGCATCACCTTTGTATTTCATTTCAAGCCACTGAAAGGTAAACTCCATCAACCCCACTGAGGTTTTCTGTCTTATCCCAAGTCCACACTGGCTTGGAGAGCCCTTTCACACAACTGCACAGACAAAGCCCTGTGTTTTCCATTGCTCAGGCTGCTTCATCACCCACAGCTCAGAGCCCTTTTGACCAGTTTCTCTCTTTCACTTTATGAACAGATATTTTTTCTGGTTTGTTTGTTTTGTTTTTTTTTTAACACAGGGGACCCTTACAATCATTGTTTTAAATCTGGCAACAGCTCTCCAATAATCCAATGACCAACAGAAAACCCTGAGATGGAAATCAGCTGAGCAAATCTATAATCAGCTTGAGAGACCACTAGGGAAAGTACCCAAAGCAAGCACCAAAACATACTTACAGAAATTGTTAAATGAGACAAAGACTTTCTGTAGCTTGCAGTCAAAATGCTGTATCCTTCTTTATCCTCCCCAAGGTGTATGCAGCTACACTGTGGTTTCAAATTCCACAGGCTAAGATGCAATGGGAAAGGGGTCATTTTCTCATATGGTTTATTATCAAAAACATTCTTGCTATCTCCCTGAAGTTCCTCTTTGGCCTTACAGATGTTAACTATTATAATGCCATCCCTTCAGCTCTCAAGCATGCGATGTCCTCCAACAGCAAGGATCAGTAACAAATGAGACCCAGGATGCAGCACAACTGTGTTTGAGTGGAACTGGTACCGCCACCAAAGAAAGTGTGATTAACAGGAGAACGGTCAGCATGTTTGTGTTTGGGTGTCTCATCTGAAAGCCTAATTTGAAGGACACAGAAAAGAAAATCTTGCTTAAAGCCATGGATACATAATCACTTAATACATGTTCGAATCTGTGCTGGTGCTGAGGGGTTCTACCTCCAGCCAGCAGCTCCTGCCTCGCTACTTAGAGCAACATCGATGTTCTACAGCCACACCAGGACCTGGCTCATGGAGCTGTCATCACTGAGCAGTGATCCTCAACTTGAGCTTTTTTTTTTCAGCAAGCTGAGAGACAGCCACAACCCATGCAATACAGAGGTTTGGGGCATAACCAAAGTTGTGGGAGAATAGAACACCAGCACCCTTCTCAAAAGCAAGAAACTATAAGCTTAGCTCAGCAATCTTCACACTAATGGTTGCAATGATTACCTTCAGAATATAAGACGTATCTAAAGCACCTGGACTCTTCAACAGGAGCTTTTTTGGGCTCAGGATAGAGATAACATAAACGCTTAATGACAACAAATTATATTTTAAGTCTTAACTACTCCATTGTTAACCATTTTAGTAGAAACAGCAAGCTAAGGTGTTTATCTGCTGGCAGTGACTTCTCCCCTGGGTGAACTTCAATTAAATCTCTTCAACCATAGGGGGAAGAATATAAAATTTAACTCTCACTCTTTCTCACCACATCCTAAATCTTCTCAAACTGGAAGAAGAAGTGCATTTCCAGAAAGGCTGAGTAGTCACAACAGGATATTAGGTTTGTGGGGCTGCAAAACACAAAAGGTCACAGCAGAGAGGCCTCATTAACCAAAAGTATAAAAGACCACCTTTGTCCTTCTCAGTTGGAGAAGTGATGAAGGCAAATTTCAGAAGCCAGCTCTTAAACCTAATAGCTATGGAGAAAGAGTAAATTAGCTCTACCCTTCACTGAAATGAAGCCAAAGCCCTGCCCTGCTGTCACAGCTGTGTTTGAGTACAGACACAGGTAGTTATTGCTGAGTTTCCAACCTGCTGGAGAGTCACTCCCCCTCTTACTGTGTGACAAGTGGCTGACAGGCCCACACCTACAAGCTCAAGCTGCGTTTTGATGTTAATATTAAGCAGTTGTGCCAGAGAAGAGATAACGTTCGTGGTACTGCTCTTGCATCCAGAAAGGGGATAATGCTCTTGCTCATCTTTTAACTTTTGGATGACTAAGATACCAGTTTCAGCCTTTAACAAGAATTAGGAACAGAGATGCCTCAAGTGTTGTCAGCTAAAGTGTGCTAATCTCCTCACAGTGCAGCTTATGAGGTTTTGCAGATTGTCTGTAAGATTTAGCCTGGCACTACTAAAGGCAAGCTCCCTCAAAGTAAGCTAATAAATTGTAGTGAATTGCCTTCTTACCTCTTATGAAACCATGTAAGCTCAAACAAGTGGGATAGAATAACTTAAATTCTATGTTGACCTGGAAGCAAACAGCTAATGCCAGTTTCATCCCAGTTCCCACCAAAAGTCAGTGTTTCCTTGCTATGAAGTTCCTTCCTTAAAGGGAAGGGAGCACTCAAGGTTTGTAGATGCTTGTGGTGAAAAGGAATGACAAAAGTCAGAGGGTCTGCAAAAGCTTACAAAGTTTTTTTAGCACACTACACACTTGGCATGGAAATTGGTGTGTTAGCCCCTGACCTTTTAGATAAAGAGATAAGGTGAAAGGGAAGAGGGAAAGAGAGAGGTGAATTAAAGAGAGGGAGAGAGAAAGAAAAAAAAAGGAAAAGAGACCACCAGTCCTGGCTCCAGCGTTGACCCAGTTGTGTCCAAGGTCCTGGAGTACACATGTGGAGCATGCACACCGGGCTTTGTATGTTTTTATGGGTAAGTTTTCCCTGCCCTGGAGATAACTTTCTTGCTTTCTATGCAAATTAGTTATCATGCACTGTCCACTCCTCTAGACCTTTCTGGAAATAAGTCAGAAGCCTTGGGGGTCTTCAGTGGTCTTGATCCCCCCTACAGTCCATACTCACTTCTCAACCTCATTCTTGTGCTTGCTCTGTGCTGTGCTTATCTCCAGGAGCCAGAACAAGAACGTTTGTCCCAGAAAAGTGCTGCCCTACCCCTGCAGGGCCCCTTTTCCAGCCACATCCTATTCTTTCTCACAGAGTTCTTGTCATTACCAAGAGTCCTTGGCTGGCTCCACAGCCCTCTGGCTATCAGTGTTTGAGACATACATGAGGGCCTGACCTCATGGACTTCCACATTTGTTCTGATTCGGTTTCTGTCACCCACTCCGTGGATGCTCTTAGTCACTGTTTTCCAGAAAAGGTGGGTAGTGGGATAGGATGGGAACCTGTAGAGGGGACAGCAGATGAAGTGATCCCAAAACTTTGCTCTTCCCTTTAAGTTTCGGTCCGAGGATGCCACACAAAGCCAGCGAGGCTGCAGCCGCAGCTTCCACCACGCGATGGTGCCAGAGCGCCCAGGTTTGGGGATGCGCTTCCCACCTGCCGGGGCTGCTCCAGCCCTCGCTGCCGAAATCACTGCGGAAAGGTCAAGGGAAACGAGACGCACGAATCGACTACTGCTCATACGCATCACACACATACATCTCTTAATTTATCTTCTCAGTTTCAGGGGTTCTTTCTCACAGAATTCGTTCCGTGTTAGTGCTACAACGTCTAGGGAAGCTGCATACCTTTAATTGGATCAATTACCCTTAAAACCATACTCACCCCCTATCTTTAATGACATTAAAATGCATTAAAATGCGTCTTGATTAAGCAGACTTAACGAAAAGATAGTGATTAACGTGACTTGGAAACTACTAAAATTAAGTGAATTACAGATGACCATCTTCCTCAGAACTGTCACATCAACATTTTAGTCTCAGCAGACTGCAGTGTTGTGTTCTAGAACAAAATGCAAAATATATTTCTAAAAATCAGCTGTGATCATTGAAGGCAGAGAGAGGGGTTGAGAGGGCAGCACAGGCTGAAGTACAGGTCACAGAGGAAAGGTCCTCCTTGTCTTCCCACCGCTCAGGCAGGAGCTCAGGTGAATCAGTCACCTCATCAATACTCTGGTCCAGCCACTGCAAATTCGGCAGGACTGGCACTGCCTTTGGCAAAACATGTGTACAGGGACACTCTCACCTCCAGGGAGCCCAAGGGTGCTGGCAAAGTCACAAACAAGGTCATGGTGGGAACTCTTAGAAAATAGTTCTAACAAAACTATCCTAGTTTTGTTCTATTAAATAGTTCAATAGTTTTGAATAGTTCTATTCAAAACTCTACAGGAGCTGCATCAGAACACAATTTTGACATTTTGACGTTTGTGTTGATACGCAGAAAGAGATGCATAGTCTCCTTTATATGATGTGCATATGGAACCTAGCAAAAAGAACCCTAAAATGGGCTTCTTGTGCATATCTGGAGGCTTTAACTGTAGCTCAGTCCTACAGAGAGAAAGCTGGCAATCCTCTTTAAGACAGCTATTGACTGCCAGAAGTAAAAGAGAAAGGTACTTTTCCTTTCACAAAGAAATATGGAAGACAAAGCCACCTTTTAGAGAGATCAGAATTCACTTTTTGCTTATTATTTGAGTCCTCATGAAGTCAGCTCTGACACAGCCTAAGATTTAGCTCAGTTACAGTGGGGTAGGTGTGGGGTTTTTATTGGTTTTTGGTGGTTGTTTTTGAGTCCTTTAGAAATTATTTGAGCTGTCTTTGATTTATTTAGCATTGGTATCCACATTTGCACAAACAACTGTTTCTGCTTACATAGATGGAGTCTGCAAATGGGGATGGGAGAGAGGAAACCACAGAGCAATTCAGCAGCAAGGACCAACAATTTTTCACATGAGACCTGTATAAATTGCACCCAGTATAAACCACCAAGTTGGACACAACTGTCTCATCTCTCACCTCCCAGAATGTCAGCAGTCCCAAAACTAACTGCCCAACACAGTCTTCTTGTCCCATTCCCCCGCCACACCAGGACAGGGGTGCCCAACTAACTACACTGTTTACTCACGTTCCATCAATGTGTCATGGTCAGAAAGCATCATAGAAAACAGAGTTTTCTCTGCTCAATTTTATTTTAGAATCCTATGCTGAACTTCTGTGCATAAATTTTCTGTGAGACTGTAAAGCCCAGTACCAAAAGGGGCATTGCTCACCCCACATGGTTCCAGAGTAACTCTGAGTAGCACCTGGCACTGGGATTTCATTCTTTCCAGTAGGATACGACTGGCCTGGTCATCACAGCAGCCAGGCAAACATTTTCCAGTTAAAGCATCATTTTGGAAATGATGGTTGAGACAATTACTCTGCTAGAAACCAGACGAGATTTAGTAGTGACACAATGAAATCCAGTGATAACACAGCAGTCCAGTTTAGACCACTGGTGGGCTCTTTGACTCAGCCTTTTCCTCATATTCCCTCTTCCACCATCATGTCACCCATAACGCTGTTGGTACAGACAGGGCTCGAGGCAAAGGCAGCATCCAAGTGCCACGTGAGCAATTCCTGCTGAAGATATTTCTGCACAGCACACTACTAAAAGAGCCAGAGAACGCTGGTATTTTGCCTACAGCTGGCACTTTGATTTTGTGACTGCTACTAGCAGTATATGGCTTTATAAAAATTATTTCTGACCTAATGTGCATGTTGTCTCAATTTTTCACTTGCCCTGAGCAGAAGCTCAGAATGAAATCAGTTTAATAGAATAATTTTACTGCGTGTAGATTTTGTCACAAGTATTGCTTACAGGATTACAAAACTCACTCTCTTCAAAGCACAGCTGGGATCTAAATTAAGCCTAGAGAAAATAGCTAGAACTCTGCCAGCCTACAAAGTGATGGTATTATTCTCTTATATTGGGCTTCACTGACATACAGATATACCCAATGGGCACTAGAAACCAATACAGAGTTTGTGAGACTTGACTGTTTCACAATAAAATTTATTGCTTCTATTTATTATTTTCCCAAAGAAGAAACCAAGATGAGAACAGGAAAAAGTAAGAGAGAGAGTTCTTCAGAAACCATGTTTGTATTGTGATTTCATGAAGAATAGCAATTTGAGTAGCAGAGAAGGAATAAAAGAATATTCAAATACAGAACTCTGATTTCTCTTCTGTTTAAGAATTACATTATAGTATTCCTAGCACCAAGTGTTCAGAAAAAGAAAATGGGAATGTGAATGCTAAAGTCTCAAAAATACAATTCCTTCTGCAAATGTGAAAAAAAAAAATAACATGATACTATTTTGTTGTGGTATGACTTTCAGAGTGAATGCTTTATGGAAAACACTGTCAAGAGATTCATACAAAATTTGAAATGATGGCTAACATGCATAGATATAAAACACAGAGATAGAAACAGTTATTACAGAAACAACTTCTTCAAACAGTCTTATTCACTCTGGCATCTTCTTTTCCACATCGTATTTGTATGAAATCCCTAATTTAGATGAAGAAACTTCTTCCCTTATATGGTCCTTTCCCTGTTCTGCACTTTCCACTACAGTCCCATTTAGGACACAACAAAATCCACCCAATGCCCTCTTGTAATTTCACAAACTTACTCCTTTGAGTCACTCTTCTTGCCTTATTTCTATGCATATTTTGGGTGTAGACACAATCTGAAGGGAAGGGAGGGTAAGGGGGAAGATAAAGCATACCTGCAGTTCATCTGTACTTCAGACTACAAGGTGCAGGAACCATGCTTTCCTAGACAGGCAAAACTTTTTGAAATTATGCTAAAATATGCTCAGTAAATGGCTCACTACACTTGCAGAGTCAAGTGCCCAAGAGACAGCAAATGCCAAAAATAAGGTAACCCACATAATCTTAATCCAGGACCCCTGAGCTTACATGTTGTGGTAGCATTATCAGTTTACAAGACAGAATACTATCTTTTTTAAATCATCATGCCTTGCTCAGTGGACAAACCAGCTGGACACACTGAAAAGCAATCATTCAATATCTTTGTTGTTCAGTGATCCAGGCCTTCTCTCCTGTGTGCTTTTCTAATCCTGTTCTGAAAGCAAAAAAGCCCATCAGGAAACAACTATTTTGATCATATCTTTGCCACAGTATTCAGGTAATCTCACAAACATTTATTTGCATTTATTTCACAAAAGATATTATGCAGTGCAGGTTTTGTGATGCACAATACAGGGTAAGGAATGAGTGAGTATTAATTTAAAGTGCTCATAACTTGCTCGGCTGCTGAGCTTTAGAGTACCCTATGCAACTGGCATGATTTTCATATTCAAAGTGTGGTTTCACTCTGGCAACAGTAGGAGAAGGAGCTCCTCTTAATTTATGCAAAACAACTCACAGACAAGGGAGGGACTCTTATTGCCACCTGTCAAAAGCTGGGTTTAAGTGATTTGTCCATTATCACACACTATCATGTGGGAGCGGCAGGGATATAACTTCACTCTCTTAAATAATGCTTGCTGTAAACACACTTTCATTTCACCACCTGCATTCCTCAGCCTACATGCTCATTCTTCTAGACAACCTTTTTTTCCCCAGAAAATGTTGCTCAGTCAGATTTTCAAAGTATTTCAACAGTTGGCTGGAATTTCTAAATGCACAGCAGAATAGCTCTGGCCAAACAGCTGTATAGGTAGTAATCCTTGGCACGTTCTGCACATAAATACAGTCTTACTATGTGGATGTGACACAGGTACTGTGTTCCAGCCAAGCACATAAAACACTCCCTAGCACTGCTGGATTTCCTGTGAACTAACACACATTGCTTCCTGAGGAATCCAGGAGAGAAAAGCCCACTAGAAAACAACTATTTTGAATCAGATAATCTCAAGCATTTATTTGCATTTATTTTACAAAATCTATTATGTGGTGCTGTTTTCGTGATGCACGATACAGAGTAAGGAATGAGTGAGTATTAATTTGAACTACTCGTAATACAGTTTTACTTACAGTGCACTGGGAGGTCTTCACCCCCAAAACTTGGTTTTCTCTGCCTTTATTTGCAGAGTGTCTCAACAAAATCCTGGAGCCTAAAAATGTACAAAGACCCCCAAAAATACTCACAACTTATTCAATCACAGAATGGGTCAGGTTGGAAGGGACCACCATGGGTCATCTGGTTCCACCTCCCTGCTCAAGCAGGGTCATCGCAGAGCACATGGCACAGGAGTGTGTCCAGACGGCTCTGGAATATCTCCAGTGAGGGAGACTCCACACCTCTCTGAACAATCAGTTCCAGTGCTTGGTCTCTGCATGGGAAAGAAATTCTTCCTCATGTTCAGATGGAACTTCCTGGGCATCAGTTTGTGTCTGTTGCTCCTGTCCCATGGCTGGGCACCAGGGAGCAGAGCCTGGTCCATGCCCTGACCCTCCCTGCAGACAGACATGGCTGAGGTCCTCTCTCAGCTGTCTCTTCTCGAGGCTGAACAGGCCCAGCTCCCTCAGCCTTTCCTCAGAGAGATGCTCCAGTCCCTTCAGCGTCTTTGTCACCTCCATTGGACCTGCTCCATGTCTCTCCAGTCCTGAAGAGCTCAGAACTGGACACAGCTCTCCAGGTGATCCTCAGAACATCTCCCTTGATTGTGATGGTCATGGCGTACTACGGGAATATGAAACATACACGAGCAATGTGCACCACCTGCCTGTTCCTATGACAGGCACGGACAGCTGAAGTGAGACGAGCTTGGCTTGGGCAGACACTGCATGCATTACTGTGGATGTTCTCAACAAACTTTAAGGAAGAAACCACTGAAGGCAGGGACACGGACAGGAACAAGGACGATATATACATGGACTGTGCCAACCCCGCACGGCCTCACACCCCAAGACCCCCGCACCCACGGGCACCGAGAGGGCGGAGCCGGCGCCTTGCTCTCTGAATGGTGCGTTCAACTGTCAATCACAGTGTCACCCGTCCAATCGCTATCGGTCGGACTAGCGTAGGCGGGGCATAGCGCAACCTCTCGCGCTTCGATTGGCTGGATCAGCTGTCAATTGGCTCCTCCTCCTCGCCGCTTCCCTGTGGGCTTCCACTGCGGGGAGGAAAATGGTGCAGAGACCTCTCGCCATCTGATTGGCGGAGTGAGAACGCCACTCAGGTTCAGACTCCGCCCCCCGGCGACACAGCTGATCGCTCAGCCCCGTGACAGGGCCGAGGTGCGCTGCGCCGGCGATTGGTCAACTCTGCCTTGTCCCGCCCACCCGCGGGGAATTTCGCACACGGATTGGCTGCGGCGGCTGTCCGTCAGCGCGGCGGGCGGGGCGCTCGGCGTGTCTGCCCGGCGGCGCGGCCCGGCGGCAGCTCA
>VZRL01001696.1:129183-150018 GCA_013397895.1 Origma solitaria | reverse complement strand
CCCCCCCCTTCCATCCACCTCCAGAGATGGTGCTCGAACCCTTTTATCCTGTCCCTTTCAATCCAAGGACTGCTTTATATTGAATTATAAATTATTTTTAACTTTATTGTGTAAATTCTTTCTATAAAATTATTTTTCTAATTATATCACAAAATTATTATATAAATTTAGATAATTGAATATTTTCTATAATGCACATGTAATGTGTTATTTTATTAAATTATATTGTTTATACTTATATTAAAATCTAATTTTATAAAGTTAAGACAGAGGGATTCAGATCAGATATTAGAAAAAAATTTTTTCGCTGCCAGGGTGAGGCATTGGAATAAGTTTCCCAGGGAGGTGATGGAGTCACCATCCCTGGAGGTGCTTAAGAGGTGTCTGGGTCTGGCACTGAGTGATCTGGTTTAAGGGTTACAGTGACAATGCTGGGTTAATGGTTGGAATTGATGCTCTTAGAGGTCTCTTCCAACTTTGATGATTCTGTGGTAGACACACATAATTTTGTTACTTTGTCCAAGTTTTCTTGTTTTGCTGAGCTGTTTTTGTGGTCACTGTAGCCCCTCTGTTACCTGCTGTGAGTCAGGCTTGTAAGGGCACTTCCAGGCCTTGTAAATACTTTTCACTCCTTAGTGAAATACCTTTCACTCCTTTTTCGATATTCCTTAGTTCTCCAGGTTCGCAAAGGCTTTTGAGAGCCTGAGGTACAACTTCAGCAGGGTAAGAATTTGGTTAAGTATTCCATAGTGAATTAGAGGGAATCTGCTAGTGTTCCCAACTTCAAATTCAGTTCTAATCGTTGAAATCTTGAGCAAGTCTAGTGAAGGAAATTCAGTTGTAAATACTTTGATTTTGTCCAGCTGAGCAATCTTGCCCTAAGTAAGCCAGTTTGTCCTAAATAACGTGTGTGACTGTGTAACAGCCTTGTGGAGAGCAGCATGTGAAATCCTATGGATTTGTAGCCATTTTGTAAATTCTTATTTAAAGTTGGTCTGGAAACATTTCTGTCCTTCAAAATGTGGGTTGATCTACCATTAAAATTGGTAGCAGACCACCCAAGGAATGCATGAATTTAAATAAAAAATCCTTGAATCTGCCCCATGAATATCAGTTGGTTTGGCCTCTTTCCTTCCTTTTGTCCCCTTCCTCAACCTGCATCTCAGTACTTTGTCCTTTGGTATGTTTATCATAACATAGCTCAGATTTACTGTCAACATTTTTATGCATGATCATGACCCAGGCTTTGAAAGAGCATCTTCAAGGTCACAATAGTTAAATTAACATTAGGTAAGTTTTTAGCTGTGCAACACATCAGTTTACTATTGCACTGTTTTTGTAAATAGCCTTTAGATTTGTAGATGCCCTGGAAAATTGTTGTGTGTTGCCACTTGGATTGGTAATCAATCTTCAGTGATCATATGAATAAATACTTTTCTTTAGACAGTTAACTTATTCATGTAATTTTGAAGTATGCAGTTAGACTCATTGTATAACTAGAAACTTGAACTTAGAGGCCTGCAAATAGTTATTACTCTGTTACTTGATTTTCTTGTATCAAATCCATTTCTTGGTGGAAAGCTACTCAGGTGGTTCAGCATATGCCTGAAATTTTGCATTGTGCATGTTACTGCTTATATACACCAAATAAGTTTTTAAATTTATTTAGATAAATTTTGGTGTACAGAGTATTTCATCTGTGCCTGAGTGACTTTAAAATAGGAAGCCAGGTTGAAACAATCCCTTCTTTTATCTCTGTGGAGTCCCTCCTGATTTTATTACACTGTAAATTAGTGTCATCACCAAACAGTTTAGAAATGCACATTTAGTCAATTTTGCTGTTCAAGGTAATGGGGAAGAAGAGAGTGAAGGAGGATCCCAGATAAGTGAAAACCCAGGCATGAGAAGGGTTGCAGATTGTGGCTCCACACAATCTGCTTAGGTCCAGCGCTGCATCCAAGGAAGACAAAGATGTCACAGTGTCATGTGTTGGAGGAGGCAGAGCAGGGACACTGGAGCTGTTCTGCGGAAGCCAGGTTTGTCCTGGCAGTGCCTGGTTTAAGCCAGCACTGACAAATTCCACCAGACTTCCTGGCTCTGTGGGCCCTGTGGCTCTGGCCGTTGCCTGCATGAACAGAGGTGTTGTGCCAAGCAGTCCTGGAAGCAAACAGAGCTGTGTTGGTGCATTGTGAGCTTCACAGGATTTTGGAGTCTGCCTGTCTCCATTGAGAGTTTGCCCTACCAGGTCGGTACTGTAATGCTACTTGCAGTTTGTTACACAGAACTGTGCTGTGCTGTTGTTTGAATAATTGTCCTGATTTTGTTAATATGGATCTGTTCATTCTTAATTATGTGCTGTAGAAACCTTATTTTATATTCCAGAGCATTAAAATGATCAGTTCTCATTCCTTGCTTTCCATTCCTTGCTTTCCATAAACTGATAGGCATGAGGAGGAAGGACTGAAAGCTCAAATATGCTCTTTTCCCATGTTATGTAAAGGAAAAGAGGGCAGGAGCTCTGACAGCTTTTTCTGTTTGCTTTTTAGGTGTTTGGGGTGGTGAATTCAGTGTCTTACGATCACCTCAGTCAGTTGTTTTCCGGGATGGAAGTTGGCCGATTCCTGGCGAGCGGATCCCAGATGTCACTGCGTTGACCATGGGCTTTTCTGTTGAAGAAGTATGTTCCAGGTCTTGATTGTGAAACACCTCTAAAGCTACAGAGCCGCTCACTCAACATGCAAGCATTCCTGTCATGTGCTGGAATATCTAAAATGTCACCCTGTTGGTCCTGAGGAATGCATGACTTGTCAGAGGTGGTTTTCAAGATAGAGCTGTGTTGGTCATATGAGCAGCCAGAGGCTGTGCTGGCTGGCTCATTTGAGTCACCAGCTGTAAAAGGAAGCTTGCAGAGGCTTTCCAGTGCTGTTCCTCAGTTCCTCTGAGATCCAGCTGTGTGCTGTATCCCCCCCATCCATGGTCACAAACTGAGAATCTGTGGAACCACTGTCATGTGTTGCCCACAAGCACAAGTTCTCTGTAGGGCTCTGCTCCTGTGTACTCTGAAGGCTGTGAGAAAGGCTTGGCAAGGCAGGCATTTTGTCAGGTCAGCAAGCCTGTCTGCTGAGCGGAGTTAGAACAAGTAGGTTGGTTACTTAGGAAGTAATCCAAAACCTTGGAAACATCGCTTGTGGTAGTGTTTCTCCATATTAAGTATTTGAATACAACTTCAGTGATGTTTAAAGTGGGGCACATGAGGAGGAGCCCTTGGATTCCATCTTGCCAAGTCCATCTTGCCTGCTGAATTTTTTGCTGGGCTTCAGCAGGGATTAGTGGCTGTTGAAGCAGTAGATGAAAGTGTAATAGCCAGATATCTTTGGCAGTGTCTGTGTGCAGCCAGATACTGAAATCTGCAGGCTGAGGCATACTCACAGTGCTGGTGAGGGCAGCCAGTTCTCATTTTTTCCATACATCAGCTAGGGAAGCGGTCTGATAAGGTTGGTTTGATTGCAAGGCTGCTTAGCCTGTGTTCTGGAGTTTGAAAATACCTTGCTGTCAATTCTGCCTTTTTTTTTTTTTTTTTTAAATCGAACTAGTAACAAACTTGCATGAGTAATACAACTAAGGAGTGGATTTTGATTATTTTGTCAAGAAAAACCAATATATTGGATGGTATTGTGTGTGTTGCATATAAAGACACCCAGCAAAACAGTGGGGTTTGGCCTGTTCTGGCCTTTTGGCATACTTGTCATCAAGAAATATGTCACGGTTATCATGGAAAAAGCATTTCAGTACTCACTCTGTGCCTTTGCCACAGCTTGGGATTCATTTGTGATGGGTCTGTAGCACCCTTTAGAAACAGTTTTTTATTAGTATAATTTCAAATCCTAGAAGCAGGCAGGGAAGAAAGTGTTTGAATGATTGTTCAGTTCAGCTGTGGAACTGAGAGTTCCTGAAAACACTATCCCTAAGGCAGAGATCACTGTGTGGGCAGCTTCCAGCTCTGGTAAGGAGAGTACTGCAGACCCAGGTGGTCCTTTTGGAGCTCACACTGAAACTGTAGTCTAGGACCATAAACTGACAGTGCAGTAAGGCCACTGCAGAGAATTTGGAATTCTTACTGCATTACATTGGGAATTCTCAGAAAGTGTCATTCAATATCCCTCCCTTGTTAAAGGAAAACAAAACCAAACCCCATTTTTATCCCTGATGATGCTATAAAAGGCTTTTCCTTTGTTTCTGTGAGGTGATGCAAATCATGTCAATGACATTTAATTCTAGAATGCAATTATATTGGCTTTCAAAAAAAAAAAAGGGCAATTATGTCTTTTACAAATGGGGAAGTCTATTCGCCTTTATTCCAAACAGATGAATTTGTGTTTTCTACCTGAATAAGCGAGTCGGGTAGCCTCCACTGTGCTTTTACTGATTTTTAATTGTAGTAAGCTACTAAGAACTATTTTCATGTTTCTCTACAAATCTTTGCATTTTAGTTTAGTTGGCTATTGTGATTGACACCTCCCTCTCTTCCCTTTCCACCCTGTTTCTTTCTTCTCCTGAAAATATCAAGATGTTAGTGGGTTTTGTAAGTTCACTTATTAAATACAGACCAAAGTGTTTATAATTCAGTTACGGGAAATAACTCTTCATGTATCCATTACATATGATGTTTTCTTAGTGTCGACTTTGCTATGAAGTTACTGGCAGCTTTTAAACTAACACTTCTTCATGATTGACTGGAGGCGTTACTCCAGATGAAAGCAGTCTAGTATTAACTTACTTCCCCATGAAATTTCCAATAGGCTGTCCTGCATAGAAGTATTAACAGGATAATAGATTGTTGTGCTGTAACAGTGGGAAGAACTCTTTTCTTGTGAAATACAGTTTTTACTGCTTTTTGTACTAGGACCTCCCCTGGCCCGGACTGGGAGTGGGCGATCTGTTTCACCGGCCACGAGCCACTGTGCTGGTGACAGTGAAGGGTGTGGACAAGTTGCCTTTGAAAGGGTTTTCCTACCCCATTGAGAACGTGAGTATCCACATTTGGAACTGTCATGTGATTCCTGGGACTCCTGTGGGCTAATGACAAGTATATGATTTTCTACTCTAGCCCCCGATGTTCACTTATTTCCTACTTCACTTGAAGTTTGCATATCCCCTAAAATGATGATGGATCAGGCTGTATAGGTCAGTAATCTACTCAGGATTCTGTACAAGGTGGGAGACCTTTGAGATCACCCAGGGCTTCGTGTGTTGAGTTCAGTAACTTGTTTGACCAAAGCATGTTCTTGAAAGACAGCTGATTTTAATGTTTGTACCTGTCCACTTCTTCCCACAGTAACTTAATATTTCATAGTCAGAATTATTAAGTTTTTTACTTCAGCTGAGTGTGTGATAACATTTTATATGGTGATGATTTTTTTATGTACTGTATCGCCCTCTAAGTGGTCTTCTGAGTTTTCCTCAAGTACTTGACTGTGAAATACAGCACTTAGAGACACCATTCCATTATACTGTATCGAGAAGAAATCAACAGACAACATTACCTATCACTGCATTTGCTAAGGCTTCTCAGGCTTGTTGCAGCAACAGAGGATCCTTTAGGTTGCAAGGGAACTCTGGAAACCTTCTCATCCAATGCCCCAATCAAGCAGGATCAGGGCAGGCTGACCAGCACTGTGTTCAGTCAGGATATGAGCATCATCACAAATGGAGACTCCATGACCTCTGGGCAACCTCTGCCAGCATATGACCACCCTTGGAGCAAAAAACTTTGTTCCTGTGTTCAGTAAAATTTCCTGTGTTTAAATTTACGCCATGGCCTCTTCTGTCATACGACACTTTAACTAGTGAATGGAAATGTGCCGTTCTGCTTCTTTTTTTGATAAAGCCCGTGACTAAGTGTTTAAAAAACTAACAGTTCTATTAGCTTGCCAGTAATGGCACTATACTGTGCTAGCATTTCTTCTATTTTTAGTAGGTTTTTTCATATGTGTCTTTTTTTGTTTCAGCAGTTGGTCTTTCTGCTGGTATATTTTCACTCATCAATTTTCTGTGGTTCATAACTTTCCATTTACAACAAGAGTGCTTCTTCTGTTGCATTGCTTTTATATTTGTTGGTCTTGTTTTGCTGATAAACAAGGCTATACTCTGAGTGTAAATAAGCCTCTTAATTCACAGTCATGGTCTCTTGGAGTTCTTAATATATTTTGTCTGCCATCTATACAAATAAAATGTCTGTTCATAGATACACAGGTGATGTTTTGTTTTGCACATAGGTGCCCATTATTTATTATCACTTCGGAAATGCGCACACATACCCTTTACCTTTCCAGACTTCTTTAGTTAAGATCAGTAGCCTGTTTAACCCAAAAATCTAACTCGACTTTGTCTTCCAGGCTGTTCCTTTCAGTCTGGACAGTGTCGCAAATGCCATTCATACTCTGTTCTCTGAGGAGACGCCTGTGGTGTTGCAGCTGGCCCCCAGTGAGGAAGTGAGTATTGCTTCAGTCCTGGTTCCAGGTGTTCCAAATAGTGAAACGTCTTTCTTCTTGTGTGGCTGGAGCAAAACCAATTTGATCACATGAAATTTTGGATTGGAGATTGCAAGCATGATTGGTTATTAGTGTGTGACTGGAGAAACTGAATGGGAGCTCTGTTGTTAGTAACCAGTGGCTGTTCCTGCAGAGAGTGTACATGGTGGGCAAGGCCAACTCCGTGTTTGAGGATCTCTCTGTCACACTGCGCCAGCTGCGGAACCGCCTGTTCCAGGACAACTCCATCCTCAGCTCCCTCCCTCTCAACTCCCTCAGCAGGAACAACGAGGTGAGAAAACATCCATCAGTGGGAACTTTTATGATTTTTTTTTTTTTCTAATATTCTTAGTTAGCTTGTGCTTTTCTTCTTTTCCACTTTTTTTTACTCTTTCTTTGCCTAAGAGACCCCGCTCCTAATTTTTGCTAACTGAATTAACTAAGTTCAAAGATTTTTCCTAAGTAACTTTACTGAAAGAGTTACTTCTTTCTAGCATGTTCTGATGTTGTAGGAGACAACTGTTATAAGATACTTGGAACAAAACAAGACTTCCCTAACTTGGGTTTCATCAAAGGAAATACCTGTCTCTTTCCCCAGGTTGATTTGCTTTTCCTGTCAGAACTTCAAGTCCTACATGATATTGCAAGCTTGGTAAGGTTCTTTGAAACATTTTCTCCTGTCTTGTGTCACAAACTTCAGATATCTTTAAAGGCAGAGGAGCCATAGCCGTGAGGTAGAACAACTTGGTTTTGTCTTGCAGGCTAGAAATGCTGCTGTTTAAGTAGGTGGGAAGATGGCATTAAATTCCTTGTTTTCAGGGCCTGTTGTCCTGTGCAAGCAAATATCAGTGCTGCATCTTCTCACCTGTATGAGAGATGCAAGAATGTCATTACTCTCCTTTGAGATAATTTGATTGTATTGATTGGGTTTTATGACGATAGGATGGTACTCCTTAAATAAACTACTTTAGTGCATGAGTAACACAAGGCAGAATCTGCAACTGACTCAGCTTTGTAAGGGCCAGCTTCAAAGAAGGAAATGGTAGTGTTTAAGTCTTGTAGTTATGCATTTTTCTTTTCTCCAAGTTTTATTTTATAGCAATTACAGAATAAAGATTCTGATGTCAATAAGTATTTTATTTCTTTTTAGTACAGCTCTCTATTATGTGTATGTAACCTCACGTTAGGAACAGATGCTACATAATGTTCATCTGCTTTCTTCTGTAGAATTAAAAAAAGAAACAGTTATGGACATCTTCTAGTTAAGTTGGCAAGAATTCCATTTCCTAATCAATATGGAATATGACTGTAGAAAGTGAGGCTGGATTAGTGCAAGTAAATTGATTTTGTGAAATGTGTTTTTAAAGTAACCTTTTTATGAATTAATTTCCTTCTGCCCTCACTGTTGTGCCAAAGCTGTCTCGACACAAGCACTTAGCCAAAGATCACTCTCCAGACCTGTACTCCCTGGAACTGTCTGGTTTGGATGAGGTTGGAAAACGATATGGGGAAGACTCTCAGCAGTTCAAGGATGCCTCTCAAATTCTTGTAGACTCTTTGCAAAAGGTATGTTTTCTACCTAATGAGCAAAACTCATGGTAATACTAAGAAAATTATTTTTTGTGTTAGCTACAAAGGAGTGAGATGTCCCTTCATTAGTGATGGCTTGCCTCATGCTTGCTTTGTGTTGTTTGGTTTTTAAAATGCTGTTGTTTAGTTATAAAATCGAATGTCACAGTTTGCCTCTCTGGAAAGTGATTCTACAATGTGTTCATATATTTTGCATAAAGGAGTAGGGGTGTATTGAAACCATATATCAACATGACTTGCTATGTTTTTCTTAAACACCTTGCATTTGAAACCACCAGTATTTCTCACAAAAATTGGCTCTTGGAGATGTGGAAATACCTTTATCCCAGGGTCCAGTGGTTAGTTTACCTTTGCACACAAAGCTATTTAAATCCAAATTTCTAAGACTTTAAAATAGCTGCTGTTCGTCTATCAGTGTGCTCAAGAAAGTAATTCTTCAGCAGGTCTTATGTAATCATTAGCTAAATTTTTATTGAGATCAGTCACTTTGGAGAGTTTCGAAAGCTTGATGAAAAAGTGCAAAACCATCAGTTTGCTAAGCCAAATACCTGTTTTCTCTTAAGTTTTGCTCTTTGGCCTCTTTGACCTTAAGCAAATATATTTTGATCTTAAGCAAATGTATTTAAATATCAAACATAATAGCATTTGGACCAGATTAAAATATTCAGGTTCATAGTTTCCCAGTGGGAGTTTGAGAACCTACATGTTTTGTTGGAAGTGATAGACACACAATTAGGAAATTATGTGGGGATGGGCCTTTTGTAAAAGGGATAAAAGAGTAAATTTCCACGCAGAAAGAAGACACAAGCTGCAGTCTGCTGCACAGTGATTGGGGGTTTGAAAGAGGCCTTGTAAACCAGGGGAAAGTTGGCACGTAGTGAAATTCTAAAATAGTGTAAACTTTTGTAGATTTCTGTAATTATTCCTGAAGCTGACATCTTTTGTTTTACTACATTTGCTAATGAAACTCAGCTTAATCCCTGGCTATGGTGTAGGCTTTTAATTCAATCACCTTTTCTTTTCCAGTTTGCAGATGAGATGTTTAATCTGTATGGTGGGAATGCAGTAGTAGAAGTGGTGGCTGTAAAGGAGTTTGATTCTCCCCTCTCAAGGAAGACTCGCTCCATTCTTCAGTCTTCACAGGTAACAGAGGCACACTTTTCCATATCTCATTTATTAAAAGTGATCCAAATTGTATCAGTTCCTCACCTGAGTGTAACTTTTTCTTAAGTACTGACTTAAAATATTGACTCCGACTTAGGTGTCGGTACAGCTTACTTACTTGCCTTGATCATCACTTAATCATCCAGTAAGTTCACTTGAGGAGGGCTCTGGAGGTTATCCAGTCCAACGTACTGCTCAAAGCAGGACTAATCTAGGAGTTAGATCAGGTTGCTCAGGTTCTTGGTCTTGGAAAGTCCATGGCTGGAAGTCCCACAGCTTCCCTTGCTGCAAAGCCTTAACCTATTTCATGATGAAAACCTTTTCCCATATGCTGTATTAGAATTTGCCTTTCTGTGTTGTCTCCCCAGTGCATGCAAGTTGTGCCTCCCAGGTGTGGGAAAATATGTTTTCCTTGGCTCGTGGCTGCACTCCAGACACAGTCCAGGATTTCAGAGGCACACTGCTGGCTCCCATTCCCCTTGTCTCTCAGGAGCTCCTGTCCCTCTCTGCAGCTGCCCAGCTGGCCAGTCCCCAGCCTGTGCTGTCACCTGGGTTGTTCTGCCCAGGTTCAGGACTTTGGATTTCTTCAGGCTCCTGTCACCCTCTTCCTTTGGATTCCACTGATGCCTCTCGCATAAT
Source organism: Origma solitaria (assembly GCA_013397895.1). Taxonomy (NCBI): domain Eukaryota; kingdom Metazoa; phylum Chordata; class Aves; order Passeriformes; family Acanthizidae; genus Origma; species Origma solitaria. The sequence goes on along the minus strand of VZRL01001696.1, from coordinate 140,095 downwards.
CACTTCAGCATTGTGTGCCCTTGCATCAGATTTTTCTAGACAAAAATGACCCTCTCCTATTTGGGTTGCTCAGACTTTGGATGGAGTCAGAATGTTTGGTGTGCCAGCTCACTTCAAAGTAACAAACATTTTCTTTATTGCAGCCTGAGAAAGAAAATCCATATAACCTTGCCTATCCATATAACTACGACTACTCTGTAATCTTCAACATTATTCTGTGGATGATGATAGGTCTTGCTTTAGCTGTGATAGTTATCTCCTACAACCTCTGGAACATGGATCCTGGCTATGACAGCATTATTTATAGGATGACAAATCAGAAGATAAGAATGGATTGAACTGCACTGTATTTCAGCGCAAGAAGATGATGAAGAGCAAGGTCTCCTTTAACCTGTGTGGAAAACAAATATTCTGACGTGGTTAATTGTGGAAGTTTTTAAAAGGTGTATTTATTTCTAAGTATTTTTCCCCCTCCGAAGACTATTTTAAATGTTAGTAGTAGCACCAGATGGGATTTAGAAGTTGAAATCTGCTTGTTGAAAAAAACCAAAACAACACTCCCCAGAGTAATTGTTATTAAAGTAACATCATTCCATTTTTTTTTTTTATCATGTAACATGAGTTTTTGAAATGCCCTGTACTGCCTGTGCCTGTGCAAAACAGATAAATTGAAATTACAATAGCAACATGTTTGAAACTTTTACACTGGAAGATTAGACATTATAGGTAAATTGTTGTGTTGTATATTATGAACCAGCTGTAAATGTTTGATGTAAATATTTATAATGGTTATATGTAACTTCAGAGAGGATAGTAAATACTCTTCAGTAAAATACTAAATATGGAAATATTTCTATCAGACTAGGACTCTAGTAGCACAAATGGCATTTTGATCTCATGTTGATGGCTCAGAGGTGAGCTGTACCCACACAGGATCCTTCCCCCAGAACTTTAATGACTGGGAGATGAATAACACTGGTGTGGCTGGTCTATACGGTGGAGTCTGTAAATCCTGGAGTAACACCAGTCTGGTAATGGTCTAATGTCAAGTACAGTTGAAAGTTCCTGTTATGATGCTTCATGTTCCTTCCATTTGTGTGGATGTTATTATTTAAAAAAAAAAAAAAAATCAGTTCTTTTTGATGATAAGAGTGGACCAACACTTCGTTTGAGTATACCTGGATTATAGTCCTGCTTCAACCATTCAATAAAACAGAGAACGATTGTTCTGGAATGTATTTATTCCTTGTGGCTTTGTAGGTGTGGCTGTTTCTGTTCAGTATTTGTTCAGCTGACCAGAGCTGATGTGTGACAGTAGCCCTAAGCCTGCAGCAGTTTAGTTTTAACTGTCCTTCAAAAGAAAGAGTGTCTTGTATGGATTTTTCTAAACCAAATAGTGTAGTTAAAAAAAGTGTTGATCTCTGGCTTGGGTCCTTTTTAGAACTACCGCCTTAGAAACTCATTTGCTCTTGTGGTAAAAGTAGATCTTCCAGACTACAGCAACATGTATGGAAGCTACTTTTTTATCTTTTTGTCCTCTAATGTGCTTAACTTTCCCTGCTGTTAGGAGATAATTGTTCTTCTTCCAGAAAAGATGTTCTCACTGAATTAGTCTCATTTACTGAGAATGTCTGAATTGGTGGCATTGAAGTAATTCATGTCTTGGAGGTCCTGGACAGCAATTCAGGTTCAATTGAGCAAATTTCAGGCTTGCCTGAATCCAAGAAATCCAGTTCAATGTATGTTACAATCACTTGAAATTACTTTTAATGGCATTTAAAATTAATCTGGATGATTGATATCAGTAGATAGAAGAGTTGCACTGGCAGTTTCTCTGACAGGAATGTATTTATTGAACATTCTGTAAGATGCTGTAACAGAGTAGCCAAGGGAAGGCTCTCAGCCAGGTGTGAGAAGTAGGACACAATGATTATGTCAATGATTATGATTAGATTTATTGCTAATACAGTATCTAAATATTGCCGATGCAGGATCTAAATAACTCCATCATCTGTAACAATGGATTCAGAGGTTTGAGCGGATTAATAGTCCACTTCAGATACTGGTACAGAGTTTTACAGGAACTAGTTCTTTAAAGGGACTATATAATTAAGGGTAAGTATTTAACAGCTGCATTTTAGTCAGTCTGAAGTTGGCAGTGTAGAATTTGTTAAATGCATGACCTGCCATTGCAATTGTCTCTGCCTGTTAGCTCTCTCCCAGCTGCTAGTGTAGGCTCTAATTTTATTTTTTAAAGCTGGTGTTAGACTACTTTGTAAGGTGAATTGCAATTCCCACTTCTGTTAGTAGCACATTTGTTCCTTCTCAGGACTGTAGGCCTCCAGCTGGTACTAAAGGTGCTTTTGAGCATGGTCATGTGTGCTGTGTCTAAAATACCAAATGCTGTGTGCAGCACAGGCAACATTTTGAACCACTCCAATTTATTTTTATATTTTATTATACAACAATAATTTTTTTTAATAATTATACAACAATATTGGTCCATAACTTCTAATGAAATAGGCAATTCCAATTCTGATCACTGAGCCAGGAATAGCCTTTTCATACTTAATTCTAAGTTAATTAGAATGAAAGTGCCATCAACAGCACCAGACCTGCTCTTGATAATTTTCTTTAAGTCACCCTGAGAATATAAATTGTAAAAAAGATTTATGTGGTGTGGCAGGAATCATAGGTTTTGGGTTACAGAGCTGTGAGGAAAGCAGTGAAACTGTCAGGTGAAATTCTGTGAAGGAAGACAACAGGGAGCAGCCAAGGCAGGAAGGGGATGCAAGGAAAATAACAGCTGGTATTGGGATCCTGTGTGCCCGAAGCGAGAAGGGCAGGAGAGTCATTATGCTGTATTTGGCAGCAAGCAGCTCTCACTAGGCTGGGAAAGTCTCCACAGAGTGCTGCCAGTGGGATTTAGGATGGAACTGCTGCAGGAGTAGTGACTTGATAACCAAGAAGAGCTTTTCCTTGGGGAGCTTGGCCTCTGGCACAAAGGGTGATGTGTATTCCATTGGGTCTTCTTCAGACCTTGGTCTTACACTGTCAGTATTTGGCTTGGGGAATACCCAAGCTGTTCGCAGGAAGTGCAGATATCTCTGAAGAAGGAGAGAATCCTGAGTCGGGATTGAAGACTAAGCATTGCTTTTGATACTTAGTTTGAAAAGAGAAAATAAGCCGTAAAATAAAGGGTTCCTTTAAGAGTCAGAATGCTGCTTTTTTTAGAAAATGCCCCTAAATCTAAACCTGGCAGAGGGAGGTATAATCAGCCTTTGTGCCTCCCTCAACTTTCCAGACTTCTCTGTGGCAGGAATGGCAACTTTCAGAGTTCTTGCAGCTGTAGCAACACACGGGCAAGGGAAGCCTAAAGCAGATCTGAAATGTGTAAATGTTACGTCTAAAAAAAGGAAGTGGAAATGAAGAAACGACATTGAAATGCAAATGTTGAGCAACCTGGCAAGTGCTTGCTGGGATTTATAGGTCACCCTTCAAGGACTGAAGAAGCTCACTGCCAGAGTCTAGGTAAGGAGATAAGCAGCTCTCAAAACAAAAAAACCTCCTAAACAGCAATGACATTTTGAATCCTATACTGATGCAATTTTTGGCTATGGTGAAATGGGTGCTTTGAGCTGAAAGTCACAAATGTTATCTAGATAGAAAATAAAATTTTGTTCAAGTGAGGGTTTGGGACTTTCCTGCAGTTTTTCTCTTCTGCAGGCCTTGAACCATATTCTTAGGAATTTTCATCTTTGCAAAAGCTGGGAGAGCACATGAACACAAGTGTTGCAGGACAGAAAAGCCAGATGAAGGAAGACAGAAGCGGAACTATAGGATTTCAAATCTTTCAGAACAAAAGAAACTGGAAAAAATAGGGAACCCAGAAGTTTATTTCCTGTCCTGTTGTGCCACTAATGCAGAGTGTTGCTGTGAAGGAACTGAACTGTAAAGGGCTCCTCCAGCTCATGGTGTGAAATCCCCACCCAGACTTGTGCAACGTGTCCTGCCTGCCCAGGGCTGAGGGACAGGGGACAGAAATCCCAGGTGGCCACGTTCCTCTCAAATAAATAGAGCAGAAACTGATGAATGGCACAAAGCCAAGCGTCCACAGTGCCCTCTCCTACCTGAACTGCTGCAAAAGCAGCTGCTACAGATGGTGTCTGTGTGTGGCAGGCAGGAGATGGGGCTGCCTAAAACCAGGAATGCATGGGACTTCCAGTGCTCTGGAAGGGTAGAGATTCTGCTGGATGTCTGTAACAATTATCAGGAATTATTTTCTAGAAGAGGTCAAAAAGGCATATACTGCATCTGTGCTCTATAGCAGTCGAGGACAGGATCTGGAATATAAATGCCATCCTTAAATCGGGAGCTGCCTTGCTAGTGTGCTTTCAGAGCTTAAAGAAATTCCCCTGTTGCAGAAGGATGGACACTAAAGGACTCTGGCAATCAAATTTAGTATTGTTGATGTCACCCAACATCAACAAAAATACATAGCTCAGTCCTTGGCATGGATACACATCATAAAATGTTTAAAATGTTTCATAAAGGGAACAAAATTGATAGTTGCCGAAAATCACAAAGGCAGTCAAATTCCACTTAATTATGCTTCAGTGCATGAATCTGTGATGACAAATTTACATGTCCTTAATCTAGTGAGCATATGCTTTTCCTTAGGCCATGAGCAGAGAAGCAGTGGCCAAGATAAATTCACAGTATTTTCGCTGGTAGCTGATGGTCAGCACTGTAAAGTCACGGACTTTAATGACTTCAGTGCTGCCAATCTACTCACCTGATCACCCCCTGTATTTTAAATACTTATTCACAGGCCATGGTCCAAGTACCCAAGCAATTGATGTAAAAATGTCTTCTGCTGCGCCTGAGTGATCAGGCATTGATTGCATTTGGAATTCTGGAGAGCTAAATGGGAGCTCCAACCACACCCTGCAGCAGGTGATCAATCAAAATCTCGACTGTGCTACAGCATCAGCTTGGAAAGAAAAAAAAAACAGCTCTCAGCTATTTCTGTCACTTCCTGCTGTAGAAAAAAACCAGAAGGGTAAAAATACATAAAACCAGCTGTACCAATTATTTTACGTGGGCCTATCCCAAGGTTTCTGCAGGCTGGCAGAGCCAAGAGGAGGCAGCTACATTCTGCTGCCAGTGCTGCCCAGCAGCGCTGCCAACTCCAGGGCACCTGTGAGACTCCTTTGGAGACAGGTGAGGCTGAGCCCCCTCTGCCCAATGGTGAATGTGCAGCTCTGCCCTCTGGAAAGCTGCAGGGAGCTGTGGCCAGGCTGTGATGGATGTCCCTGGGAGCAGGGAGGCTCTGCTCCGTCCCTGAACGGGGTCGTGTTTCCCAGGGAAGCCTGGTGGCACACGAATGGTGGCAGCTCTGGGTAACCTGACAGGGAAACGTGCTAGAAATAGGAAGTGCAATCAGCTGTCAGTCATGCAGAGAAGCAGATGGGGTGAGGAGGCTTAACTGGAAAAAGCACAAACTAAGAGAAGATTTCTCTGTGTGTAAAATGGTTTTGATCTCTTTCCTGTGTGTTTGTGTGCACACATGCAGTGTTATATTGGTCTTCACAAATGAAACGTTAGGAGAAGTTTCCTACCCCATTAAAACCAGTACTTTTAATAAAAAGTGAAAATATTTTAAAAACTTCTCTCCATATTTTAAAGGAGATGTAAAAAAAATGGTATTCTCAGTATTTGGTAAAAATGAGGATTTCTAAACTCAGAAGATGAATAGGAATACATTCACCTAAAAAAAGATATTCAGGAAAAGCACCTGCAGGAAAACTGTGCCATACCATTATCATCCCACAGGTGATGCTGACCAGAAACTGTCTTGGATGTGTGCTACTTCTGGAGAAAAACAGAATAACCCATCAAAAATAAGCACAAGTGAATCAGGAAAATAATCAGGACACAAATAGCGCTGGCACAGCATAACAGCCCCAGTGTCAGCCTGCAGCACAGGGGTCACTTTAATTTTGCCTTTGTCCCTTAACTGCTGTGTTTTACCCAAGGGAATGTAAGTCAGCACTAAAGGGGATGCAGAGGGCATTAGAGGGGCAGACTCCTCACACCTTGCCAGGGCCCAAACAGCAGTGAAAAACCAGGAACTTTAGAAAGTGGTTTCAGGGCAGTGCTCCCTCCAAGTCTGCCTCCCCTGCCTTCCCAGGGCAGAGCTGGAGCCTCCTGTGCGGCTGGCAAGGGGAAAACTGCCAGACAAACCACTCCATCTGGGAACATCGCTGGGGAAAGCAAACTCTGACAAGTCACAACTGGAGTCATGATCTTGTCATGAGAGCAGCTTCCTGTCTTGGACAGACTGTCCAGACTGGAACACCACAAACAGCCAGTCTGCATTTTTGTTCTTCCTCTGCTTCCTTTTTCTTTTCTTTTTTTTTTCCTTTTTTAAATGAATTTTTAAAAAAAAAATTATTTTTAAAATTCTTTTTCTTTTTCTATTAACCCAGAGGGAACCAGGAATCATCTTTATTTCTTCTTTCCACCCTTTGTTTGGCCACTTTCATGCCACAGACCTGATTCTTTAAAAATTTCACAGCTGCTGAAATATTCAAAACATTGGCAGTGGTGAAACAAGTCCTACTAGCCATCATTTCCAGCACTGTGTAGGAGTAATTGGTTACTGTATCCTAAATTAACTATTTGGCAGAGGGGAAAAAAAATCTAAAAAGCGGAAGTCTTTAAATACTGACAAATTCCTTTATGAGTTTCCCTGTAACATGCAGCTTAATCCTAGCTGGAAAAGAAACACATATTTGTTCTTAAATCCATTTTTTTTCTCGTCAAGCTCTTCCTCTCTTGTCTCTGTTAAAATTTGGCTTTGGTCATGTTTCTGTTTTTCTGTAAGCATTGTAGCCTCTGCACTCCAATCCTTCAAAAAGTTCTTTATAATCTGCATGTCTTGCAAGCGTTGGAGCAGCACAAATGGACAAGAATATTCTGATGGAATTAAGTATTACTGCGTAGGACCTTGCTCCTCAGGACATCCCTCGCTCAGGAGGACATTGAGTGAATTCTCCAGGGCTGGCCTGTTCCTGCACAGCTCTCATGATCTTCATTTCTTCAGCTTTCACCTTCCCTCTGCCACTCCCTGAACCAGGCTGAGCCTGCATGTTTGACATACGAGACACCCTGGCAAAGATTTGGGGTGGGATGGAACGGAGGAGGTTACTTTTATTTATTTGTCTGAATGCCTGTGCAATTCAGGTGGGGAGGAAGATTTGGAAAAGCAAAGAGAATCAGAGCAGGATCTTGACCTCTGTCCTTAAAAATGAAGGTATGGAAAGCACCGAAGGAAGATAATGACACAGGGAGGATATTCCAGCTGCCTCCCATTTTCTGGGGGGATGTCCCAGCACCTGGGCTCGGAGAGAGGCCGTGGGGAGGGAGGGAGAAGCAGCAGAGGCTGCCCCTCTCTGCAGGATGCTGAGCACCTCTGGGCCAGTCCCTGCCACCCTCCTCCCTCCAGCTCCCTCCCCTCCTCCTCAAGATCAGTCTTGGAAAGAGCTCTGGCTGGGTGGATTTTGTTCTTGCGAAAGAAAGAAGAAAAGTGCTTCTAAAATCACAACTGAACAGCTGCTGCCTGACTGCGGTCCTGACTCTGCCCAAAGGGACTGCAACAAGGTGGGAACAGGGCAGTTTTTTCCTTGGATTCTTACAACTATCACCTCTTGCTCACAGGTTTCTGTGGCTGACTTAACCTGTGCAATGCACCACGAAGCTCAGAGCAGCGAGCATCTCCCAGAGCCTCACCCCCTGGGGATTCTGGGAGGACTTGGGAATTTAGGCAAAAGCGTATAATTCAGACAGAGCCTGCCAAGTTTATAAATAGCATTTCACAGTGCATTTGCCTGTACTGGATCTGGGTTTGGAGACACAGGAGGGCACTGCCAGCCCTGTGTGAATTCCGTTTCGTATGGAATGCCAAGCAAAACCCCTTATTTTACCTTTTTTGGGAGCTGTGCGAGCAGTGGCTCCTTCTGCAATGCACACAGTGAATCTCGTGTCCCCCTCCCAAATCCCTTTGGCCATGAGGAAGAGGAAACTCTCATTTCTGAGGAGCACAGCAGTTCACTGAGGTCTCCAGTGGCCCAAGGGGAAGGGGAAGAGCTGCAGCAGTTCCCCTGCAGGGCCATGGCCGTGCTGTGCTCAGCTCTGGCACTGCTGCCCACAAACCCTGCACAGCGCGGGGCTGTACAGTGCTGTGTGCTGTGAAAGGAAAGAGGACTCTAGGGAAATACTCTGGTCAGGGTGACCTCTGTGACTTCCTGCTGACGTCTGTAGTCCCAAAAGTTAAAAGGATGGAGGAGAGCTGTTCCGTGCTCCTCCAAACTGGCCCAAAAACTTTCATCTGCCCACAAGCCAAGGAAATCTGCCCAACAAAACCCACACGGCTGATGGGTCACCTCAGGCTTCAGCAATCTCTGTCTGGAGTCACTACCCCACCATGAATGCCGCCAGGGCTTGAAGTAAATGAAACAAACTGGAATAATCCTCTTCCAGGATGCCCAGGATGTGCTATCTGCATGCCGCAAACAGCAGTGTGTTAGAATAAAATGTTGATTCCTTCAGCCTTATCCCTGAAAATCTTCAGAAATCTTTCCCTGTTGGAGCAGACGACTTTTGGGTAAGAGTTGCACATGGATGGTACCACGCTGTGCCAAGCTGTGCAGCAAGCAAGAGGCAGGAGGTGTGTAGGCAAATTCTGGGTTTTTTTAAGGCACCCATCTGCAACAAAACAAAGCAGAAAAACAAATGCAAAAGTGTGTGTAGAGAAAAGCAACTTGAAAACCTGATTCCAGGGCTGCCAAGTGTGCTTTCAAATCTAAGATGAATTCAAGCTGACTATGACCAACTAAAGATGGATCTGGGCACCTAGAGCAGAGAAAATAATTCATTTATTTCTAAAGCTTGCCCTGGTCCCTGACAGTGAGATACCATGAAAGGAAAGGCATTACCCAGCTCAACAGTTGCTCCACAGGTAAATTCCAGCTCACAGAAATCAGAAGGAATTTATTGTTTCCAAACATCCAGGGCTACCCTCAATGTGTATATTATGCCTGTACACTCACCATGGACAGACTGCACCTGCACTGCAAAATGAGAGGGACAGGACCCAGTCTGGGCCCCTGGGACCAACATCCCTGAGTGACTCCCACCCAAATGCTTCCATATCCTCCCCTGAAACACTTCCATGCCCACCCTGAGCCAGTTCAGCTTGCGGAGATCTCGCTGGAGCAGTCCCACATGGAGCCAGGGATTTTGCTATCCTGCAGCTTCTGCACAGCAAGCCCGAGTTCCCTACCTGGCCCACTTTATTTAGCAGAGGAAAACACACTCAGATAGAGCCCACCCTTCAGAGACTCCTGCCCAGCTGAAAATTCAACAGTGGGACCCCTGCAGGTCCCAAGAGCTGCCTGGCAGAAGCCAAGGTGTGAGTTTGGGTTCCCAGCCGGCTCCTGTCTGGCTGCTGGAGCTCTGTGACGGTGGAGAACACAAGAGATGTTTTTCCATGGCAGCAGCTGCCAGAAGGATGCTGCTGGGAGAGCCACTCTGCAGCTTCTGGGGTGGTGTCCTGACACCTTAACTGAGAGCTGAACTAGAAAATGAACTCTGAGTGCAGAGCGGGTGGAAAGGGTAGAGCTGTGTTCAAACACAGGTTAGGTCTCAGCTTGGAGCCAGCAGCTCTCCTCTGGGCACTGAGGTGACAGCCAAGCAGGACTGAGCTGGGCTCAACCAGCTGCTTCAGTGGGGGGAGGATGTCTCTGTAGTATTTGAAGTTGCAATTCAGTTCTCACACAGTGCTGTTATTAAAATTGCTATTTTCACATAGCTAAATCTCTAGGAATCAGTCAGCTTTGCAGGCTGTCCAAGCAGTTAAGATATACATCCATTTTTCTGTTTTTTTTCTTCAAGATCATAGATGGCACATGTACACAAACACCTCTTTTCTTTGCCTTGTCCTTGTCCTCCTTTTGATGGGAGGACAGAGCGCAGATGTAAATAAACAAGATGTAATCTGTCCTGCTAGCTGATGTTTACACAGATCAGCAAGTCAAAGTGCTGGCTCTTATTTCACAGCACCAGCGTGTGATAATCCCAGCGTCATCCAGGGCTGTGGAATAGTTTCTTCAGGGGCACATTCACGGTGAACAGCGAGGCTTCCCAGCTGTGCATGGAAACCACGACAAGCTCCTGCAGCATCACAGCACTTCACAAGCAGAGGCCTCTGAAGTATAAACAAGAGAGGAGTGGCTGGAGAAAAGGATCAGGGGCTGATCCTCCAGCAGCCAGGGGGGCAAAGCCAATCCCAGAGTGCACCAGACAGATGTCAGCAGTGATTATCCAGCCCCCTGTGCTCTGTGCTGGCCCCTCTGTTTAACAAGGATGTTGAAAACCTTGAGTATGTCCAGAGGAGGGCAACAAAGCTGGTGAAAAGGCTGGAGGGAATGTCCTGTGAGAAGCAGCTGAGGGCCCTGGGCTTGTCTCCTTTGGAGAGCAGGAGGCTGAGAGCTCCCTGCAGCTTCCTGAGGAGGGGAAGTGGAGGTGGAGGTGCTGAGCTCTTCTCCCTGGGATCCAGGGACAGGGTGCGTGGGAATGGTTCAAACCTGCACTGTCCAGAGACATTTGGACTGGGCTTTAGGAAGCATTTCTTTACTGAGAAGATGGTGAAACTTTGGAACAGACTTCCTGAAGAGGTGGTTGATACCCCAAGCCTGCCAGTGTTTAAGAGGCATTTGGACTATGCCCTTAACAATGAAATTTAAATTTTAGTCAGTCCTGAATTGCTCAGGCGGTTGGACTAAATGATCCTTTTAAGTCCTCTCCAACTGAAATAGTCCTATTTCATCCCGTCCCGTCCCGTCCCGTC
>VZRL01001696.1:90268-129001 GCA_013397895.1 Origma solitaria | reverse complement strand
ATCCCATCCCATCCCATCCCATCCCATCCCATCCCATCCCATCCCATCCTCTGTAACCTCGAGCAGCAAGGTGGGAGCTCACATGCAGAGCGGCACCAGAGGCACCACCACAGCTCCCAGCCCTGTGCCAGGCTGGCTCGGTCCCCGCTTTTTGGGATCGACATTACAGAGATTTGTGCCGAAAGCACAGCAGGGCCCAGGCTGGCCTCCAGCCCCCCAGCCGCCCCCTGCCTCCTTCTGCTGCAAAATCAGCTCCAAAGGACAGGAGTGCTTTTCTCTGTCTCTTTTAAACGCTGCTTTGCCAGCTTGCCAGCTGCTTTCAGCACCTTGCTCGTCACAGAAGGAGCCTCAAAAATAAAGCTGCAGAAAGCAGCGCTGTTCTGGAGGGCCAGCAGCACCAAGGGGTTCTGGGCAGGCAGCTGGGGGCTGCTCCTGGCCCGGGAGGTCCTGGGGGCTGCAGATGAGACATGGGGGTGCCCTGCCCACACACACCAGGTCACAGCAGTGTGGAGACACGAGCGCTTCATGGCCACAGGCAGGTTTCTGAGGGCAGGGTAGGATTCCTCCCTTGTTCTTGACCAGCTGCAGTGACCCTGAGAGGGATTAGACAACCATAAGGGAGGAAGAGAGGGAGGGCACGCACCCCTTCTTGCCTGAACCCCCTGAGCTCTGGGAGCTCCCTGCCCTGAAACAGGGCATGGATGTCAGCAAAACCCTTCCCACCCCAGAGCATTCACACCCCCTTTTCTGTAGGTTCTGGCAAGCTCCCCCTTCCCAGGTGCAGGTGAAACTCCCACTGCTCTGGTAGTGGGAGGCTCAATAATGGCACGTGTGGAGTTGGGGGATCACAGGAGGAGGAAAACCAGTCCATGACAAGGCTTGATGCCTTGTCCAAAACCAGTCCATGACAATGACCTGATGCTTTCTCCGCTGCGGGACCCCTCTCCCAAACAGCAGGGTCATATTTTCCTGCAGCACTCCCTGTCTGTGTGCAGCTCTCCAGCCAAGTGTGAGGGAATGGTCCTTCTTCAAGGGGTTCTGCCTGCACCGCCTCCGGAGGCCCCTGTGAGCCCCATTTCCAGGGTAGGAATTGAAGGAGCTTCCCGCATCCGTGCTGCCCTGCACAGCCTCCACCCAGCCCTTCCCACCCAGCATCCCTTATCTCCCAGAGCAGCAGCCAAACGCTTCCTGCCAGACCCTCCGTACGGGGTCATTTCCCAAAGTTAATTAATTACTGCTCTGGAAGAACGTGAGGAGCTGGGAGTACACAGAGGAGTGTCAAGCAGCGAGGGGACAGCTCAGCACCGGCGGTGATTCTGGAGCCGAAGTTCAGCCTTAAAAGCATCCCCCAAAATAATGATGCAGCCACTGAGCAGCGAACCCCCGGCGGCTCCCGGAGCACCTCTGGAAAAGTGTGGCATATTTGAAGTCAGCGTGATTTAATCTAAATGTGAAAGTCTCAATTACATCGCTGTTATGGGGTTACACAGAGTCACAGCTCGGTAATTACAGCCTCCATGCTACATCTCGTTAATGCATTTCAATTACGTGTTAATTTATTGAAATACATTCTTACCTTGAAAACCTCTGAAGTTCTGGGGTAGATGGAAAATTTGGGCCAGGGGAACAACTATAACCTCTTGAGTTGAAATGGGCAGTGTAACACAACTTCTGAAGTGACACCTTTGACAGACTAATCATAAATCTGATTAAAATGACCCAAATGTTCTCCCAGTAGTCTATTTTTCATACCAAAGATTTTGCTTTAAAATGCCTGCTAACCAGAGTAACTTTCTACTGACAGATGAAACCAAGCACATGCTTAAAGACAAACTGTAGCTCGTGAAGAAAAACAGCTTCTGGTTTTATGGAGCTTTGTTTTGTCTCAGCAGTTTATCATCAGAGCTTGTTTCCTGCAGCCTTTGTAAACTCAGTTAAAACATCTGCAGGCTCAAAGGCAACCTGCGGAACACTCAAATGCGGAAAGATAATAAAGAATTAAAAATTAGTTTCAAACGAACCTCCCCCAGAACCTCACTTTGATTCCGCTCCTTGTCTGAGCATTTGCAGGGCTCAAAAAAGCCTCTTCCCTGTTTTCTGTATCGAGGAAACCTTTAACAGGATCAGTATTTGTTACCTGGAAAGCCACAGTCTATGGCTCCCATTGGTAAGGGCTTTTTGGACACCTAAAACTTGTTCCTGTCCAACACTGGCTAACATTGCTGCGCCAGAGCTGTGGATCAGCTCAGAAATTCAGTTTTCCCTCTGTATAATTCAATTCCCTCATCCTTGTCCCACAGGTGGGTTGGTCAGAAACCTAGAAACCTCTAGAAATACTGCAGGATGTGGAGTCACTACAGCACTTTCAGTGAAATAAATGGACAAAGAAATCCACCGTAAGGAAGAAATGTACAAATAGTGCCAATGCAGCAGGTGGTCACATCATCTGGCTGCCAGAAAAAGGGACTGAACACATGGAAAACGAAACTTAGAACTGAAGTTGTAGATACACATGAAAAACAAAACTGCAGTTGTAAATACAGAGTCATTGCTTTGAAAGGAACAAGTGTCTTTGGTGAGTGGGAAATGCTTCCTTTTACTAGTAGTGCTTTCCTTAAGAATTTAATTATTTAGGAGAAATGTTTGAAATGTGGTCTATGTTACGAGTGCTGTGTATAATGTAAGCCAAAATTCAACCTTCCCATCATCTGAGGTGTGGAGTGTCAGTCCATAGCCATTTGTCAGTAGTTACATCTATGGGGAGGCCTCTCCCCTCCCTTTGACTTCCAAGTGCTGAAGCTCTGCTCCCACCACACTCAGCATCCCCTGCCCCTGCCCACAATGGGGAGCAGGTACTTCTCACCTATCAGGAAGCTGATTTTAGCCATGGGAATGCTCCCACCTCGAATCCAGACCAGTGGTCAGCACAACAGCCAGTCTTTTCCAGACATCGTGTCACCTCTCAATTTTAAAACATCAGTTTAGCTGTAAAAAGGCAGGAAGAAATATGGGCTCATTCCAGTTGAGCAGCAGCAGCACCATTTAAAAACTGCAGGTTTTCACTCCAGGGAATGGGTTTTGTTTTTAAGAACAGAAGCTGCATAACCATCTGTTAGATACACACGGGTGAGAGCAGCAGGGGTACAGAACCCACGCTCAAACCACAGGTTCAAGGCTGAAATCTGAGCTGGGCACCAACCAAAAGGTGATTTCTAATGGCAAGAGCTTCAGAGAAAGAAGCACTGTGACAGTCGCAGGGGCAACGGGCAGCTTTGAATACAGCAAGGCAGGCTGGAATACATTCACTACAAGGTATTTAAAATTAGTTTAAAACATCCTTCAGCTGAGCAGGGAGCTGCCAGAGCTCTGCAGAGGGAGGGAGGCAGCACAGCTGAAAGCCGTTGTTGTAGAAGTCAGGAAACCAACTTGAACTCCATAAAAATTTGAGAATACTGTTCCATGAGGACAAATGGTTAAATGACAGAGTAACTCCTGTTTGAGAATACTGTTCCATGAGGGCAAATGGTTAAATGACAGAGTAACTCCTAAGGATGGAAATTTTATTCAATTACAAGAACCTTCAGTCATTACTGACCAAGTTATCTACATACATCCAATTCAGGAAGTTAAATGTGAGGTTGTTTGTTATGCAGGTACAGCTTCCACCTTACCTGCCTCTGCAGTAAGACAAGTAAGGGTCTGTTGTTACAGACTCCAATGCAGATGACAAAAGGCTCTTTCTTCCACTAAACTTTGCTTTTGCGACAGAAAAGACGTAGTTCCTGGTATAAGAAATGAAGCATCATTTAAAGTAGTTACTGGTTATTTTTACAACCAGGAAAATGAACAAACTCTGTTCTACTCTGACTTGGAACAGATCAAACCCAGAGGAGAAATAAATAAGGGTTTGTTTGGGTTTTTAAGTTAGCAGCACATGTGTGTGTAACTAAGATCACATACAGAGATAGTGCAGTAAATGTGAACACAAGAGATCTGACCAGTGGCTATGGGGGGGAGGAATAAAGGTTAAGATGATACAACATCCAGTTTAAGATTTTTTAATCCAGTTTATTAAATATTGCTTTTTGGGGACATGTTTACAACAAGCCCAAATAAATTGTTTAAGGATTCAAAGCAGTCATATTAAAATACAGCTTCAATATAAAGTTTGTCACAGTTTTACAGTATTCAAAAATGACAGACCTGCCTTAAAAAAAGACTATTACACCAAAACATAAGAAAAACAGAAAAACAAACAAGTTTGGCATTTTCATAATCTTTATAGTATAAAACAGAATATTAAATCTATTACCAGCAAGCTGATACTTCAATCTATTACCTAGTCTGAAGTGTCTCCCATTAAAACACACTATACAACAGCACTATACAAAAGTCGTGGTGATACTCATGTGATGAAAGTGCATCCCTGAAAGTTTGCCAGTTTATAATAGTTAGCTCTTAGAAAAAAAGGTAAAATTAAAACGTCCTCTTTTAACCGAAGGCTTTATTTTTTTTTTTAAATTTTTTTTTTTTGCTGTTTTGTCTCACTTTCAGCCTTCTTTTAAAAGTGTCTAGGGACGCCCCCCAGGGGGCAGCGTAAGATTAACCATCAAATCACGAACGGCTGCAAATATTGTGCATTCACCTGGAACAGGGAAAAGAGATAGGTTAGCACCGCGCCCCGGACAGCCCTTCCTCACTCTGGAGCAGGGAAAAGAGACAGGTTAGCCCCACATCCCACAGCCCTTCCTCACTGTGACACCCCGAGCCCACCAGGGCAGAGCCCATGGGGGAACACATGTGGAGGCTGAGACTCCCAAACCCCAGCGACCTCCGGGGACATGGGGATTCATGGGAGTTATCAGCTGAAGCAGCTGCAGCTTTCCCAGCAGGACTGCTCTTGTTGGTCATGGATTTGCAAGTAGCTCTTAACTTTTAATTGCTTTTGAATGTCAGATTGAATCTAGACTAGAATTGATCGCACATGGACTGTGGTCTGAAATTTTCTGTCTATTATTAATTAAGAGCACCACAACTTACAAAGAAAATCACCAAACTTCTTCAAGTTTTATTTCTGTTGATTATGAGCAGAAACCTAAACATTTTGAAAGACTCAGCTCTGAAACAGCTGGAAGATGTTTTCTGTCCTGGAAACATTTCTAATTCCAAGACTGGGCAACAGTCAGGAATTGTTTCTTTCAAGCAAATTGCTCTGGCTCTACCCTTGACATCTAAACTGCAAAATAATATACAGAGGAGGTGGACTTCTGTTTCCAACAGCTGAGATTCAATACTGAGAGGAAAAACCAGCCACAGCTACCTCGAGTTTTAAATACGAGCACTTGTTGACAAAAACACACACATTCTGAATAGCTTAAAGAAGTTAAAACCAACAGAAGCGAAAGGGTTAAATAAGAACAACAAAAGATGAAGCATCAGGCAGCTGTGATTTTCATCTACTGTTTCCTGGCAAGAGAATACAATGAATAGACACTATTGTACCCTGGTCAGTGTAGGCTGAATTTTTCCTGCATATTGCAAGAGGTATCAATTAGAAGACATTGAATTTTGCTGCTGAAGGAACAACAGTGTGAGCAAAGAGATAAGAGCAGAGCCTGTTGGGATATATTAATCTTAACTGCCAAACTAGGGATTCCCATGATTATTTTGGGCAAGTCATTACCATATCAAAGCTACAAATCTGGGTTAAATACCATCTACTGCATCACTGAAAATCAGACCCTGAAAAATGTTTAGTCGTGAAATGCTTTAAGAATCATCACAAGTCCCTTGAGCTCCTGTCTAAGGGTCACCTCCAGCATCCACAGGGACTTTAATTTCCTTACCAGACTGATGTCCACTACATACTGTAAGCTTTGCACTTACAGCTCAAGTTTAAACTTATTATTCCAGGGCATTGATTTTCTCTCAGTTCATACAATTATTTCCCCGAAGTAAAGTACTTTTTCCCATAGATGCATAGTAAAGTCGTCTCAGAAAGACAATGTGTACTCACAATGAGTCAACATTTTACTGTAAAACACAGCAGAATGTGTTTGCCCACAGATCTGAAAAGAAAACTCTTTCAAAAGAACTTACTTTTCAGGCACTACCATTTTATTAAAAGGAAAATTAAGCTGAATACAAAATACTTTCTCACAAAGAGAGAAAGGTAAAAAAGATACAGCCAGAAGGAGGCAACACTGATTCCAGGTTACAATGACAGTGCCAGTAACATCATCTGTGCATGATGGGAGGCCCTGGTCCTTCCTGACTCAAACAGTGAAAAATTCCCTTAACTAAGCAGATTGTGATTAGTGCAGCAGAGAGCTAACAGGCAGGAAAATCCTGGGTATGGCACAGGAGCAGCAGAAGAGAAAGGAGCATCAGAAGAGAAAGGACATACATCTGGGATCTCCCACGTACTGCTGTTGTAAGAGATGTCTCCCAGCTATCTATTTTCATCTGTTGGCTCTCCTATCACCTTTCAATGGTGAAGAAAAGAAGGTATTCTCGTTCTCTTTGATCAGATACAATAATGTATGTTTTGACAGTAAGAACAGTGGAAATTGCATTTCAAGTGTCCTCAGGGAAGATCCTACTTTGGCTGGGTGGTGGTGGAAATAAAAAAATTCATACAGACTCATTCTTTCTTTTGGAAGACAGAGCAAGGACTACTAGAAATTTCCTCTGCTCAGCCAGCTACATTCTCCTTTGCCTGAATAAGGCTCTGCTTGTGGCTCCAATGCCTTTCCTATGCTTTTTTTCCCGTCTATACTTTGCTACCTGTACTGGATTCTGAAACTGCTTCAAAACTTGCACAACAAACAAAAATTGTCCATTGTGATCTATCTAGTGACCATCAGAAAACAAGTCACCTGGCATCTCAAGAGCAGCTTTGACAGTTACTTGCTCAGCTGTGGTATTTTGTGGGCGGTTTACTTCAAAACAAACAGCAAAGCAAGAACCTATCCTTCCCCACACCAGGGGAACTCTGTGGGGAAGCACCTTCCAAAAGCAACACCTGAAGTTTAACTAATGTATTTTGAAATAAAAGTGCTATACAAACAACAGCTCTGTTCCACATACAAAACTCCTACAGGGAATTCCACAAGCCCTCAAGGCTATTTTCCCTCCTATTTACCTACACTATTACTACATGTTAAAGAGAAAGTGCATATCAATTTAAACCCCATCACAAGTTTCAGAAATGTATGCATATCCACAGCAATTTAAGGTAAACATTGCTCATGTTCTACCAATTGAAATAATCCATCAAGCATAGTTAAAATTACTGCATAACAACAAGATGAGTAATTATACAAAAGAGAAGTAAGAGTCAACCTCTGGAATCACAACTTACATCTATTCACTGCGTTACTGAAAAAAATTTGCTCTTCATCAGAACTGAAAGATATTGCTCTTATGAGCCATCTGTGTATTAAGACCCAAAACCACTGCTTACAGACAACATGCTGCCCAAAGAACCTGCTACTGTTTTTCAATGTCTCAGATACGAAAAAAAATATAAACATAAAATATAAACAAGAGGGAAAGCAAAGCACAACGTTGCTCACGGTGCACTACCTACGGGCCAATGAACACTCAGAACAACCTAGCTCAAACACAGCACGTCTGGTGGACACAACTGTATGCACCTCTGCTGGTGGACACACTGGCAAAGGAGTATACAACCACTGCAATTACTTTTTAATCATTCACAGCACGTGGACAAGTTCTGATAACTATTTTAACATCCCTTTATATTCTACTGTTAAGCTGAGTAAATTCATAATTAACGATGAAAACTGATGCTTGGCCATAGCATATTTCTTGTGACTCACTCTGGGCCCATTTGTCAAAAAGTGTGACTCTTACTGAGCAGCAAGAGCTGGGCCAACAAGAGGTGGGTGGATTCTATCACTCGGGCAGAACAGCAAAACCCAGTCTGAACCATCAGTGCAACCTTCTGCTGTGTTGCCAGTGCTTCCTATTAAGTTATGTATTGCCTGTCACATCAGGAGTTTGTAACCACTAAAGAAGTAAGATAGAAACCAAGAAGAATTCAGACTTAAGAGAGGTTTAGTTTTACACTGGAGATTTGTCACAGATGTCTGGGTGAAGAGAATATATCTACTGGACATGTACAGTACCTGGTCGTGGTGAATTCAGTTCAGCAAACCTCTTTAGAATATTGCTAACCATCATTGGAGCAGCAACAGAAGAGTTCTGCTGCCTGGGAATGTCAGCCTGTTGCGTTGTACCCGAAGCCATATCATAAATAATTGGGACAATAATACTAACAGCTTCCTGCGGGACTGTTGTTTTCTGTGTTAGCTGCAGCTGTGAGGAGAAAACCCGAAAAGCGTGTTAAATTGAATGACCACGTACTTTGGTGCAATTTCTGGCACAGTTAAACACTCTGGACCTACAGGCAGCACGTACCTCCACCCCCAGTTTTCAGACATCAATTCTACAACAGAGAAATTATCAGTCAGGTGGAGACTATTTTCTTCTCAAATGCACCCTAGAGTGAATATTGCCTCGGGCACAACATTAACGTAGATTTGTTCTGAGCATCTCATTCCTGCTCTCCTCTCCAGCACCACTAATGTGTACATCACCCAATCTAGGCGGTTAGTGCCTCAAAGAAGAACAAAACACCCACAGGCTGAGCACTTGAAGATGCAGCCCAGAGGGAGCTGAACTTTATGTATTGTCAACATCTCCCCAAGAACACAAAACATGAGGAGGTGCTGCGTTTTAGTAGGAAGGAGAGTAGGAATACAAACCAAACTCATTACAAAGAGATCCACACAAATCCAGGATTCCAAACAGCACAACATTTTCAGCTATTACAGCTGTGAGATACAGTGGGCTTATGTTTTGCTATGAACCCATGATGATCTCAAAGACATACAGGGTTAGAATTTTAAAACAGATAGCTCTACTTACAAAAAACAACATTTTGGATTTCAGCACAACAGCAGGTGTTCCTGGAGGCGCAATTGGCGGAGCACTGGGAGGGATTGTTAAACAAAACTGCACGTTCCATTTCAGCTGACTTGCCTGGTCAGGGAACTGTTCAGAGAGCAGCACAGAGAACAAACAGCAAAGGTCTCATGTCAGTGACATACACAGCTATGAACCAGGGAAGCATTACAAAGTAGAATGTGCCTCTTTAGCTAAACTTGCAGATGTTGCCAGATTTAGCGAAGTCAGAAGAACTCTGAAAGAACTGAGCACAATACAATCAGAAAGATTCCAGTCAGCCTATGCATGTACTTGTTGTGCAGTAACATGCCTGCAGTTCCTTAAAATCACCAGTTTAAATTAGAAATTTTGGGAGTTTCCAGGAGAGCTAGTAGTAAAACAAAAACTTCTCCAATAACATTAAAATAACTTATGTATAAATTTAGAGTAATTATTGTGTTTGTAAATAAAGATACAACACCTTTTTTACAAAAACCATAATCACCAAAGTTGGGTGAACTAAGTAAATAGAACAGTGGACTTACCAGCTCCAGTTTCATGATGTGTACACAGTCCCTGAGGATGTGTGTGGGAGCCCCTAGTAACTTTGTGAAGGCTATCAGGGTGTTTGCTTTAAAAGGTGGTCCTGCAACCTAAAGAAAGACACTATTCAGTAGTGCCTATTAAGATAATAAACATATCATTTCATATGCAACCAGCATTCACAGCTGTTAATTTTATATTTTGCAGCCTTTACACATGCCAGTGAAAGTCAGCAGGACCACTCAAAACAACACAAGAGATTAAATGCAATGCACAAAATTGCAAACATTCTTGATTTGAGTACATACCCTTGTCTCAAAGAACTTCTCCAAAACCTGTAACTCCTCTGATTTCCACTGTCCTGTATTTTCAGGTGTTACTTTCAGCTGCAAGGTCTGGTTGGTTTTGGGATTGAGAGCAACCCTGCATTTCAGTGCCTCTGTCTTAAACATAATGACACCTGGTTCATTGGAGTTTATTAATTGTAGCTGCATAAAAAGGAGAGACACAGTCAATTAGTCATTCATCAAATAGCATGAACCCACACACATACACACACTCCCACTTCCTCCCCAAAGCATAGTGATCAACTTCTCTTTCCAGAAAGAAACACATGGTATTTATATACAGGTAAAATTGCCTTGAGAATTAAGCTTATGC
Source organism: Origma solitaria (assembly GCA_013397895.1). Lineage (NCBI taxonomy): Eukaryota > Metazoa > Chordata > Aves > Passeriformes > Acanthizidae > Origma > Origma solitaria. Next base: position 118,825 of record VZRL01001696.1, on the reverse strand, counting down.
AAGATTTGGCTTCTTTCTCTGTCACTGAATCCATGCCAGAGAAGCGAAGAGGCACACTTGTCTGTCCCAAAGCCTAAAGCAACATTTCTGACTGAATAGTTAACATTAAGCAGTAACTCACTTCTCTGGCAATCCTGCCAAGCAGTGGCATCCACAGTAACCCTGTGGCTATTCTAGTAAACTCCCAATAGACATGCTAAAGCCAAAGTAGACACAACATCTGAAAATCTGGTCACAGTCTTGCTTTCATATCAGGTACCAAATTTCACCTGACCAAACAAGTTTTCCACTTCTAATTTCTGTGGAAAAGAAGTGGAGCTAAATGATTTTTTTCTTAATTTTGACACTTCAGATGGCAAAAACCAGAGGTACAGCACAAGCATAACAGCAAACAGTTATTTTATTTAAAGCATTTCAGTTTGTGCCTGATTTGAAAGACATGGAGCAATCATCCCCACAGGTCCGTTTAAACTTAAACTGTACCGTTTCCTGTTGTATGATCCTCTGAAGATGCCTCCTCATAATCACTGATCCAAGGAATCGCTCAAGAGGGGAGCACAGATAGCTGCCAGCTAGTCCTGGCACAAGCCCAGGGGTAGGAGAGGGCAAGAGCAGAATATTCAAGGCACTGTGGGTGAGGATTGTAGGAATGGATGCAGCCCAAGAGCGCTGAGGTAGTTTCCGAGGTGGAGGCATGCTTGTCGGCATGGCTTGGGAACCTGTGGGGACAGAAGCACTTGCAGTAAGGGAGGATTTAAGCTGAAACATAAGATATGTGTTCACTTTAAATGTCACTATTCATCAATAAGTCCTCTGGGCTAAAGTTTAATAGTTCTTATTTAAGAATTTGCCTGCCTAGTGATAGGCATCAGACAGACAAGGAATTAGTTTTGACCCTGCACCCATGCAAAGAGTCTCAGTAACACTGAAATCCTGCTCCCTTTTCCTCTTCCTGCAGCATGCCAGCAGACAGCAGGTTTGCACAACAAACTCAATGAGACGTAAAGATGGCTAAATCAGTCGTGCAAGAGCAGCATTACAAATCTATGATGTGAAAAGTTAGTATTTGGGTTGGCAAATGTCCCTATCATTGCTTTCACTCTAAAGACTTTTCTCTTAGTCACAAAGTTCAACAGTTTCAGACTGATTTCTGCACTTCAACGAGACCTATCATCAATCCTATTGACATTTATGCTGCATGCTTTAGCTCATTTTTCCAATTTGTTATTGAAGATTCGAACTAGGACAGCATAACAGCTTAATTTCCTTAGATATTTTACTGCACAAGGGCAGTAAGGACTAAGACCAACACAAGAACTACCAAAAGGAACACAACTAGAAATGCTAAACACGGGTGTTTCACAGTTATAACACTGATAAAGCAGCCTACTTGTTCCAGCTCGTGGGGAATGAGAAGCATCAGGGACAGGTGAATGAAGGGAAGGGTTGGCTGGTGACATTCCAGGCATCCGTGCTGCTGGTGATGGACCAGAGACCTGGGGAGATCCTGGCCAATTCCCTGCACGCTGACTGGGTGACATCATGGTGTATGGTGAGCTTGGGTCTATGGTACCTACAGATGTTACAAGACCATTATTATTTCTTTAAAAAGTAAAAGGCTTTCTAATAGAGAAATATAAAAAAGGCTTACCAAAATCTGTAAAGTATTAAAGTGCCTACTTTTAGACTAGTTTTTACAGCCATATAAAACACACAAGTAGGGGAAGAGAGTAAAAATCAAGATAAAAGATTTCAAGAGTTTCCATGTTGTATTTAAAAAAAGCAAAATTGAATGTTAAGGAAAATTGCCATGTTCAACACAAAACAGGTTGTAAACAAAAAAAGAGCTCTTGCCTACAGACTTGGACTTCTACTGCTCCTTAGCACATAGAAACTTCAGTTAGACAGTTCCTTAACTATTCAGTATCTTACAGTTATCCCTGCAAAAGTATCTCTGCTATGTGGACCGATTAGGACAAACAAGCTCCTTAAACCCTCTGTTGTACATCTCTCTCACTTTGTTCATCTCAACAAACTGATGCGTGAAAATTACCAGCTGAACTGTTCATTTGCTGTGATCTATAGAACAGTTTCCAATGCACTGTGATTACACAAAGGACTGTTTTGGCACCTTTCCAAAAACCCCAACCTAATTAATAAAGGAAACACCCAAAAGACTTGTTGTTCACATACAGATATGTCAAACCAGCCAGACTTCGATAATGTTGTCAAATCGCAAGTATCTGAATTTCTAACCTGTTCCAGTAATTTTTCCAGGAAATGTAAGCAGTAAAAATCCACTAACTAATCTATTAAGAGACAATGCTCATTAAAAGCTGCAGCCACTGTTCTGCTACAAGACAACATTGAAATTCCCCACATTAGTAAGCAAAAAGGAGTGACTGACAGTCAATTTTTAACATGTTAGGAATGCCTCAACATGCCATGCAGCTACTTTTGACTACTGTTAAGAGTTAACAGTCACATATATGAGAACAGCTACTCGAGCCAATTACAAAACATGTTTTTTTTCTCAATTAACTTAGGCCTGCTCTAGAAGACTAAATTTCAAGAAGCAAATTTGCGCTCCCTGTCATTACATATACACCTGCCAGTAGAGAACTCACCATGTGGGCTGGCAAAGTTAGCTGTTTGTCCCATTGTGATTCCAAGAGAGGAAGGTGAAGGAGTTGGACCAAAGGATGCTGGTGATGGTGCTCTTAAAGCCCCACTAGGTGAGCTTGCAGCATGCAAATTTCCTGATCAAAGACATCACATCACTTGACATACACATTTTCCATCCTTCTGTTCTAATTTTTTCTATCAACTGCTCCCTTGTTTTTGGGGAGACAGCAAACAAGGTTCAAGAGAATTTGTTTTTGCACTCAAAGGCTTTATTTTGTACATGCATGAGTGCTATATCCTTCAAGTTGATTTACCACACAAAGGTAACTTCCCAAGATATTTGGCTTGAAGAATGGCATTTCCCCCATGCCCAGCCCTTCCCCAAATTTAAGTATTTTCAGCTGTTGTTTTACAACAGCTGGGAGCAGAAAGCAGAGCTTTAGTGATGAAAAGCTTTCCCGAAGATTTTTGTCTCAGCAAATTACAAGCTCTAAGAATGAAACAGTCCTAAGTATTACACATCTAAAGACGAGTTTCACTTAATGTTTTCTTTATCTTCAAAATGTACTTTCCAAAACATGTATGGCAGGACTTTGCTTTTTTTTCCACACTGTAAAGTGTGTTCTCTTGGCTAATCTGGAGCTAAGCACAGCTCAAATAATAGAAAAAACATGCATGCACAAAGATCTGCACCTATCTTTCTGGCACAGGATCAGCTCCCAGACTCCCAGCCATCCTACCTGGTGACTGTGTGTGCATCATGGACGGGGAGGGTGTCACTGTGTTGTGGTAGGAGGTGGGTGGTGAAGTGAGAGGATACGCTCCCGAGGCTCCTGCCTGTTTTGCAAATGGCTGAAATTGTCAAAACAGGACAATGAAAGTTTTTGATCATTTTGAAATGAAAGGAAAATACTAATGAGGGTTTGGTCTTACAGGTTCATCCACACAGTTGTTTGATTTTCTGTATTATCATGTTCAGTGCTCACTGGTTTTTTTTTGTTTCTTCTAAAGATATAATACCTCTGCACCTCACTCCTTTCATCTGCCACCCTGTAACAGCAAAGCCTCCTGACTCTCCCTCCCATCTTTTATCTTAAACGGCTGTTTTCCCTCCCTCAGTCCTCCGCTTCTAGGCAGCAAATCTCATGTGACCTTCCGAAGCTGCTGTTCATATGCTATGGGCTGTTTACACTGGAATGAGAAATGGCAAAATAAATTAATACATTTTGCCCGAAGGGGAATTCTGCAGCAGAGCGGGTTTATAGTCTCCCTTTCTATTTTGTTACTGCTAATCCCTTTAGAACATGAAGTTCTTAGAAACCCTCTGTTGTGGAAGACAATAAACATTTATTTTGCCTGAAGGCTACCTGTTGTTGTGGTTGCTGTGGTGGCTGCTGGGGTTGGAGCTGTGATATCAAAGAATCCATCATGTCTCCTCCAATAGGAGAAGGTGGGTTATCATCTTCATTTACAGATCGTCTCCGTGCATCCTGATTGCTGTCAACAAACATGTTCAGGAATGTCTGTGGAAAAAGCAGTTTTGTTAGCAGTTGTCCATTTAAAGTTTACTACATAAATGAAGGTAGTATTTGCTAAGCTTTAACACTACCTTTATTAACTACAGCACGTAAGAGACAGGTGGGTCTCTGGAACTAAAGACTAGTGGGCATTCATTAATTACAGTCTAATTAGTCAGCAAAATATATCAAGTCATTAACAGAGACATCTGGCTCTATAATAAGAAATATCTCCAGTAAATTGAAATACCAACACTTTTCTTCTCTCCTTAAAGATAAGGAAAAGCCTACACCTGGAAATACCTGTTCCAGAACAACTCATCAGTATCCAGAACCTACAGGGCTGCTGTATCACACCTACTACTGCCCTGTTTGGTTAAGAACATCTGGGTCACCTCCTCCACAGCATTCTCCTGTACTCAAAGGAACCTATCAAAATTTTTTAATTAACTCCTTCTCTACCTTCCCATTTTTATTCTCTTCTACCACTTTACACTGGTACCTACAATCTCCTTCCTCTTTCCATTAGCCTTCCATCTGGCATTTGTGAAAGAGGCAGATGTTCAGGATCAGTTAAATGCAATGCCAGAGAATCAGTATTCCGTTGCAACTGTCAGAAGAAAAAAATTAGCAAATTAACCTGTTTCTCAAAGGGTGCCATTTTCCAATATTTCAGTAGAACTAGCACTGGTTCAAGATGCCCTCAGGTACTCTGTCAGTGTGCAGAGATTAACTTTTCAGCAAGAGTGAACCAGCACTGTATTTAGAAGCAAAGCCACAGGCTCCTGCCGCACACTGATGGGAACTGTTTCAAAAGACATGTGTCTGTCTAGAATCATCTGACAGGAAGTACTTCCCACCTGCAACTTATGAGCACTGTACTGCCACACAACACAGTTCGTAAGGAGCAGTTGCTGTTAATCCTGAAGCAGACATCTAGCCTAGTCACAAAGCTTCAGCAAGTTTCAACAAAGGGATGCCTGAATATACAGATAAGAAAAAAAAACCCCTAGCACTTCATGTTATTTTTTTTAAAGGAAATATTTAATTCAAACTAATTAGCAGATCTACTGATAAAACAAAAACTTCCTTCTCCGCTCAGAATTTTGGAAGGACCGCAGCTCTCCACAAAGAAAACCTTCACCAAGATCTTCACATCAGATCCATACTTCCAAGCTAGAAGCTCATTTATTTACAGCCTGCCAGGAATCACAGAAGTGGTCACCTTTAATCCAGGAGCGGGGTAAAAGCCCTCGACTATTTTGCTGTTGTCAAAGAGGCTGTAGGCGCCGTCGCGGATGGCCACCACGCCGCGGCTGCGGCAGTAGATGTCGATGCAATACATGTTCCTGAAGGCCAGCCTGATGTGCGTGGGGGACTGGGGCAGGATGGAGAAGCACTGGTAGGCAGTGTTGGTGCGTTGGGTCAGTCCCAGCATGGGCACGGTGGGGAGTTTGTTGATGGCGTTTAATGGAGCCTGAGTGTCAAACAAAACCTGGGAGAAAACAGAGACTGAGACATCAGATAGTTTATCTAAAAGGAAAGGTCAGGGAAAATGGGGCATAGCCGGGAAAATTAGGTGCTTTCTGGCAATGAGATCCATAAGCAATCATAACACCCACATAATTTTGAAGAGAACAGTTTAATCAGAATTCAGCTCCCAAGTATCTTGCAATTTGCTTGAGAGAAGTTTTTTTGGACGTTACCTGTAACAACTGCACCACATTTGGCGTTTTATTAAACATCTCCTGGAGCTGGTGCAGAATTGTGTTGTGACAGTTACTGCAACCTGAGTTTGGGCCAACAGTTCCCAGTGAGATGTGGAACTTCTGGAGGATGGAGTTCCACTGAATGCTGATCTGCAACGTCACAAACATAAAATGGTCTTGGGAGCCAGAACAAGCAGGTTGTAATAACAAGGTTATAAAAAGAGATTATAACAAGAAGGCTAGTCTGATTTAATTTTTCCCCCATTTTTCATCAAACCTCAATGGATTCCAAATTCACCTTCCTCAAAAGCTGCTGAGGTTGTGAAGCACAAAAAAGCACTGTCAGCTTTAACACCCCTTTGGCTGCCTGGATTGCTGGCAACCACAGAACTGGGCAATTATATCAGCAAGTCAACCAAAAAGCAAAAGAGTCTTTTCTGCCAAAGGTGAGACAGAGAAAATTAAACTCGAGAGATTTGTGCTGTGAAAAACTGACTAATGAGTTGCTGGAGGTGGACTGGTTTTCTTAAGTTACATTACACAAAAATGAGAACTGGATATGCTAATATGTAAGGATGTTAAATCCATACTGCTGCTCTGGCTACTTACATACATATAACATACATATGTATATATGTATACATATATATATATATAGATATGTATATATCTATTCACACACACTTCCCAATAAAATGCTCATAAAAATACTCCTAAAAATTCAGATTAGAAAATGAACACAAAAATGTTCCAGGAAGCAAATATCAAGTATATCAACTACGTTGCACCAGTTGCACTCAAAACTGTATTCCTAATCTGAAATAAACATGCACTTACTTCCTCCTCTACCTTGATCTTAAGGCAAAGGTGTGAGCAAGTACTCAGTTATCAAAGTAATTAATAAGTTGTAAATTCAAACACTACAGAGGAAGCTAGAGCTCTGAACAAGGGAACAGCACTGCTACAAAAGAATTAATGAACACCTCTTTGAAAACACAGCACTACATTTAGAAGTTTGTTGGAGTCCTCTCTTCTAAGGCAGAATTAGGCACTCACCTTACACTTATCCATATATCCCAGTACAGCAGTGACCAGTAACAACACGTACAGAGTTTTCCAGAAAAAGGCTGCCCCCCCAGCTTTTATCAGTCAGAAGCACAGAATGGTCCTTCCCACAGTATGAAGCATCCAACAGAAATTCTCAAAAATTCTGAACTTCTAGCAACCCAGCAAATCAACAAAGCAACATCTTCTACTTTTGTTTTTTTCTACATTCATCTATATTAATTCCACAATAATGTAACATAAGGAAATATTCTGTAGCAAAATTCTCAGAACTCCAAACTAATCCATCCAGTTTTCAAACATAAGGAGTTACTTACTGAGCTCCCCTTGGTAGTTCCATAACAAAGGATAAGTTTTCGATAGTTGTAGATCCGAACTTCTGAAAAAATGTTTAAGTGGTTGGGGATGTCTTTGAAGAGAGGAGGGAGGAGAGTTAGAGGTGAGAAAATCACAGTCATCTGTAAACGCATCATTTTGACAAAAAGAAGGTGATTTCTGTACCTGGTAAGGATCGTGCAAACTCCAGGACACACTCGTACAGCCGAGCAATACTGTTCCAGTCATTAAGGAACATCTCGACCACCTTGCGACCCCCAACTGGTTCAGACAACTGGTTTTCATATGTCAGGTAAACGTGACGGGTTGGTCCTGCAGTGTGAGGAGATGGCAAATACTGATCAACCCCGTGGCTTCTGAGCTGTGGTTTACAGCCTGTGAGTGAACTGTAGCAAGTGAGGCCCATTCAAATAACACAAATGCATCAACTCAGCAGTCAGAATTCTGATTAAGGTACACTGTGGTTTATTAGAAATCTTAGGAGCAGACAGCTGTCCAGCAACATCAAGACATTAAAACTACTGGAACAGGCAGTGTAAACTGCAAAGAAACAAAGTTTACCAGTCTTCCTCAATGAAACTTGCCTTGTTCCCTGGATGAAGTGCTGTTCAGCGGGCAGTTTGCAAACACCAGCTCGGCCACCCACGTGCGATTATTTCTACCTTGTAGTCGGAAAGTGCAATCAAGAAGAGATCGGTCCAGAGCCTTCTGTGTTTCCTCGTTCACACCTTTACAGGGAGGAATTCTATACATGACAAAAACCAAAATCTCCATTACACACAGTACAGTTCCAAAAGTAACTATAGTGCCTTCTAATATTTCCTGAAGGACTCCCAAGTCTGGACATGAACGAATGAACAAATCAAAAGCAGAGGCAGCTGGACTGCACAGTGAGATAACATATTCCTCTTCAAGGACTGTAATAAATGTCCCACAAAAGAACTCTGAGCTAAGATCAATCTTTACATGGATCCAACACCTGCAAATTACAGACTGTTAAAGGATTTACTGAATTGTCCTTAACTCCTGGTGAACTAAGAACTCACCTATATAAAGCTATTATACAGAGAAAAAAGCCAAAACCCATGAAAATAAGTAAGTTCTGTGGCAATCTGAATTCATTTGCCTTCTAGAACAAGTTTGCTCTACATGCAATGAATAACTTGTCAGCTCCCTTAGTACTCACTAATTTATTCGTACCCCAGTGTGTGAATTGAGCTCAGGGGACAGACTAAATAAAGCTTAAGTAAAAACATGCCAAACTCTTTCTTAAATTCCTTGAGGATCTAGCTAGAATTTTCATGTTCCACCCTTAACTGCAGCTCACAAGTTCTCCGCTCATATGCTAAGTTAAAAAGGTAGGGCCTGATGCATTTAGAGACTGGTGCCTTTATGTCACTGTACATTTCTGCAGCATAAAAGGAGCTATGAAGGTTTTACACTAGGAGGTGTCTTTGGGTTTGTGGTTTTTTGCTTTCAACTGATTTGCTGCAGGTCCAATTATTGGCTGGCATTCCTCAGGGTTAACACAGGGGCCCATACTATTAGCCCCCTATTAACAGTTTCAGTATAACTGTTTCAATAGCCTGCGTGACACAAAAGAATAGCAAATTTGTAGATGATGCCAAACTGAAGGGAGCACTTGACATGCTGGAGGTCAGGGCTGCCTTTCAGAGAGATCTCACATGCCTGGAGGAACAAGTTAACAGGAACCTCATGAAGTTCCATGAAAACAAATGCTATGTCTTGTACTTGGGCCTAAATAACCTCTTAAATTACTGTGTGATTCTCAGATATTTCCTCTACAAGTGCCTTCCCATGCAATTGTCTTTTCTGGGATTCCTGGCACTTTCCCCTGCAATTTCACATAATTGTCAAATAAGATATGGAATATGTAGACCTCTGATCTAAAACTGCATGTTCATAAATCATCACATCTTTCTTAGCACTGCCTGGATTTAAGGATTGAGGACTGTCAAACTGTTTTCAGAGCCCCTCAGTTTAGGCTAATGAAGGAAACAAATTGTAGTTGGATCTTTGTCTATTCTTATTTTCCTCTTTCTCTAGCACTGCTTCACAACCAAGTGAAAGACATATAGTAGTAACAACCCTTCAAAAAAATGGAAAAATAACCCCAAAACAAAAATCCTGCCCCTGTGCTGATATTATTATTGTTACTCTCCAAGCAAGCCTTTTGTTCTCTCAAGTGTATTTGCAGTAATAAAATGAAACACAGAACATATACTCTTACTTTAATAAACGTATTGCATGACTGAAGCCATCTCCTTCTACTTGTACTCCCTGGTGAGGAATGTCCATATTGGATAACTAGGAATGAACAAGAAAAATGTTATTTCAAGCAAAAAACCTGTAACTTTTCCAAGGATTTTTTCCCCCCAAGGGTGACAGATGTTTCACATCCTCAAGGATTGGAAAGCCAAAAAATTGTCTGTGCAAATTATATAAAGTTGTCTCCTAACGCTTCCCACAAGTACTTCTTTCATCCTCATTTTCCCTTTCCCCTCAACTTTTCACGCTTTTTGCAGTGCTTCGTATTAAGAGAAGCAGCTCTAACAAGACTAGAACAACACAATGTAGAACACTGAGTCACCCAGGCTCAGCTGGCAGGGGAACTCCAGAGTGAGCACATGACCAAAAGTTTGCCAAATAGTCACATCTAGACATGAGAATCAGGAGCAGGGGAGGGGAAGAAGGAAACCAAATATTTTTTAATACCTACCTCTATCCGAAGCCCTATAAATGGCATATTTGTATCACACATGGCTACAATATGAGCTAGCACTTTATTGAAGGCACACATTTCTCCCGACCGTTTTGGTTTCTTGGGTTCTATGGAACATGGATCTCCAGATAACTAGAATTAAAATAAAGACAAATGTACTTGCATAGTTAGAGTAAACACTTTGAAGAGCTGTCAGAGAATAACCTCATTCATTAAAGTGTTAAATGAATCACACCCTGAGCACAAACTCCTGAAAGAATCCACTTCAGGACTGAAGCAATTCAGTCAAAGACTGTCCTTAAAACAGTACTTATATATCACTCAGCCATGTTAGCCTGACCCCAAGAAATAACTCTTATCCGCCCCTGCGAGTCCTTCAAAGTATACACGTGGCCCAAAGTGTACCACACAGATACCAGCACTCTGCATATATAATATGTACAAAACTCCTCTGCACAGAGCTCTGCCTTGCCTCGGGAGAGCAGCTGAGAAGGCCTGGCACGAATTAAAGGACAACTGTTACAAAACAGTCTCCCAGCACATCCCTAGGTCAGCAGTCCAGAGAACCAGTACAAGTAAGATGTCAGCCATACAAACTCTGGAAACATGGCTACTAAAGCTGGAATTGATGCTCAGAACCTGTGTTGAGCTTTCATGCACTTTAACCACCCCACAGGCTTTTGGAACACGTACCTTGCGCTTGACACCACTTTTCAGTTGTTTGCCACTTTTTGTGTCCAGTACCAACTCTTCAATGTTTGGTTTAAACTGCTGTAGTAAAAGTGCAGTGGCAGGGCTGTCATCTCCTTCAGCATAGCTCACAGACAGAAAATGGTACTTGTACTCAAGTTCTGTGGGGTTGCCAGGAACATCAAACATCTCTACAACCTATATTTAAATAAAAAAAGAAATTGAGAAGATTCTCAAGATAAGAGTAAGTCTAATTCAATTCCTGTCCTCTCCCTTTCAAAGAACAGATATCAGCCTTTTCCAAGAGATTAATCCTGTGGCTAGGAAAGGTATCCAAGAAGAGAAGGAAGACCAAGACCTTTCAGGAAACACAGAGAAAGGGAAGGCTGCTGAGTAATAAATCTCTATATGCCCTCTTCTCTATGAGCCTGAGTACATAACAAACCCATGGGAGAAGGGAGAGAGAGGAGAGGATCAAGCATTACATCAACCACTTGGTTCCTAACGGTAAGAGTTAACAGTACAACAAACTGCCTGGGATATCCATGACTGGAAGCAAAAGACAGAAGCATTTTTCAGTTACTTACAATGTAGTATTGGGGAAGGCGAGTGAGTTTGATGAACAGTTTGTGTTTGGAAAGGTTTCCCACTGGATGGCTGGCATAATTAGCTAGTTGAAGAGTTTCACTGCTCACTGTAGGCAGATGTTTTATAGACTGTTTGCAGCGCTGCTGTCCAAGCCAGAACCTTGCAGGGAAATAAAGGTATTAGTACCCTGAGATTGGCTTAATGATTCTAATATACTGCTGTGTAGACCATTAGTGTCAAATTAAGAGTCAGGCATATTCTAAGTCAACATCTATCACTGCAGCACAAGTTAAATAAAGAAAAATCACATTAAAAATTTCATTACTTTATATTTTAGCACTATCTTTACATCTTGTCTTCAGCTTAAAAGACAACTGTTAATTCAAGAAGAAAAACCCTGAAATTATTTGCCGAATAAATATTTATATACTACATTATGAAATTACAGTATAAAACAAAGAAGGGAAACATTAAAAAAGCATGCAGATGGCAGTTATTTGACAACCTGGAATCTTCAATCACTTTTGTGTATAGAAAAGAAAATATTTGCACCGTATGTTGGTAAGCAATACAGTAAAAAAAATCACTGAAGCTGCATGTCACTCTGGGTTATGTTATGAACAAACCCATTCACCTGAATAAGTTTGGACGTGAAGAACTACATGCAAGGCACCAAACTTATTCTCATATTTGGAATTAAACTCTGTCCCACTCCAATGTATTTTGGCTATAGTGGCAAGGCCAGAAAGACTAGCTAGGCTTGAAAGGGACTCAGAAATGCATGGCTTGGGTATTCAGTCAAACTTCTACTGACAACAACAGTGGAAAGTGTGGGTGCTGAGCATCTCTCCATCATAACACACCACATTTATTCTCACAGACACATGTCAGATACAGCTGTCCCAAAAGATATTTTGTGGACTGCTGAGCTTCCTCAGAAACTGCAGCACTACCCAAGCCATTATCTCAAGTACATCATTTATAACAAAGGGAGGTTGATTAGTTTCTCCAGGGTGCCAGTGCTTCATGCATCATCAAGCTTCTTTTAGAAGCAGAATTCCTCAAATAGAGATTTCACCCTGCAATTAACTCAGAGCACTGGGAATTTCCAAAATGACAGAGCAGGTGGAACTCCGTTCTCATGCAGACGCAAACTGTGTTTGTATTATTTGCTACAATCTCTTATGGGAGCCAAATGTATCTTGTGCTTAAATCTCAGGGCCTTATGGAAGGAGGATTAGAGGCTTAAACCAGCAAGGGCTGAAGTGATGGAAGATAAACAGGTATTATTAAAATCATCCTAGGCCACTTCCTGGTTTTTCCTCTGAATTGTGAGAAGGGAGATCATTCTTGCTGAGAAACAAGCAGAGTTCAGTTGTAGAAACAGAGCGGAATAAAGGATACAGAAGATGAACATGAACAGAAAAAGAGATTCTCAGGATGCAAGTGCTCTGCTACTGACTTAAAAGTGAAAAGACTTCATGCAAAGTGTGCACATAGCAATGCATGAGGCTACACGTAAGGGGAAAAACTAAAGAAGGACTATGGAATCAAAGAATTTCTTCCACTGCCTTAGAGGAGATGGCAAATACCCTATGGTGGTAAAACACAAAGCCATGCAAGTGTCATCATCCAGAATACAAATGTGGTGATTCATTCCATGCAAACTAAGTGAATTGTTCCAGTCACTTACTTGAGCTGCTGGAGCCAAGGAATGATTCGCTTCATATCATCATTAACAGACTTCTCTATGTCATCGAGTGTCAGTTGATCTACAAGAACATCAGGTGAGTGAATGGTCTTAGCATCAGTCCTTCAAACAGAACTTCAAACTTTCATTGGAAGTGTCTCATCTAATTAATCTCAGAATCATATAACAGCCCAGGTCTGGGCTTCAAAGCGGACCTTGAAAGATCATCTGGTCCAACCTTTTGTGGGAAGGGGAGCATAGATGAGGTTACCTAACACCCTGTACAATTGCATCTTGAAAACCTCCAGTGATGGGCACTCCACCAAAACTCTCAGGGGGCTGTTCTAAGGATTGTTTGATTTCTCTGTAAAAAATTGCTTTCTCATATTAAGGTGAAACTTCTCCTGGTGCAACTTCTAATTGTTGCCCCTTGTTTTCTCCACACAGCTCATTGTGAGGAGAGAGATTAAGGTACCAACAGATGATCCATAATGCTTGTAAGACCACAGCAGGATGCTATTAACCAAATAAATTAAATGAACTTTCTTAAGCAATGTGAAACCTGAAGTCAGACTTGAATAGAAGTAACTCAAGATGTGTAAGATCACATGATACAATTCTCACTCAGGTCCATATGAAATGACCCCATCTATTAACAGCACGAGCCAGGAATCATGAGTTATAAAGAATAGGCATTGCATTGACTCCCAACTATAATTACTCCATTGTCCTCTTAAAATAAACTTAACTGAACTGTGACACTCAAGCATGAAGATCTTCTTTTCCATTCCTCAGACTCCAATACCTAGATGATGACACCCAAGTGTGGTGTTCATCTGCTCACAAAACTTTGCAGATTGACAGAATGGTGCCCACAAAATTACCTCATAGCGCAGGACTCTTGCAAGATATGAAATACCTCCTGGTTTTCTGCCCACTTACCAACACCGTACAGCATCAGCTGGAACATTCCAGAGTGGAGATCAACAAATACATGCAGGCACTCTGATCGACCACATGGTTCCAAAATTGGAATTACAAGAGTTGGGAGAGCCGTCTCAATGAATGCTAAACAAAAAAATTATGTTAATAATTTCACTCAAAATTCAAGCTTATATGAAAACCTAGCCCATTATAATAAAAAAAACCTGCGTGGTTTTAGAGAAACAAACCTCACTTGCACATTATTACAGCATTAACCTAAAGAGGAAGCTGAATATAAGAATTGCTCTGTGAGAACAGTGACAAACCAATGAGAAAAGGCAGACCAAATCTGAAGATTATTAATCCTTGACTATCTTTCAATTCACTGCTTCATAATTATAAGATCAATCTAAACCCCAAAAGTTTCAACAGAAGCTTAAGGAAAGTCTCATCCAAAACTAGTTCAAAACAGTGAAAGATTTGCTTTCAATTCTGAACACAAACCAGTTTTACAGTAGGCAAATTTTAACCCTTTAACCCAGACTACAATGTTCTACCAGCTTCACCTATTACACTGCATTTAGATGTATGGGTATTTTACAATTACCAATGTAAAATAATTTAAAGCTAAATTTTGTTAATTCTGAACACATTTCCCTTTATTTTTTTTTAAAGTTTAAATTAATGAAAACAAGAAACATCAAGAGAAAAGGAAACCATTCTTAGATACAAATGGAAATGAACTAGAAAAACCTCAGCAGAAAATACATACAATTGTCATTAACATTGTAGCTCTTAAGAATGGCTTTCAGCTCCTGGAGTTTTTGATGAGATCTTGCATGGACACTGTCTATTAGGAGTTTTTCTATTGATAGGTGGTCAATCTGTAAAAAAGAAATGTACTTGAGTAAGCTCGTCTTTGATGCGTAGACTTTCTGCATTAGCACACTGGTACAAAGGTACTTAAACAACCACTTCAGAAATAATTTGCTTAGAACTGTGGTGAGCCACATGGACTATTAACTTGAGTATGTGGAGCACTATAAAATACAACAAGCTACCATGAGATTCTGTCTGTGCAGCAGGCAGTGGGAGGGGTTTTGAGCTAAGATTAGAAGAAGATGTAAAAGAAGTTTCACAAATTATGCTGTTACCACTCCCTGTGCAGACCTAGTTGTTCTGGATCAAGGTTGGTCGATTTTCAGCTCTGCTTTTTTTCCCCAGCCATTTCTAACTAACCTGAGCTAAAGAAAAAAGACCCCAAACCCAGAACACCCAAAGGTGGTCATGAGGATATGTTTGCTTCTACACAAGCATACATGCAGCTGTAACATGAAATTCAACAAGATTAAGCCCTGCTAATGGGATAACAATGGAGTGACAGACAGTGGATATGAGCAACTCCACTGAATGCAACAGTGTCTACGGGCTTGCATCTACAGTCTCTTGCACTGCTGAAGCTCATGCCAGTACTTATATTCACTGTAACTTGTGCAACCAAAATTGAAGCATTTCCATTTACATTCATTCACATTACAGTCATATTATTTACATACTTTGCATAAGCAAAGCTCCAGATTACTGCAAAACGTTTTTTCTAGGTAACCTCACATTGTTTTGAAAACTGTACAAGCTGAATTAAATTTTATTCCAGCACAGGACATAAATGCCAAAGAGGTTCATACACCACAGAATTATACAGAATTTCAATGCATGCCTTTGTATGCACCAGAATGACCTTCCCCTAAAGACGAGCTTTCCAAGACAAGGCCTTAAAAACCAAGTCTTAATCCATCCACAGAAGCATTTCAACTCAGCAACTGCAATGGGTTATATCTTCCTCTCTAAGAAGTGACTACATGTTCTATAGCTCCATCCAATTTTCAGCAGGCTAATGCAGAACAACTGGCTCAAACATGTTTGTTTGTGCCACTGTTTTATACAGTATCTTAAACAAACAGAAACCCAGCGTGCCATCTACGTCATTACAGCTGAGATCATTATTCAAACACTACAACAGCACTGTATATACCACAGCTGATAATTTTTTAAGCTCAGAGCAAGTAGTTTTAAAAGGAGACAGCATTAACTTTGATAAATCTCAGTTTTACAGTGGCTTCGTATCTTAATCTACAGGCTGTAGACTGGATTCAGTGAACTTAGACTGTGTCAGCTCCAGTGGATCTTCAGCAGATGTTCTAGATAAAGAGCATTTTCTCAGATTTACACATAAACACAGCATCTTCACTAAATCAATTCTGTATTTAGTAGCCTAAACATGCTATGTATAGTATGTATTTGCTATACTGACAGAATTTCTACTCTAAAAGTAGAGCAGAAGGCTACCATGCTTCACTAGATTTCCCACATCCCTCTGTAGCTGAAACATATGCAGTTCTTGACATTCACCGTATAGACTTGTCTGTCAGCACTGGTAATGTGATAGGCCAAGAGGCTCAAAAACAAAATACATACAGGAGGTCGAGGCTACCATTGGTAGAAAGTTCTGTGACACTGGTGAAGAATCTGAGCTCGAGAGTTTTTTTCCTGTGGAAAAACTGTACTGAAAGTGTGAGGACTACAGCACTCACTCCAGTTTACTAACTCTCCTAAACCCAAACATTGTAAGAAATAATGACAAACAGACATCCTGATATATCACAGCCATATTTGCTGAGGAATTTATAGAGCATTTATTATAAAATCCAGAATGCAGTTTTTCTTCAATATGTTTAACCAGGATCTAGAATTATCACCAGCGAAGCATGACCCAAGTAGGAAGATGACTGCAGTTACGCATTTTGGATCATTGCAACAATCCCACCTTTAGAATACAGGAATCTGAACATTCAAATAAGCCACATGATACAATCTGGTTAGAGATAATGTAAAACTAAGCTTCACCTAACACTTGTAACAAGCAAACCACATGAGCTCTTCAGCACAAGATTTCCAAATCATAATGCAAGATTTTCTAAAGTGGATAGCACTGCTGGGTAGCCAACTCCAGTGACAATGAGAAGCTGATTTTCAGAGGAGCTCCAAGACAGGAAAGGAAAGAACTGTCTCTATAAAGCATTTCAAGCAAAACCCTAATACCTGATATGCTGCTGTTGTTTCCCCCCAGCCTCAGTATTCTGTCTCACAAGTGGTATATAATGCACTGTGAAGTAGGTGCAATTTTTCAGATGAAATCAAGGCCAATAATTTGTAACAAGAATTTGAGGTCCCCACATAAACACTACACAACCTACAGTACTACTTACTAGAAATCTTAGAAACAGCTCTTTAAATAGAATCGAAGTGGAACAAACTGACAGTTCAAAGCACTTGAGTTTTTGATTTACAAAATCAGATGCTTCCTACAAAGCAAACCTTTACCTTCATGGCTCTTTCCATCAGTTTGGAATCACAGGCTGGCAGTGGAGGCTCATGAGATATTTGTAAGGGTTTTGAGACATCAGTTTCATCAATTTTTATAGTGACCTTATGGACAGATGCAGTCCCCGTTTTCCTGCCAAGTACCTGTTGACTTAAAATAAACAGAATAATTAAACCACGCAACTGGAGGAAGAGAAAATATGTTTTTCACAATCTAAACCTTGGTTCAGTTTAGGTAAAGTGAGTGTTCTGGTTAAAAACATTATGTCTGCTGAACTGAAAAAGGCATTTGTTTTAGTTGACATTTTAAAGCAGAACTGTTGGGAAACTGTAACTACACGAAGCATTTTAGATGACTGCAAATTCAACACAATCTGAAGTGTACTTGGATTGCTTTTTAAAAATTTATCTAGTGCCAGTCAAGTAATAAATATAATAAAAGACTGACAAAGAACTAATTAATTTTTAGACATCTGTGTAAATACAAAGTAATTTATAACTGTATCCATTGCTCTTCTGTACATTAATGTGCAACCTATACTTCTTTGCAAATCAAGTAACATGTGTAGGTACCTAATTACAAGAATTTAGGAGCCCCACATCAAAAATAAAATTCTGAAAATTATGGCAAAAGCTTGTCAAATATAATCCCTCCTGTTATTTTCTTTATTGTTTGCTAACAGTCCTTTTAAAATTAACTTACTTCCAAACAGAGAGTGAGAGACATTTCCCAGCATGGTACCGCTCCACTTGCACAAGGTCACCCCAGCGCTCTCGGATCAGCATTAGTGTTTGTGAATGCAAGACTTCCAGCTGAAGAGCCAGGCAGAAAGAGTCTAATGCATGGAGTTAAGAAAATATAAAATGTCCAAAAAGTCTGTACACTACATAAACCTGTTTCTGTACACTACATCAATCCATGTGTCGCTTATGTCAGACAAGATGCCGTCTGAAAACACACTAATGTACCAATCCAGAGATAAAAACATATCAACAGCACCAAATATTTCTCAAAGGGGTTTTCTTTTTTTTGTGGTTTTCTAAACTCTAAACTAGGACAGGTTGTTAGACAAGGGAATCACAATAGCCTTGTTTTACAGATTTCTAGTCGTCATCATCTTCTACTGCAAAGATGATTACTAACAAAGAAATTCAACTCACCCTATCATTATTACTAACCCCATGTCCCACGTGACTCTTTCTGCAGAAACAGTTTCACAGAAATCCATTTCACATTGTCAAGCAATCTGCCCTTTGCAAGTGGAAAATCACTGCACATCCTGTATCTCCCCTCATTATTCACGGAGGTACAACAGAGTTAACACACCTCCATCAACTGCACTTTACTGCAGTTCTGGATAGCAGGAACTGTCAGCTCCCAGAACTTACAAGTCAACTCTGTATTTCATCTCCAAAATTAGCAGCTGCTGCTGCACTGACTTACCACACAACCTGCTGCCTTCAATACCTTGCCTTCAATACCTCACCTTCACCTTTGCTGATTTAGTGTGTAGAATTAAATTTGACATGCAGGCACCTGAGAATTACTGCTTCCAAGGCCATCATTTACTTCAAGGCCTCTATAACTTCACACCCAGACATTTCCCCCAAGCTTAACAGGGAATTCATCTTTATTGACCTCCAGCCACTAAGAAGAGCAAGGCTGTATTAAACACCTAATTCAGAAGCCCCTTTCAGAAGGATACGCAAACAGTTGTACATGTCCTGAAGTGGCTTTTCATCAGCAAACAGCCGGGACTGGACCAACTGATGGATGAAATTGATCTGCATGCTGTGAACCAAGGCTCGACCATCTTTTGCAAATGAAAAATAATTCACATTAGCCATCAGGAAATTAAGTATTTAAAATAATAATAAATTAATAACAAAAATAAAAAAGACACAGCTGTATCAAGCAATTTCCGTAGCCGGTTTTATAACAAAACAACAAACTGCTTGGTTTACTCTGCAAATTTCAGTCACTCTACTACACCGTAATAGTATAGCATTGTTAAAAGCCTATAAAGCAAGGTCAAAACAGGACAAGCATATATAACTCCATTTTCTTAAGCAGTGATATGAACAAGACCAACTATAAACAAGACTTACACAGTGTCTGAGACAAATATCATGTTAAAAACAAAGTGTAAAGGCTTGATTTTTTTTCTTTACCACCAGTTTCCTTGTCTTCAACCAAAATTTCCAGCTTGAGAAGGCGCCAGGGGATGTCAGGGTCATCACCCATCACTGTCAAGGTGGCCTCAAACTCACCCTCAACTCGAAACTTCACACGGCCATTGGCTGAGGAAGAGAAGAATGTTTTATTTCACTCAGTTTCCTAAGATGCCTGAAAAAAACAGCATGGTAGCTCCTGGCACTCATAAAGGATTACTTCCCTATCATTTCTGCTCTGTTGCTTATGTTTCCGTGCAACTCTGAACATTTTACAGTCTGCAACAGACCCAATGTCAATAAGCAGAACAGACAGATGTACAAACTGTCCTGAAGTTAACTTGCTAAATCTGATAACTTGTTAACACTTGTGCTTCTGTAATACAGAGTAACACTGAGCTGACTACCAGTCTGACAAACAAAACATCTGGCTCAAATATTCCTATTCTTTGCTACTATCAACAATGAATGCTTTCAGCAATATTCAAACGATATTCAGAACATGGATCTCAGCCCAGACTGAAATCTAGCCCTGAAAACTCATCTCACTGTGAAGCATTTATTTAATATTAAAATATTATAAAACCATTTTCATGCGAGGAAGATAATATTTTGCAGAATTTATATATATACACAACAGGCAAAGTTGCACACTATTTAGCTAATTGACATGTACATCCTCACACCTCTGTGAACACTGCTATCTGTTTCAAGAATTTTGGGCAAGGACTTTAAAACTATGCAAGCAAGGTCATAAAAAGAGTAAGAGGCAGAGCAAACATTTAAGTACAAGTCTTTACTCGAACCTGCAGGTCAACCTTCTTCTCAATCATTTAACAAATTATGTCATATACCTTTACAATTATAGACATACAGAAATATTCCTGAAAAAAATTTACCCATTTAATTCAAGAAGTTTCATTTTCAAGAGCACCCTAGACATACTCTTAAAACAAACCACACTCCAAACAAGAAACTAATAGTCATTGAAATATTCAGTTAAACGAACTCTCAAAACTGTCAAGAGCTCAGATATTTTATCCATATTATCCATCATTTTATCCATTATATCCATCCATATTATCATTTATACTTCCATTGGACAAAAATGTCTCTAATACCAATAGTGCAAGCACTCACACAGGGACTAGAGAAAACTAGATTCTTCAGGAACATTTTTGATCTAGGTCTGTGGAGAATGGTTTACAAATGGCTTCCCTTATTCTGGTTAAAAGCATGGACTAGGCAAATTCCCACCCTATTCTCTGTGATTCTGCAATAACCTAGTCCAGTTTATAGGCATCTTTCCTGTAAAACAAGGTTGTCTTAATGTTTACCACTATTTGGGCTAAATGAAAACAGAGATCTCAATACAGTTTAAGAGATCTAGCACTGTGGTGAGCCACTGAACAAAAGGCATGCATAAATATGAACAAACTCTGTGCCTGAACATGAATATCAACACAGCTCAAAAAAGCAACATTAGAGTGACTTCTTTAAACTCAAGTTCAAAGAGTTTCTGCAGAAAGACCTAACAGTTGAACTAAGTTGCATTTTAAAATTAAATTAAGATGAAGTAGTCCAATGACTGTTTCATAAATATTTGCTGAAAGAGCAAGACAATGTCTAAAACCTTTTGGCATTACCTGCACAGGATTTCTTCCTTAAAGTAAATAATATTTCAGCAATATTATCAGTGCCCTCATTTTTCAAACAGGGAAAAAAACCAGCAGCATCCTTAACAGTCTCACTTAGGCTATCTCTTAGCTTTCCTTTAGCATTAAAACAACTATTTTAAATCAGCCTGCAATACAGTTCTTACCAACTGTAAGATTTGCCAGCTGTGGAGGGAGATCCGTAGTCACGAGTCGATGGCGAAGGATCTGGTTTAGCTGATGAAGCGTGGTTTGCTTCTCACTCTTTGTTATTGGGTCAGGAGGGATTATTTTATCCTGGTACAATAAACACAAACAAGTCTACATATCTCAAACACGTGTAACACATTGACAGCAGCAATTGTGAAAACCAACCAGACCAGAAGTCTGAAAATATAAATACTACAGTTCATTGCCCAATGAAGTTTTATATCATACATCCACAATTGCTTTCTAGCTGATTACATTTCACCCAAGACTGACCACTGAATAAAATCACTAAATTTGGCGGAACTAAATAAATGGAGGGAATGGTTTACTGGAAAAGAGTAACTTGTTCAAACAGGAAGTGTTCTGCATGAGAAACCGACACTACAGAGACTTGGCACTAGGCCTGTATTGAGCTACAGCTCCATCTGCACGCACACAATTAGTTTGATTACCCTGTATTTTACGCTGTACAGGGGATTCCCACACCCCCCAGACATGACAGAGTTATTTACCCTAATGCAGGTGGGCAGCCGAGGGTAGGATCCAGTTGTCAGAACATCAATTGCATATGGGATGGCAAAGCTGGGCAGCCGAGCATGAACCAAAGCATCTCGAGCCAGCGACGCCAGACGATCAGCTGTGTCCACAAACAGGATGGCTTGCTGATCTAAGAAACTGGATATCATCTGCAGAGGACAAGGAGTTAAAAAAAAAGATGTATGTGTCCAAAAAATGCACAAATCAATGGTTCTTTATATTCAGGTTATCTGTCACTTCCAATTCAAGTAACTACTTTTACAAAACAAAGAAAGAATGAATATTCTGGCCACTTCCTACATTCACCGCAAGGACTCTTAAAATTCACATGGCATTCCTGATGCTGTGGGGGACCTGTACAGCCTCACAGCTCTTTATCTGCTGATTGCTACTGGAATGTAACCATACTTGTTTGTAATCAGCAGGGACTTGTTTTTCTGCAATATTCTGGACTTTATTCTTATTTATCCAAGATCAGGATGAAAGTGATAATAAGAACTAACACCCTCAGATCACCATCTTCGTTGTCCTACTACTTTAACCCGAAGCATTCCTGAAACTATGCGCAGACAAGCCTTTCATTTTATGCCACTGATGAGTTTTTGGGATCATGAACTGTTAAAAAACAAGACTATACAACTGCTAAACAGGAATTTAAAAAAAAAATTCTCTAGTAAAAAGAAGTCAGGGTGTAGCAATAACCCACAACTCCCAGAGACTGTTTCTCTTGTCTCTGACTTACCGCACACTTTTCCACCTTCCCAGCATTATTAGCCCACTTGACCAAGGCTAATAAACGAACAAACAGCTGACGAGTGCGACTTGCAAACTGCACTATCTCTATTTTTCTGGAAAAAAACAAATTAACATTAAGCCAGTGCTCAGATATATAATAAAACTGTAATTGTAACAGTGTGCCAATTAAAAAAAACAGAGCTGTAATGGTAACTTCTAATTGTGTTAATGCAGGCATCAGTAATATGTGGCTTGTTTGATTAAGAGCATGAGGGGAAAACGTCTCTGTTGTGAATACCTAACAACATACACAGATTCTAACAAATCAAGATTGTTTGGGGAAACAAAAAAGCATATTCATAGGAATTAATCACTGACTATAAGAGAAACAATTTCATACTGAACTCACCTAAATTATCTTTACACCTTTAACGGGATTTCCCTAAGGTTTAAAATAAAATTTAAAGTACCCAAGGGTTACAGGACCTGACAGTAACATTACACTTACATTCACTGTAAATAAATAAATAAATAAAATACTAAACAAAATATCATTCTAGCATTTTCCCAACATCTTTACACTGTATGTTACAATATGGAAATAGGGTGGTGGTGGGGAAGACCACAAAAACCCCACCCTTTAACCTTCCTCTCCATTCCTGCCTTGCAAAGAAATTGAGATAGGAACTTACTGGCTCTCAGTATTACTCCCACCATTCTTTGCACGAGATAGTCAAAATGAAGGAGTGTACGTCTGCATGTCTTCAGAGTTATTTTTTGTAAAAGAGAATGCAATAGGGGCACAGGCAGATTTTCATGCTTCATTACAGATCTACATTGTAGATGCATCAGGCAAGACACACAGATCTACACTGTAGATCTGTAATACCATACACTCTGAAATATCACTTCATCAACTGTTTATAGATGTTTCCTTCCCTTTCTATGCATCCAATTTACTAATTTCACCATGTTTTTTTCTATTTAGTTTGAAAAAAACCCCAAACTTAAGCTTTTTTTTTCTGATATGGTTTTCTAAAGTAACTGAAGCATTTGGACAAAAAGAACATTAATTAGTGCATAATATATTGGCCTCTACCAAAGAGAAGCTGCACCTCCTTCTGATCCCAATCTGTGAAATACAAACTCATAACACAGAGAGAGCCTGATTCTGCTGAGAGTGCTGGTGAAATGAGGTTAACTCTTTTGGGCAAGTAAAGCATAATCTGCTTGCAGCAGATGAACATGAAAGGCCAGAAGCACAACTAATACCATCTGGTCCTGTTTCTTCCATTACATACTGTGAACCTCATCCAAGAACTTGGGAATTAAGCCAATAACTTCTCTGTGCTCTATAGCACATGTTTTGGAATGGCATTCAGCCTGATATTAAGATTTCAAGTGGTGGACAAGCTGCTATACGTACACACTGCTCTAACAGTAACTACACTATGAAAACAAGATGTTGAAAAATTTGAAAGATGCAGAAAAACTTTATGAGATTTGAAAGATGATTACAGTGAGACTTTAGAAAGCCAGCAATCTCTCAGACAAACTCCACACGGGTTGCCAAAATCTAGCAGTCATGTCAAACACCTATGGTGAAAACAGTGTGATAGCAGGAAAAATTCAAATTGATATTCTGTGACTGCAAACAACAAAAAACCCCCACAACCCCCAAAAAGCACAATGATTTAATAATAGAAATGATTGACGAATCTAGACAGAGTATTCCAGTTATGGTTCCATTATTACCACTTAAATCAAGTTAGAGAAGACTTGTTACTTTGATTTGACAGAACCCTGCTTCCAGAACCACCACCACCATCATCCCTGAAGGACAACTGCACTGGGAATTTACTTCTCTAATACAAGAAAAAGGCCTTCAAATTTGCTGCATTATCCTTCATTATAAGTACATGATCGTATGCTGGGCTACACAAAAATATTCAAGGAAGATGAAATTTCAGGGAAGAGTTTATTTACAAAACAAGAAACAAAAACAAAAAATCTTTCTAACAACCATGTTGCTCAGTGCATTTTTTTATCCCAGTCTTCACTGCTCAGTTTGGATCTCAGGTTTCAGGTCCTTCAGACTAATGGATGAGTCTGGGGGAGTGAAGCATTAGCTACAGCAGAATTAAATCAAGTTAAGGACCACTTAAGCAAGCTTGAAATACAAAAGTCCACTGGAGTGGATGGGTTGCATCCAAGGATTCTGAGAAAGCTAATCTGTTCCACTGTAAAGCTGCTCTCTACCATTTTCAAAACCCACAGTGATCAAGGGTCTCGATGAGACCAAAAAGGCAAACACCACGTCCTTCTTCAAGAGGAGGATCTAGGGATCTATAAGTCAGTTGGCCTGAGTTCAGTTAAGAAAAAAATTTACAGGACAAATCTTTCTCTAAATTAAGTCCAGATAAATACCAAGCATGAAATTAGCCTGGAAACAGCCACCAGAAATTTGCCAAGGGCAAACCACCCCTGATCAACAAATAGCCTTCTACAGCATAAACTGCTCTGTGATCAAGGGGAGCTCAGAAGATGCATTTACATTCACAGGAAACATGTGACATACAAGGATGGGCTGAGGAGGCTGAGTTTGCTCCTGCCTAAGAAGAAAAGGCTGTGGCAAGATCCTATTGCCATTTTTAAGGGAAGATGAAACCAGACTCTTTCCAGAAGTGCAGAAGGCCAAGGTACAACAGCTACAAACTAAACCAGTGAAAAAACAGTTAGACATGCGGAAAATAAAGAAACACAGTGATGTGGTCAAAGACTGAAGTAGGTTACCCAGAAAAAGATAATGATACTGGTGCAAAACCTACTCTCCATTACCAAGAAGAAAGACCCTAGATTTCCCCTGGAACTCAGCACTATTAATTTTACACCACAGTACTAAGGCTTTTTTTTAATCCAACCACTTTATTGTAAGAGTTATTTATTCCTACAATTGATAACTAATAAATGGCCCTGAAAAAAGTGCTGTATTATATTACGATGCATAATTTGTCATCAGTTTTTCTTAGCACAGCATCTTTTAAATAGGCACTGTAGTACGGAATTTATATTTTATGTGAACTTCATTAGAGGACATCATCATCACATCTTCACCAAAGTACATATGCCATGTCACCAGGCTCCAGCCTGGAGAAACAGAGCTGGAAGCCCAACTACTGCAGCCTTTGCAAGTCTCAAAGATGGAAAAAATATAGATAATTAAGCCACATTCCTACATATTTCCTCCAAGAGCTGGAAAGCCATTTCACCAAGAGGAGTTTTAAGTCAAAGCTAACAAGAATGTGAACATTTAATTTCAAGACAATTTCAGTCATAGGACAGTCTTTGCACATTGAAGGCTGCCTTATTTTCTTTTCTCTGTAATCCATTAGGATTTAAGTTGTTGCCCCAGAACCATGTGCCCAACAAAGCAGAATCCAACTTTACCTAGAAATGCTAAATATCTAGATGGGAAAAGCCCCCTCCATCAGTACAAGGGAGCTCTGGGCCCAAATCAAAAGTAGTTTCTTCAGGAAACAGTGTGATAATTAAAAACCCAAACTAAACCAAATCAAAACCCACACTGTTTCTCTTAATACAATACTACACAGAAGGAAAAGGGGTACAAGTATTCATTCCAGGTTATCATTGCATGAATATGGGATTAATCCCACATGTTACCAGAGTTTTGAAAGGTTTGAGATAACAACTCATGATCAGCCTGGTACATGGACCTCTTTATTAAGATTCTTAGGAATATCATAGTTCTATATCTCTCTAAAGAGATTTAGGTCAATTAATATGACATCACAAACAAAGGAAACAATATTCTGACCAGTTTCATAACATATATTAAGAGAAAAAAAAGGAAATTGATTTTTTTCATCTCAGCAGGGTGCTGTTCTAGTCTCTTACATTTGCCCTCTAATAATTTTCACACTTCAAAACCACGCAGAATGGGAGCAGAAAACAGTGTCCAGGATAAGAAAGATCAGGTAACACGTAAAAATGCAGACAGCTGTCATTGTTGAACTGCTTCTTCTGAACAAAACATTTCTTTATCACACAAACTAGAATCTATTTAAATTCTCCACTACCCTTTCACATCAGCTTTACTGTCAATTCATTGCTTCAAGATTCATTAAGAGAAAAAATGCCCTTAACAGAGTTCACCTACTATAACAGCAACAAAAAAAAGCCCAAACAACTATAAAACCAAACACCAAAAAACCCAATATTGTCATTAATGCCGTGAAAAATCCTGAAACTATGTAGTGACAGCAAGACAGACAGGGTTTATTTTCTTGCATAAAATCTAAAATTAGGACAAGAAGACTTTATTTAAATACAATACTGTACTCAGCTTAACATCCTAAACAAAGTTCTGTATTTTAACATGCATTACAGATTCTCTTATCATAACTCACCTTTCCATATCAGTCTTTCTTGGTAATCTATATGAAAGAAGAGTGGGAAAAGAGATGCATTATACATTGTTCTATTACATTTCAGACAACTAGAAATTTTGTTAGCAACCATCAAGTACAGGAACTTTTACACAACTACAAAGTATGTAAAAAACAGTACCATGGGTCAACTATCACTACTCTGTACCAGGCAAACTGGAACTGGTCAAACTAGTTGAAAAGTTGATGAAGGGTGGTGAAATCAATTTCTCTACACACACCATAAACGTACAGGAAGGACTTCTTGACTGATATTTTGGAAGTTTTTTCAAAGCAAACTATAACTCTAGAATTCCTTGTCCTTTCCAGAGCTTGAAAACTGTTAACCTCACATCAGGTAAACTTCTGTTTGCACACTTACAAGACATGGCACTGTAGAAGAGCTACACCTATTTTTTCCCATTTGTTCTGTATGTCACTTCTTAAAACACAGTTTCCCCACAAGAACCTCTATGGTTAAACAAAGTAACAGGCAAACAGGTTTATTTAGAGTCCAAATGTTTTCAGGAAAGTTTTTCTTGGCCCAAAAACATTCCTTTGTCTTGCCACTTCAAACACAGCAACATCAGCACAGCAGATCACTACGTAAACGTAAATAACTTATTTCCCAAAAGTAATCAAATGGTATTTTAAACACTACAGAGGTAAGTCAAGGAGTTACAGCATATGGAAATATCTCCATTTCAGACATTCCAGTTTCACATGTTTTGATATCAGTACCAGCAGTACAGCTGGGGGTTTTTGGCAGTACTTTGGGGGCCAACTTAAGCATTTAAGCAGCCAATCTGAAGCTCCTCTCAGCTCTCACAATCATTTTCTCTGTTTGTGACAGATCACTCAGCAGTTTTCGCTGTGCCTCTGTGCACAACCTGACGGAGAGACCAACCCACCTACACAAGCATCTCCCCGATGGGAGAATGGGCAAGGATATTTACAAGAGCAGGACAGAAGGAATAACCTCAAATTGAAAGAGAGTAAGTTAAGATTAGATATCAGGAAAAAATTCTTCCCTATGAAGGTGGTGACGCACTGGAACAGGCTGCCCAGAGAAGCTGTGGCTGCCCCATCCCTGGAAGTGTTCAGGGCCAGGCTGGATGGGGCTCTGAGCATCCTGGTCTAGTGGAAGGTGTCCCTGCCCACGGCACGGGGTTGAAACAGGATGATCTTTATGGTCCCTTCCAACCCAAACCATTTTATGAATGGGAAAGCGCAACCACCTCCCCCAACTGCAGCCCCGGATGAGCTCCGGGACTGATCCCTGGCGAGGCCTCCGCATCCTGCCGGGATGCTGCGAGGCGGCACCGCCAGCCGGGCACGGCGGCATTTGCGGCACTCACAGGTCGGCCAGCACGGTGAGCTCGGCGTAGGTGCGGTGCAGGAGGAAGTCGATGAGGGTGCTGAGGCGGTAGCCGGGGCTGGCGGCGGCTGTCACGGCGCCGGGGGCCGGCGGGGCCGGGGCTGACGCGGGGCCGGCCGGCACCAGCTGGGAGCTCTCCAGCTGCACCGGCGCCATG
>VZRL01001696.1:35963-90215 GCA_013397895.1 Origma solitaria | reverse complement strand
GGAGCGGGGAAGGGGCGGCGGGAGCGGGGCGGCTCCGCAGCGCTCAGAGCCCGCCGGGCGCAGGGGCCGCCGCCATGATGGGGCACGGAACCGGAAGCGCAGGGGAACCTTTCCGGGAAGTGCGGGCGGGGCGGGGCCGCGGGACTCGGGGACAGGCACGGGACACTGCATGGCGCTGCCATTGTGCCGCGGCACCGCCGCGTCCCGGCGTGGGGCAGGCTGCAAGGGGCCGCAGTGCGCCATCTGCTCCCGCCTCCCTGCTCAAGCAGGGTCATCGCAGAGCACATGGCACAGGAGTGTGTCCAGACTGTTCTGGAATATCTACAGTGAGGGAGACTCCACACCTCTCTGAACAATCAGTTCCAGTGCTTGGTCTCTGCATGGGAAAGAAATTCTTCCTCATGTTCAGATGGAACTTCCTGGGCATCAGTTTGTGTCTGTTGCTCCTGTCCCATTGCTGGGCACCAGGGAGCAGAGCCTGGTCCATGCCCTGACCCTCCCTGCAGACAGACATGGCTGAGGGCCTCTCTCAGCTGTCTCTTCTCGAGGCTGAACAGGCCCAGCTCCCTCAGCCTTTCCTCAGAGAGATGCTCCAGTCCCTTCAGCATCTTTGTCACCTCCATTGGACCTGCTCCAGGCGCTCCATTTCTCTCCTGTCCTGAGGAGCCCCAAAATGGACACAGCACTCCAGGTGATCCTCACCAGGCTGAGCAGAGGGGCAGGATTACCTCCCTGCCCCCATATCTGCCCACGTTACTGAAATCCAGGGTGAAGAAGAACCAGGTTATGGACTTGGCGCCTCAAAAGAGCCTTTGATACGTCTCTTGGAGCTGTCAAGGAACAGCAGGCTCTGTTGGGCAACAGGTTGGGCAGCAGTCATTCCTTCCGAATGACTTGGGAAACGCAGAGCATTTGTGAGGGATATCCAAATGAGAAGCACTAGTGAAACATTCTGCTTTGAGGTCATTGTTAAAGAGAGAAAAGGGAGCCGTGAGCAGCAGAGCATCCAGCGGGATCGGGTCATAAACACGAAACATTGGGAACTTTTTCATATTTCTGTCTTACAGATCAACTGACACCTCTGAAGGGGGGGAGAAGGAAGGTCTGTAAACAGCTGAAAATTGATGTGTTGTGTACTGGTTACCAAAGGGGACTGTGTAAGGAAACAATAAATCCTGGGTGTTTTGTGTCATGATTCACTCAAGCGTTAAATCATAAATTCTTGCCTTATGATTACAAAGAAATCCCTAAAATAAACACAATAAATACTCAACTCCTCCAAGTTTAATAAAAAGAAGGAAAGGTCCTATTTGTTTTGTACAAACTGCAGACTTTTAAAAACCTCTCATCTTACTCATCTCTTTCCAGGAGAGTTAAATATTAAAGGAAACATTTTTCAGCCTGGGAAGTGTGTAATCAGTTTAATAATAATAACAATTACCCATCCAGGTAGGAAGGGCAGTATTGCTGCAGCTGTGAGCCATGCCAGGTTTGTGGGCTGCTTTAGTCACAGTAAGATGAACCTTAGAGATGGGGGTGGATGATGATTGTTGACTGGGAATTTTTTGCTCCCAAATACACTAAAAGGTATTTATACATAACATTTACTTCTTTACCTTTTTCTTTTTTTACATTAGTTGAGAGGTTTTTTTCAATACAGAAAAAAGAAATATTTACTTTGTGCTGTTTTTATAAATTAATCTATAAAGGATAGAGCAATAAATACTCTCTGGATCATATTGTGGTAGAAGTTATTGTCTTAATATATTTTAAGTTCTTGTCTGCCCATTTCAAAGATGTTTTTTTCCAAATGTATGAAAATCTCTTTTTTTCACTCTAGATGCATGAATAAATGTGATATACTTATTTTATGGCCAACTAACTACATTCATGAAGAAAATACTGACTTACAGGCACAGGAATCTGATTAGACTGTTTATGAGGACTATAACTTAGAAATAGAGGATTTGTAATTGTTTTTCCCCCTTCTTCCCATCTCTTCCGATTTAGTCCGTAACAAAGTTTCCATTGATTTCAATGGCACAAACTCAGACTTGGTTGATGAAAAATCAGGGGGGAAATTCTGATGCAGTTTAACTTTGCCCCTGTTAGAATTCTTCCTCAGAAAAGCTCTGGTCTTGGTGAATTTTTCAGCATTGGTTGGGGGGAGTTGGATGTCCTCAGCTTGTCTGCATTTCTCCTTTCCTCTTGGAGAGAAGCTAATCGGTGCTGTGGCACAGATTGTGCTGAGCGCTCCTCTC
Organism: Origma solitaria; assembly: GCA_013397895.1. Classification (NCBI taxonomy): domain Eukaryota; kingdom Metazoa; phylum Chordata; class Aves; order Passeriformes; family Acanthizidae; genus Origma; species Origma solitaria. The sequence continues at coordinate 87,954 of VZRL01001696.1, read as the reverse complement.
ACATGTCTGCATAGAAAAGAAGCTCTTGATACTGTTTTCAAAGAAAGGAGGAGCAGCTAAAGAGAAATTTCAGAAGCTCAAGGCTTGAATTTGTGTGCCCACAGCAATTGTGCTGTTGGGAGACTTGTCAAGATCAGTTTTTTTAACAGTAAGCTGGCGATGAGCATTTGGAGCTCAAAAACAGGTGGCTGGCCTACATAATAGTTGTGCAAAAAGAAATATTTAAGTTTTCTGCTTCTTGTTGCCTTTCTGAGGTTAGCAGTCCTACTTTGACACAAGTACTTCTGGGAATGATGAGCATTGTGCCTAAATTCAGAACCCAAATTTGAAGGAAGTAGGTTCCAGAAATCTGTTGGAGTGGCAAAGGCAAAACTACGTGAGGGAGAAAGCTGAGCCAGTGGGGTTGCTGGAAATAGTAACAGGACTTCTGGGGTGGAGAGGGCTCTCTGTAAAAGCTACTGTATTTTCATTTGTATTTATTTTCTTCATTCAGCAGATTTCTATTTAATGCCATTTAAACCTAGTGACAAATTTTCTCGTAGCAATGGGAAGGGAACAGTCCTGGTAAGTCTCACAGAAGCATTGTCTCTGAGCTCAGGTTTTCCTGCAGACAGACAATGCCTCACACAGACACTCACTGTGGCACTGGGACCCTGTCCAGCTGAGTGACCTGAGGTGTGGACAAGGCAGGCCCATACACACAATCATGGAATGGCTTGGGGTGGAAGGAACCTTAAAGATCATCCAGTTCCAAGGCCCCTGCCATGAGCGGGGACAGCTTCCACTGGAGCAGGTTGTTCGGAACTCCATCCAGCCTGGTTTTGAGCACTGCCAGGGATGGGGCATCCACAGCTTCTCTGGTCACCCTGTGCTAGGGCCTCGCACCTTCACAGTAACGTGTCCATCTTGATGACAAGCTCTCCCTGGCTCATCTCGTCATGGAGCATGGACTGGGCCTTAGAGCCACAGGGAGAGCAGGGCAGTGCCTGGCGGGAGGATGTGGTAGGGACACAGGGAATGGGGGTGATGGCCCAGCCAGTCTCTGGATCAGCCTGGCCAGCTCCTGCTGTGTGTGCTGTGTGCCCCTCTGTGTGACACGAGGATGGCGAAGGACTTGAGGGGAAGCTGTGTAAGGAGCGGCTGAGGGCACTTGGTCTGTTCAGCCTGGAGGAGACTGAGGGGAGACCTCACTGCAGTCACAACTTCCTCGTGAGGGGAAGAGGAGAGACAGACACTGATCTCTGCTCTGTGGTGACAGTGACAGGACTCGAGGGAATGGCCTGAAGCTGTGTCATGGGAGGTTTATGTTGGATATCAGGAAAAGGTTCTGCCCCCATAGAGTGGTTGAGCACTGGAACAGCTCCCCAGGGCAGTGGGCACAGCATCAAGGCTGACAGAGCTCAAGAAGCGTTGGGGTAATGCTCTCAGGCACATGGTGTGACTCTTGGAGTGTCCTGTGGAACACCAGGGGTTGTACCACCAACCAACACCAAGGGATGATCCTTGTGGGTCTCTTCCAACTCAGTTTATTCTATGATTCCATGATTCCACAATTCTAGTCACTGCACGCCTCTGAATGTAAAAACCTCTACTGGGGATCCCAGCAGCCTGACTTCAGGTAGGGATTTGTTGGTTGATGGAAACCTGTTGCTATTTAGCCGTGGAGCTGACAGGGTTATAGAGCTAATGGGAAGGACAGCAGGTGACCTTCTATTTCCAGAGAAGTTAAACATTTACTGTTCCTTGGAACGCCAGGGTGAATGTTCAGTGGGACGGAGGCAGACCATATCATGCTCTCTCTACAAGGCAGGCTCCGAGCCGTCCTGTGTTTGCGTGGCTTAGAGCTTGGTCATTCCATTTCTCTGTCAGGCTTTTTAATCAGAGAAATGTTCAATCACACAGGTACCTCCTGGATTTGACATTAAGTATTTTTTTAAATAATAAAAAATAATAGCATGCAAATATAGTGTGGAGATTTCTTGTTAATAATTTAATTCATACAGTGTTGCAACATTTAGCATTGTTATATCCAAGTGCCTATATAAATTGTGAGTAATAAGACTTTGATATCTTTTATTCTTTTCAGAAGACATGAGAGAATCAGATATAGTGTGGGAGACTTCCCACATATAATATCAGTAATTGCAGTGCTGCATATGATAAATTTACAGAGCTTACAATTCAGTAAAAGTTAAGATATGTATTTAAATTCTAATGAGATATCATGTGTCACTATTAGATCAAACACATACCAATACCAAAAAAGATTCGACTTTTCCATTGTAGCACTTGTATGAATAGAAGACTTTTTCTATAACGTTATGCTAAAAGTCCAGTAGAAAACTATCAATGACCTTTTAATCACTAATTATTTTATGTCCTGCATCTTCATTAGCTATTATTTTTTAGTTTAAAGTACTTTTTAAGTGAATTAGTTTGTTGGCAGTCCAGTACTTCAAGCCACTAATCACTGGTTTGTGAATTGTACATCCTTACTGAACCTAAAATAGAGCACTTTTTGCAAAATTGTGTGTGTGTGTTAGAAGAAGAGGGTTTGTAGCTGGTTACTGCACGTGTGCTCTGCTGTTTTGTGTTTATTAAAAGGGTCACAAAGGGAACCAATTAAAAAAGAAAAAGCCTCCAACCTACAAGCTTTAAAATTATAATTTAAGTCTCTTGTTTGATCTGCTTTGTTTGTAGGATTAAGTTTGACAACTGTTTTTTTGAATGGTAGAAAATCTATAGTAACAGATTGAGAGTTCTCTGTCAGTCACTCTGGTCTGTGAGACAGAGAATCTCTTGTGTGGTTCATAGTAAAGTACACCCCAGTTCTAATTATGTGTTGTGAACAACTTAAGAAAAGCAACATTCTCCAGTCATAAAATAGAATCTTTGATTTTACTTGAATTTACAGAAGTCCCCTTTCTTGTTATAAGGCAAAATGGATTATTTTTTTAATACTGAATATAGCTGTATTACTCTGAGCTTCTTTTGGGACTTCTTTACTAACAGTGTTGATATCCAGTGTAAATTTTAAATTGATTTATCTCTGTTGGACTGGAACTAAAACCATCTAAAGGCCTTGCTATCCTCAAGAGACTGTATTTTCATTATTATTGCAAATAAGTTAATTACAACTCCATTTACTATTTTATCCATAGAAGCTGCATTTTTTTTCTGTGCATAAAAAAATACTTTGTTCACAAGTAATTCTGAAATGGGAGCAAAACAGTGACATCCTTTCTGGACCCCACATATTTGAAAAGCTAACAAAGGAGGAAGAGCCCCTGATCTGGCAATCTGGCACATGGGGGTAAAGTGATGAATTGCACTGTTCAGTCATTGACTTGAACAACTTGACAATACCCTCCAAACCCTGTGATTTCTCCCTTTTTAACCATCCCCGGGTGTTACTCGGAATTTGAAAAAAATACGCGTGTGCTGAAAAAATACAAAGCGAGCCCTTATTTCGACATGAAAGCACTTTTGGCCAAAAGGATTTATCTGTGCAAACACCTAAAGAGATGGAGAGAATATCAGGGAAGTAGATGTGATTAGTCATACCCAGTGGGAGAAGGACTGCCGCTGTGAAGTATTCTGTCCTGACCTTAGAAGTAGACAGCTCGATTGTATTTAACTGCTGCTGGCTAATACATTCAGACACTGCAAACTCTCACGCTCCTCCAAAGACAAAGGTGGGTACCAGAACATGCTTAATTGCAAGCTCTTTGTAGATCTCAGCTGTGGTCAGATAAGGTTTAAATGCTGACCCTCGCTCTCAGAAGTAAGGACAAGCAGAATTGTGCCTGAGCTGCCATCCTCCACCCAGCCTTTGGGTGTGACGGAAGTTTCTGGGCTAAGAAGCTATCCAAGAAACTCTTGGATTCCCTCTTGTCCAGCTTCTAGATTAGGATAATTTAATTTTTTTCCCCAGAAGGAATAAACCAGCATTTTTTGTAGCAGTTAGGAGAAGCGTAACTAAACACTGCCCGTGTCACAAAGCTGCAAGATGCCAGCTCTACCAAAAGGGAATGCCAGAACAGGTTTGGCTCCAGGCTGAAGAGCTGATTACGTGTTTAGCTGTTTGACTGCAAACTCGGTTGACTTAGTGAACTCCAGCAACTATTCACCGTTCCTTAAAATTGAAGAGTATGGTGAAAACTCGTATCTCTAGCAGTGCAGGAATACTGCTCCTCTAGTGGATTACAGGATATTTTGCTTAGGGGCAAGAGGAGCAGGTTGCTCTCAGATGCTATAGGGGCTTCCATGCAGGCAGCAATTCTGGCCATTGTCAGTTTTGGAAGATCAGAAAATGTGGGTTGAGGGTGGAATCGCCTCTCTCCAAGGACTGTAGTTCACCTGGAAGCACCAGCCTCTTACAGCTAACTAAATGCAGCCTGTTGTGCCAGAGGGACATGAAATGCTTTGCGTGGGGCCAGGCAGCACCTGGCTGAGAGATATTTAGAAATTTTTGTAGGGCACGGACCACATCCTGAGAACTGCATGTAGCCCACAATTCATGCAGCTTGCAGTTAAACATAGAAGATTCCCAGCCCTACTGATTGCAGAGGTAATTAACAGCCTGTGGCTTGTTGCAGTGCTATGCAAGATGCTAAAAAATTGTCACCTTTCTGCACAGCTGTAGAATGCAGAAGACAGAGTAGAATCTCAGTAAATCCTAGCAACGTTTTAATTTCGGTTGGGGTTCAGCCAGGAAAGCTGTAGCCCCTTCTGTCTTTTATTTGGCTGGTTTATAGAAAATTATCTGATCCTGAAAGAGGGCACTTTTTGTGAAAATGTGCTTTCACCAGAAAGCACAGCACTGCCCAATGGTGCCATAGTGCAAACAAAACAAATTGTGTGGGGAAATGACTGCGCTTCACCTCAGAATGTCACTTACTGGAACTGATTCCTTCAGGCTTGAGCAAGATTGGAAAGAAGAGCAACAGCAAAGCGATCTCTCTCCCTCTAGTGCCTACGGACCCAGACTTCTCAGATTGTGACAGCTCAAAGGAAGACTGTGAGAGAAGAAAAAAAAAATTCTGTCTTTCTGCAATGCATTTAGGACAAGCAAAAGCACATTCGCAGCTAATTTTAAGCAGCCTTCAGAATGCAGTACAACACCTTATTAACTCGCTTGTACCTAATCCTTGCATTCTGGTATTTTTAGAAGGCATCGTGCAATTCAGCAGTTGTTTCAGCCCATGTCTCCTTTGTAATGGATGACACCGCTCTGTTTCCCATTTTAATTTAGAATTAGATTTCCGACAATAAGCCTTGCTCACATAACACATACTGATTTAACTAAATTAATTTAGAAATGGAATTAGATACGCATGGACACTCTTCTTTCTCCTCCCCCTCCACCCAAGGTGGCCTTCTTAATTTGGCTTAAGAGAGCCCTTTGTCTTAGTCTAGGTGGAACTGGTAAAGACCTGCCTCCATCACTTGCCTGTCTGATCCTCTCCAGCAGGAGAGTTTGCTCTAATTTCCTGTCTGAAACTGCAGGAGGGTAAATTGACCTTCATAGACTAAGGGGGCTTTTCTTGGCCAGCTTTATAGTGCAAGAAGCCCCACAAGCACTGGGCTGCAGTCATTTAAATGCATGGATTTTCAGGCTTTTGAAGACGGTGCCTCTTCCTTTGGTGGCTTATTATTTTTTGATCATGTGGAAACTCAGGGTACAGCTGCATCAAATGTAAACAGTGCTATTTTGTCTGTGCCTGGTTTTATCCTGATCCAGTATCTCCCAGCCAGGAGGCTTAGGTTAGCTCTGGGCTGCCTCTAATGAGCTGCAAATGAAAACAAAGTCCTCTAGCCCATGGTTTGTCTCAGTTATGTATTATCTAATCAGGGCTCTCTGGAACAGGCCTTTGGAAACCTGTTCCCTGCACAAGCATATGAGCTAGGCTTATCAGTAGTTTGTGTTAAGGCTGCTCTGGAGCAGAGAGAAATAGAGAGCGGTCTTTTTTATGAAATTTTTTTTTTTTTCATAAATGTATAATATGTTTTCTTACCAAGACATACATAAAAAATCCTCCTTCTCTTTAGCATCTTGTAGAGCACTAGTCAGAGGTACAGTACATAAAATACCAGTACATCAAGTGATAAGAACTGAACATTTTCTGGAATAAAACAAGGAATGGAAACTCAAACCAATTCCTGTTCCTTTGACTTGCTAGAATGTAGATAAAAAAACCTAACATTTCTAGGGATGGGTTTGTGTTGTAAAGGTGCTGGAAATCAGTGAAATATGTACTTAAAAGCTGATTATTCTGCACCTTTCCCTGATAGATCCTTTCATACTATACAGTGTCCTTCTGCTGTGTAGCTTAATCTGCTTCCAAAAGGTAAAAAGAGACCATGTGGTCCTGTAGTGCAAAATGTCTGCTGCCAGAATAGCTGGTCAGACCCTTTTCTCTATGCAAAGAAGTTCTCGCTTAATTACACTTAATCCAATCAGAAAAGAGCAACAAATCTCTATGCACAAGAGGTATTTATCAGTCTAACGTGTGACAGGAAAACAATGAAGAAGTTCCCCAGAGAGTGCTGAGTCTGAGCTCTTATCTGGAGCTGTCCCTTCATTTCACCCCAAAGTTTCTTGGTTGTGGAGGTTCCCAACCTACTATTGTATTATATCACTTCCTTGTTTGTAACACTACATTCCATGAGGAAATTGTGTCCAGGGCTTCACTCTGCTGGCAAATTGTACACCCACACCTTGGAGAGGGATGAGAAAGGACGAGTGAATGACATGGCAGGTGTTCATCAGCTCTAAGTATTTCACACGGGAGGACTCGGACTCTTCACGAGCTTTGAGCTGCATCCAGCCTGGTGCCCAAAGGGGCAGGTGTGAGTGGAGCCCCTGTGCACCTGCACACACAGGCAGTGGAGGTGTCCATCTGTGTTCGCAGCACAGAGCAGCAGGGAGAGCTCAGCCCGGCCAGGGCATCAATCTCTCTTATGATAAGAGCCATAAATCACAATATTCAGAACATGCAGGAGAAATAACAAAGATTACCGAAGATGGGGATGTCATCCTCCCTGCCCACCCTGAAGTAGAAAAGCCTGTCTTGTAGCCCACAGCAGTTTCACCCATTAGTCTGTTTAGCCCTTTCCTTCAGAGCACTGTGTCATTTCTAAACACAAAAATTTTCAATCCTTAAATATTTAATTCTCCTAAGCAGAGCAACCTACAAGTGGTATTTCTCCAAATACCAAGATTTGGTATTTCTCCAATCTCCAAACAAGATTTCTCCAGTATCTCAGTATGTCAAAAGGCTTTACCTGCTCTCCTGATTTTTTAAGAAGTCACCTGAGCGCCCTTTGTCTCAACAACTGATAATCTTCTACAGCCTAAAAATAACTGTTCTTAAAATGGGTCCGTCTCTGAACAGATGTGGTTTCCTTAGTGTGGGTGATGTTGCAACAGGAAACCAACTTGCTGCAGAACCAGAGTCACTATTTACACTGGTCTTGGACCATGGGTAGAAACCTGTGACAAATTTTAACTCAGAAAAAAAATATGTTAGTCATAGGAAAAAGAGAGGAAGTTAGAGAAATGAATAAACTGCAAGAGGCCAGAGGAAGCCAGACTGGTTTTTAATCGAGGCAGGAGAAATGCAATCCATAACTTGTTATGACTGATGGGAATGAGAGCTAACTAGGACCTCTTAGACTTCTAGAGGACTCTGATTTAAGGAGTCTTACAAAAAGACTCCTTAAAAAAAGACTTACAAACCAGCTATTGCCAGGGCAGGCAACTACAACTTTAATATCTGTAATTCAGACTGGATTTGTCTGCATGTGCTCCGAATGTAAAAAGTGATAATGAAGATAGGAAATGAAAATATTTCTCCTTAACCCATGAAGAGAGGCTGAGAACCTTGTTGAAATAAAATACCTTCTGCAGGTTTTGCAATCAGAATAGAGATTAGATTTTGAGGACCTTGAAGGTCTCCACGTGGTATATAACCCTTTGATGCACATTCTGCCTGTGCTTCCATCACAGCCTGAGCATGAAAGTCTGGGGCAGAGCACACAATTCCTTACACCATGGGAGAAGCAGAAGTGACAAAAGCCTTTCCACATCGCTAGGAGAATGCTGAGATGCCACATGTGCGTTCAAAAATTACTTTCCTAAAAACAGAGAGGACACCTGCAATCTCTGTAATTGCTGGTTTGGTGCTCCTGTCCACAGATGAAAAGGAGCTCTCCTCCTACTACGTAAGGACTACTAATCCAAAGTGAAGGACACAGGGAGAAGTCCTTTTTGTTTTGGAAGAGCAATGGGAATAGGTTGTGCTTGGTAACTAAAAAGTCATGCTTTGGTATCTTTTTTTTTTTTCCTTTGTGTAACCAGTGCTTTACAGATTTGTGGACTATAAGATTATTTTCTTTGACCTCCACTATATCCCAGAACCTTCAGTTTCATTGAACTAACCGTGTTGCTGAGCATAGCATGTTATGTACCTCATCTTTGGCACAGCATATCTTGAAGAAAGCACCCAGCCTTGGTCTGAAGGTATCAAAAAATGGAGCAGCCAAGGTTTCATTTCAATCTCCCAGTTTGACTTTCACAGTTTGACAACTGTGCTGCTCTTAGCTCCCCTTATGTGCTTCTCCACTAGACTCCATAACAGGGCAGGTCATAGTTGATACTTGATGGTTTTCAGGGTTTCAAGTATTTGTGAAACATCTGAGAGATGGATTTCCTTGGCAGTGTAGAGGTGCTGTGCTAGAAGGGGGTCTATATAACACTCTCAGGCTATGAATTGCGGTAGAACATGCCAGCTGAGTATAGAAGGGAAAGAAAATGAAATATAAATTCTTTACTGCAGAGCCAGAACAGCAAGGATAAATTCCGTCTGTTTCCAGGCATCTACTTTATATTCCCAACTAAGGATACCATTAGTGGAGAAAAACTGAGCTCTTTTGATCACTTTCTGCTGTGAAAAGGGTCAATCCTCCTTGCTCTTCACACTCCCTCCTACATGATCCTGACTCACCCTTGGGCTGACTTTCACATTAACTGAGCTGAGGCAGCTCATTAACCCATCAGAAAACTGTCCCTTTTTTGGCTTCTCTGGATTTATTTTTTGTCGGTTCAATGGGCTGAATCAGCTCCACGAGGGGTCAGGTAAGTGTCAAAAGTAAGGAAGCATGGTTGGGAAACAGGTGGAATTAAGGGAAGGAAGAGAAAAAGACAGGAAAAAGCAAACAAGATGAAGGAACAAGACTGCTGCTTTCCGTGACAGAAAGCCTTAAGATCAGCAGACCTTATCAAGTCTGATTATATCCTTAGGAGGGTGATTTCCTTAGAGTTCCTGTGGCTTCAGTGTAGAAAAGGGAATTTCCTTAGAGGGTGGCTAAAAAGGAAATAAAGTAATCTAATTTAGACACACAGGTTAGGCAATGCAAATAGGCCTGTTCTTTATTGCAAAGACCCCTGTGATTAAAGCTTTAAAACACAGTTAATGACTAAATGCCTGGAAAATCAAAACAATGGTCTCTAAATGCAGAAGTAGCCTTCAGAGAGCTCCAAAAGGCCTCAAGTGCAATCAGAAAGACCATGCAAGCCCAAGTGAATTGGCTGTGTGAAGTCAGTGTCGAGCAAAGGCTGGTGAAGTTGATGTCACTTGGAATTTGCTCAGGCTCTGCCTGAGCAAAAAAATCAGGATCAGTCCTCTAGTGTACACCTTGTTTTCAGAGTAGAGTTCCCCCTGCCATTCCCTGCGTGCCACCAGCTCTCTCCCTAACTTTGCTTCTGTCTTGCTCTTTTTTCACTTCCACCATTATTTGTAAAACTACTACTGAAAATGACCTACATAAATAAATAAATTGAATTAATAAATTATGAGGGAGAGAATGAATGTGTGAGTGTGTAGGTGGATGACACAGGGAACCAGGCTGGTGGGAGCAGCAGGAGCTATCAGTTCATTTGCTGTCAGCAGCAGAGCCCCAGGGAGGGCAAGGACATTAGGTACCTGATTGTGCAAGGTGCCGAGTGCCTTCATCTTCTGTCATTTTTGGAGATAATCAAAAGCATTTCCAAACCTTGCCAGCAGAGGCTTCAAGGAAGGAAGAAGGCAGAAGCCTAAACCTGTGATTTTTTCCTTTGTTTTTTCACTTTTCAGATCCCTAAGGATTTTTTCCCCATAATGAATCTTTCCATTATTGCCATTCATGGAGCCTTTTAAAACAATCAATGGACTCTCAAGGTCCTGTGCAACCGAGTTTCCGGCTTTCAGATAATGTAGCGCAGGAGAAACTTCCCTTTTGCAAGAGCAAGTCTGGAAGCGTAATTTCAGAGTTTATATTGGTTGTATCCTCTCAGGTGTGACCTTTTCTCCATGGAAGGCACTCTCTGAGCCACTGGCCCCTTGCCACACCACTGAACCCTGGGACTTTTCTGCATGGGAGCATGAGGTGAATTCTGCAATTCAGGAAGGATTTTGATGTTCCTTTGAGATTTGCCACATCTCACCCCAGACATGAAATATGCCCATCACGCTGACAGCTTTTCTCTTTAGGATGAGGCATATACAGCTGGAATTCAACTGATTGCAGAAAGGCATGTGTGTTGTTAAATGGACAAATTTTGACCAAAAAAATAAAGTGGTTTGGTTATCAGTGGTGTTTGCAGTAAGTACTCAGTGCTCCTGACCTTGAGCAGCTTTTGAAAGAAAGCATGGAAATGTGTGTCCATACTTGTGGGTTTTGTATATGTACAGTTTCACCTTTTCTAAATACATGGCTCTTTAACACTCATCATAGGAGTGTTATCCCTCACAAATGATAAATAGCTGAATTAGAACTGAAGAAATTGTCTTGAATTTCCCTTCAGAAAAAGTGTAACTTGTTCCTGTTCTCCTCTAAAAGTTTGCCCTGCCACCAGCTTTTTCTTTACAATTGACCATTGGAGCTGGTGTAGGAGATCCAATGGCATGCAGTGCAGCCAGCCCTTGGGTACATTATGCACTCCCCTGAACAGCACTGGGAAGGAAAATAGGATGTTTCAATTTTTTTTTTCAGTATTCAGGGTAGCAGCAGAGTTGAGAATAGGATATAGAGGATGAGGTATTGTTGGTTCCAGGCTGTGCTTTTGAGATGTGATATTCTGAATCGATTTTCACTTTAAACCTGGCCATTGTGTATGCAGGAATAGGGAATTGCAATAACAAAGTTTGGAATTCATAAATACACTTGGAACCCTGGTCAAGTGCAAATGCCTCGGAAAGGGGCACAGTGTGCCTATCAGTCACAGGTAGAACAGTCTCCACAGACTGCTCTACAGAGATTGCTCATAATCAACCATTTATTCAGCTGTGAGATGCTGTTCACATATAAAGTAGGCCAGGATGTCACCTGACTGTGGTTGACAGCCAGTTCACTTCCTGAATCTAGAGCTTATTGCATATGTGTAAGTCCAAGGTTACCTAAGTTAACTCAAGAAGAAGGAGAAAATTAAAACGAAAATTTGGGCAGTTGCACCAGAAACCTCATCATCGTGAATCTGGGAGCCTCCGGAGTGTCTTGTGAACATTCCTGCCAGGTCAAACATCATTGCCCCCCATTCCTGCAGAAAATACTGTTCTCTGTAGGACCTGAGTGGTCAACATCACTGGCAAACTGCAGGAGCTTGCTTTGTGCCAGGGCTGTGCAGGAGCATGGCCAGCCCTTCCAAGCAGTTTTGAGCCTGTGACTGTGGGCCATGGCCAGGACTGATGCGGGAGCTGTGCTCCTTGTCACCCTGGAAATACCACCACCTTTCTGGATCTTTCCTTGCCTTGGCATCTTCTGTCCATCCTCGCAGCATAAGGTCTTGAAGCGATGGATGAGGAAGGGAGTCGTGGCCATAGGCTGATGTGGGCAGCCAGACAAATGCTGCCCTGATGGAGATTCTGCACCTTATCTTCCATTTGATCTCTTTTCCAGGTGGCCAAAAAGAACAGAAGTGAAAAGGTATTTACGTGATGCAGAAGCCTCCATTCCATCTTCAGAGGGAACTGAGCCATACAAGTACAGAAGGCCTCAGTGACAGTCAGTGGGCTGGATCCCACACAATGGAAAGTGGAAGACCGAACACCATTGGTCTTGGTGGAATTTCTGGAAGGATTTCATTACTTAAGTTCACACTGATTTAAAAGTAGGTGCCTAACTACATAAGCACATTTATAAACCTATCAAGTGTGCATTTGTATGCATAGATGCCTAAATATTTACTTTTGTATGGCATTTAGTAACTCTGAAATAAGTTTTCCTGTCCAGCTCCAGTCCAGAAGCCTGTACAGTTATGCAGACATGGCCCTGACTCTCAGAAGGGGATATTAAGTCTGGCCCCACATGGATCTAACTCAGACATTTGGCTTCTCAACCAGAACTGCACTATAAAAATGCTTCTAAAAAATGCCCCCTTATTCAGCTAGAGCAAAAGAAGTGGTGTTAACACACCACCCTGTCAGTGCCCTCCACTCCTTTGGGTGAGGATTGTCTTCATGTCCCTGTGTTGAAGACAGCATCCATGGGAAACTACAGAGGTATTTGCTCTGCACCCTTTTCCAGGTATACCATTGTCAGCTTCCTTGTATGTGTCTGAACATTTGAATCTAAAAAAGCTATTAAAAATCTCAAAAGGATCAGAGATAACATTTACTTGCTATTTACACGCCTATTCCAAGTCAAATAACTCACAGTGCCTCAGCCACCCTGCCTGATAATCAGGACAGCATATGGAATAGTATGTTCTTCTCCCTTTCACCTCCACTCTCTCCATCAGTGCTGCAATCCAGTACCCAGAGCACTGTCCTGAATACAGATTTTCTTCTTCCTGCTCTGCTTATTTCCTTTAAGGCATTTCTCCCCCCTCTTGTGGATTGACAGACTTATCAACACCAGCTAAGATTCATTTAATATGCCTAACATAAGCCAAACAGGATCCTGTCCTGTCTCTCCATATTCTTTTCTCAGAAATAAGTGGTTTTTGCTGCAATTATTTGTATTGTCTGCTTAAATATTTAGCAAATGCAATAGTTTGGTAGTCAGGCGTTGCAGTAACCTATTCTGAATGTTAAGTCTATAAACCAATTCTGCATCTGCCTGCTTGGATTTTTATTTTGTTTTTCCTCTTGGCTGTGGTGAGACAACATCCCCAGGAAGCAGGGACACAGCAGCACCTTGGGCTGGATGCTGCACTCCCAGTCTCTCTGCTGGAGATGTGGAGGGAGATCCACACACAGCAGACCTGCAGAATTAATCCCAGATGCCAAATGTGGAGATCAGTATCAAGTGGCAAGGCTTTGAATTTTTCATTTTTCATTCATTAAAAGGCAGTCAAAAAGGAAAAAGCTCCATTCTCATCCTCCTAAGTGCTGTTACACTCATTCATATGCACACATACACTGATGCCTTTCTAGTTAATACCAAGGGATGTAATGCCACAGTAAGCAGAGAACTGTACCAAATTTCCTGGGATTATGGAGTATATTTTTATCGATCCAGTTGCAAAAGGATCATTGCTAATTTTTTTTTGAGGTTTTACTATCTCACAAAAATATTTCCTTTTTTTTCTCCCTGTCCAATTTAAAATCGCCTCTGGCATTAGTCAAAATGTTTCTCCTATTAATCCCCATTGGTATAGTCCTGGTTTACTGCAGATTCTCTGCTGGGTGTCCTGGCTTTCCCCCCAAATCATCACATACTCTTATTCTGAATGTGCTTATCTACCTGTAGGAATTCTCTCCTAGGCTACTACAGCCTTCCCACGGGCTTGACTCGTGGAGCAGCCATCCATGGGCAGCAGCATGCCCAGGCACTCGGAGCCATCCCTTTAATCTGAGGTTACAGGCCACTTTCAAGTGCTGCTGGACAGAGTGCAGGCAGGACTGTCAGAGGTGCCGGCTGAATGCAGAGCAGTCACATGGATATCACCTCTAGATGATAACAACAGAGGAAAAAAAGTCTTTATTCACTGTGGCAAGGCATGCCCAACTCACCTGCAGCCCTGCAATCAAATAGAGGAACGACTTGCATCTCTCTCTCCTTGTTTATAAACCTGTCTGTAACACACTCCAGGGCTCCAGGTTTCATTTCTGATAGATGTGCAAAAGCCTGCAGAGGGGAACTTAGTCCAGCTCCCAGGCTAACACAGGGCCATATCTGGGACACCCTGGGGGTTATGCTCTTGATATTGGCACATCAGAGCATGTGACATCAAAGGATATCCTGCCTGCAGCTACCCAAAATTACTGGAAAGGCTTTTATGGAAGAATGTACCTTTTTTACAGAGTGTGTCACCGATAGACAATGGTGACGCTGTCACTCTTAGGGAAGTGATGGTGTTCCTGCCTCATCATCATGTTCACCTTGGTGTATGTGCTCTGATTTAAGAGTTTAAAAAGCCATCTTAAAGAAATTCTCTCAGTGTAAAACTGATATTGGCATATCAAGGACACAATTATCATTCTGCTCACATGGAAGGGAAATGTTAAAAAATAACCCTTCAGCCCATTCCTAGTATTTTCTAATTATCATTCACCAAATGTACACTTTTAAAATTGTGATACTTGCCTAAGATTTTTCTGAAGTGTTTCATTTGGAGTTTTTTCTCCATTAGCATATCGCAAGTTACAAAGTTTGTTTCATTCCAATGGACTCTGCCCAAATTTCACGGACATCTCCATGCTTCATTCATGAAAGCAGCATCCTCAGGGACAGCCCTCTTTCTGCCATCAGGTAAACGGATTGTGAAAGTCCCCAGAAGTCACTTGAGAGCACTCCTTGAACATTTGGAGTTACAGAGCAGCATTCACCTTTGGCAGGAGCTGTCTCTGATCTTCAGGACAGCATGGGAAAGTGCATACTGCATTCTAGTCCTTGCAAGCAGATATTTGTCCCTGTGAAAAAAAGCATCCTCATGGCACAGGAAATCTGTCCCAGGAATCTTAGAGCAAGCAAGTCCTTGAGCTATAGACTTTCAGAAACAGGAAAATGAGGGAATATACTTGCCCTCTACTTCTAAACTCTTTTTGGCATTCAGGTTTGGCCATTACTGGATAAAGAGTTGTTGAGCTAGATAGACTACAGGTCTAACCGAGTGGGATATTTGTTATTAGAAGTAGTGATATTTGTTATTTTGGGATATTTTTATTAGAAGTGGTTAATGTCTGAAAGAACCAGCTGATCAGGAAACCATTTTCCATGCTTTTTTGGCATCTCCATTGTCTTCAGATACAATGATGGGTCCCCAGTCAGAATCAAGCCAGTGGCTGAGAAGGGTTTTTTCAGTACCAGCAAGAATTTTCTGTTCTGTTCAAGTTGATTGGGTCCACTGAATGGCCTCTGTAATCTATTTCAGCATTAAGAAGCAAGTATAAGCCTCATATTAGGGATGCCATGTTCTGTCATGGTCAAAGGGCAGCAGATGGAAATGAAAGTTGGTGAAGTAAACAATTAGGAGAAGGTGCTTGTCATGTAACAAACAGAAGTGACTCACGCAGTGTCCCCTTCCCCCTCCAGTCATTACATGAATCACCTCACCTGTGTCCAAGGAAAGGTCAAACCAATTTCTCAATTCTTGGAAGAGTTTTCAATTTAAAAGTACTGCAGAATCATGACATTATTTAGTATGAAGAGTTGTATGAGCTTTTATTCAGTTTTAGCATGGGATTTCAGTACAATTCTCTTAGTATAGTATATAATTGTCTCGATTACACAGTATGATAAACATATATCTTAACTAGCTCTCGCTGCCAATGCAGATTTTCCTTTTCCAAACTCCTTTGGTGTTCCCTCTTGCTCTTCCTTGTTATTTTTAATTGTTTGGCTTAGAAATAAAGAGTGAGGAGATGGAGGAAACAACACTTTTGCTGGAGGAAGAAGCATAGACTCATTTTAAGAGGGTGAGGAATTGGAATTAACAAACAATTATTCTTCATGATTTCAGCTGCAAACCCATCCCAGTTAGGCTAAGGGAGACATTCACTCTTTTTCGCTTCTCCCTCACCTTTGAGCTCTACTGGCCTCTGTATGCAGAACCTAAAGGGAGAATAAGTGCTGCTCTGGAAAACTTCAGCTTGTCAGAAGTGACATAGTGTTGGTAGCAGGAAGGGTTCTTTCATCCCACTGCCTGGCTTTTCCATGACTCTACTCCTGCTCCCAGCCGCATTTGTTTCCATATTACATGCTTATTACCAGGAAGAAGAATACAGGAAGAAATTAATCCTAGTATGGATTTCTTTCAAGGCACATTTCTCTCATTCCCATTTTGGCTTGACTTTCTGTTAACTGTCATAAGATAAAATCAGGCCTCTTGACATTTTTATTGTGCTCTCCGCACAATAGGTTGGGTTAACCTGTGTGGTATTCTCATACGTAATTTACCCAGTTAATTTATGTGGAAAATACCAGCTCTCTTTCCCTAGCTTGGATTTGACTGATCTTCCTCAGCGTAAAAGCAAACCTCATTTCCAAATGAAGACATGCTTTTTCCCCTTCTGAAGTAGTTTGTCTTCCTGCGTAAATGTAATATAAAGGAATATATATATCCTTCTGCTGTTTCGTTTTTCTCTTTTCAATTGTACACTCGAAAAGCAGGGGGTGAATGGAAAAGAGATGTCCTCGCAAATCTGGTCACTGCCATTACCATACCTGTCAAATGAATTAGGAGGCAGTGAACCTTTGAAAATAAGATGTTTAGATTCCATACATAGGATCATGCTTGATTTTTATGACAAAATCCACCTGTTTCTGTCTGCATCTCATGCAAGACTGCACCCATCCTGGAAAAATCAATCAAAGGGTTTCTGTGTTATGAAACATAGGCACTTCTTTTTTAATTAATTGCACTCAGCTTAAGGCATTGCTTCTCTGTGACTGGCTAACTGGATCTGTTATAACTCCATTACAACTCAAAATTCAACAGCACTAGCAGTTTTCATCACACTAAATTGTTATTGGAAATGCTTGTGCTGAGTCTGACTCCAAATATAACTAAAGCAAGTAAAAAGTAGCTCTTTCTATTGATTATTTAGCCTGAATACAAATTAATAAGGATGTAATCCTCCATCTTTATGTTTTAAAAAAAAAAATTATTTCTTTTTTTGTAGGAGCCAGAAAATAAGTTGAGGTGAACGAAGTGGAAAGAGCACTTTTGCTCACTGAACTGTAGGCTTGAGATTGAATGAAATCATTCACAGTTTTACCAGAGAGGGTTTGCAGATGCCCATCAAAATGTCTGTACACAGACTGGCCCTGCAGCACGGGAGCAGCAGAATGCACTGACACAAGGGAGATCTGTCTGGATATTTATACCATGCTCATTGCCATGGTAACAGAAAGTCTTATGAAATGCAGACATTACATACAGAGGTGTTTGTGCTTTCCTGCCTCTCTCACACTCATTCTTTCCTTCCCCCCAGCCCTGGGGCTTTTATGGATGGTATTATAGCGAGGGGGCCCAGTGTCAGAGAACAACTTGCACAGACTCCCAAAAGCTTGGAATCCCCGTGCCAGCCTGGTCCAGTGCCTCCTGGAGTGTGCCTTCAGCACTGGATCCTGCAGCCCTGCAGTGATGCACCCATCACCAGTGCTCCTGAGCCTCTCCATAGCACCTGGCCACGTCAGGGAGTGGTAGGAGGTCCTTCAGCAATATCTGAAGGTCATATCTGTGGAGAAGGATCACCAAGACTTAACTCATAGTGTGTCTCCTGCCTCCCCAGGGATGCAGGGAATGGCAGCCATGGGCTGGGATGTCCCGAGTTCAGAGTTTGGTGCTGAGCTGTCTGCCAGGAGCTGAGAGTGGTTTCCAAGCTTTGGACCAGCACAGACCATGGATCCCCAACTTCTTTACAGGAAATATTTTCTCTTTGAGCAGCCACATGCCAGGATCATTCAAGATGGGAGCTCTTCCTCCTGTGGTCACATCTGGCACTGACTGTGAATTTTAGGTAGATATTAATCATGCTTTTGCACCTCCATACCTCACTGGCATATCATGCCACTTTTTTTTCATCAATATCACTGTAATGTGCCTGGAAGCTTATCAAATGAAGCCAATAGCAATAAAAGTATCCTAGCTAGTTTTAAAAAGAAATTAGTCTTTTTCTGCCTCTGTCTATAAAAGAGATCTACCCTAAGAGCTGGGTAATTGGTAAGCTCTGCCCCTCTTAGCCCATGTCTATATAATTTGCAAAGCTAGGTTTAACACACTGGTTCAAGTTAATATGCTGACACAATCTAATTTTTTTAAAGGAAAAAGGCTGACTACAGGTCTTCAAAGGTTCTTTAAAATGTTCTGCTTAGTCTTATGGTCGTCTGTTGTACTAGCCAAGAAAAATGCAAGACCAGGGTTTGGGTGTTTTGAAGCAGTTAAGGGTCAGGAGTGCTTTGGAAGGAAGGGGAAGTTACCTCTTGCTTCCTGGGAACATCTTCTTCATGCTATAAAATATTGCTCACTCTCCTTGGCCAGATGAAGAATTTATAAATGGCAAGGAAATTAAGAATCCAGGAGACCCTGGAATTGGAAAATTTTATGTCTAAAACAAATGAAAGGACGCATTTCAGTTACAGTATATTGTTGCTTTTATGAATATGTTCGCATTTTGATTTAGAAATTGTTTTATTGTTAACATAGTACTTCTTTTGCTGTAGCTACACACTTAAGTAGGCATGATACAACACCCAAAATTGCTACCTAGAGGTGCAGTATTTTGTACACAGTATGATTTCTAATTGCTTGGATAATACTACACAATGGAATAATTTCTTACTCAGTGAGAGCTGTTTCTCACTGCTTGAGATATAATAACCTCTTGGGAAGTCACGGAGCTGCAAACTGTAATGATCTATATAGAGCACTTTTGCTCAGTCTCTGCTCTTAAAATGCTCAGCATTCACTAAAAAATGAATCAGGGGAAACTGGTAAAATAAGTTGCAGAAACAGAATGAGATGGCTCTTCAGAATTATATATAGAAGGCTTTATAGACGCCCACATCCCCTATATAAAAACAGTGATTCAGAAAATCAGCCAGCGGATTCCTGAACCAAAGTATTGTGTGTGGTTTTTGCAGTCCACATTTAAAGAGATGCATTGTTTACAAGAATGAAATGGGTATTACCAGGCACTTTTGCAATACAGCTGTCTTGCAGTGGTCTCTTTACTTGGATGAGATGATGCTAATTTTAATTTACCAGTTTAATTTGTCATATGCATCCATGCATTTATAAAAACAAACTTTCATCTCAAAACTATATATGAAACAATTCACCCAGAAATGTACATGGTAATATTAAATAACCAAAATGAAACAAGCCTGAAAAGAGTAGCAAAGTCACATATCTGATGCCTATAGCAAAGAATGGTGTTGGGAAGATACTGTGGTTAAAGCTACTGTAAGTCAAGTGTTTGCCATCCAAATCCAGAATCCCCTTTTTGAAAGGACTGAAGGGGCTGACTGCAGCCCAGACTCCCTGCATCACTCTTCCAATCCTCCCTAAAGGTGAGGGGCCACTGGAAACATTTTGGTTTGTTGGTCACACCACAGTGGCAAATGTTAGTGAAGCTCCCTGTCACAACCTGTGGAGTTGAGCTAAAGGGGAGGTCCCTGAAATGATGCCACCCACTTCCCTGGCACAGGATGGCACTGGAGGTGCCGTGGGACCTCAGTGCCAAGGACCCAGCTGGCATCAGGACCTGGCACAGGGGCAGCAGCTGCCCTGGATCCACCTCCCAGCAAGGTTTAGGATGCAGTTCAGAAGAGGAGCTGTAGCATTATTTAGAAAGCTGCACCTTTTCTCTATGAAGGCATTCTCACTTCTTTACCAAGCAGTGAGACAGATCAGAGCACAAACTCTCCTGCTGCAATACACAGAAAACCATAATGGGCAGGAGCCCCATCAGGGGAGATCCACAGACCCGAACCAGGAGCTGCATCTGCTCTTTGCACAAGGAGCCGAGGGCACTGTGTGTCCTTTCCCTTTCCTTCCTCCTCATTCACAGGAGGGTGAGAGCTGCTGGTCCAGTACAAGTGACACCAACGGTGGCTCTGCAGGTTTCGTAGGCACTTCCATAGACTGGAAGCTGATACGTTTTGAATGGCGATGTGCCCCGAAACAATTTTCTCTTGGTGTGTATTAATGAGCCTAGGTCTATTTTTTAATGAAGTTCTTAGTGCTCCTGACCCACCTGCCTCAGAGTGTGAGCCCAGACTGTAAAACTCCGAGCAGACTGACAGCTTGGCACCGAGGGTGCGGACTCTGCTTTCCCAGATGGAGAAGCTGCTGTGCAAGAGCTGCCAGCCCTGACAGCAGCTGCCCAGGGGGAGACGAGAATTCCCCAGATGGATGGCTCCTTGCTCAAACCCTGCTCAAAAGACATGAAAGAGAGGAACTATGTACTGCAGAAACCCTCCTTCCCCACCAGAGTAAATAGCAAAGGACCTTCTCGAATGCCCTTGCCCAGCTGAGTGTTTGATTTTTGTCCTGAATTATATTCTAGACTCAGTATGGTCAGCCCTGATGGTGGCTGCGCATGTTATAATGGCATGTGAGTAGACTGAAAGCTGAGTAATAATTCTGAAAAATATACTCCTTAAGGACTTTTTAGGCATTAGGGGTACCTAGTGGGACTAGAACTGTAGCTATATATTCCCTTTCTGGCTCCTCTGCTAGGAGAGCAGTGGAGGAGCTTTATAAAATATCGGCATTTCACCCACTGCCATCTATGATCTTTTTCTGGACAGAGTGAATAGTGGGAAGGGCTTTTCTGGATTGAAATTAAGAGTAGCTCTAGTACTTCAGGGAAACAACAAGCCTTTGTTTCACTTCCAGTGTTAGCGAGGAAGAGATCTCTGCTGTAGAGGGCATGACAGAACTGAAAGTAGCTGTTGTACAGGATGAAAGTTCAGGCTAAGGTACATATTCAAAATATGTTTGTGTGTTCTTTCAGACTAGAAATCAGTGCTGTGCCATCTTCTGAGTTAATGTGGAGATCAGGCTGTGCTGGACACTAATACAAAGGGAGAAACTGTCACACAAGGGCAATTACTGGCAGGGTTCCCATGGATGTTAAGGAAAGGCAGGACTCATACCGAAGGAATTTGAAGCAGTCGGTCACATTTTGAGTGTGGCCTCTTGTGTGCTGTTTCTCTGCTGCTTTTCAAAACTGAGCTGGCGATTGCAGAGAGGGCTGTCCTGCATGCCTTCATTCCAGAGGAATTTATTCCAGGATAAAGTCACCCCACCACGCGTTAGCAAGGCAAGGCTTCCTGCTCAGTCCCCTTCTAGCCTGTCTCAGGCCTGGAGCAGCCTGGTTTAAAAGAAGTGTGAGATCCAGCCAGGGATTGACCTCTGGAAGGAGCTGCCAGCAAATGAAACAGCAGCTCAGCCATTGTGGCCCTGTGGAAGCAGCTCAGGTAGGATCTGAGATGGTCTTCTGTGTATAAACAGTCCAGGGCAATTTCAGGAAGCAATGGGCTAAGCCCACGCTGGTGACGAAGACAGGAGATGGTGAGTTTTATTCTGTTGCTGTCACTTGGGGAATTAGAGCCCTCGGAGGTGGCACCAGGAAGAAATGAAGCATCAGCCCTCAAAAAGATCTGTGTTTGAGGCGAAGAACATTCCTCTAATAAATCTCTCACTCTCTCTCTCTCAGGTTGTGACAGCCTGTAACAAGTCTGCGACGATTTTCTTTAAAATTCCATGTAACCCAGAGCTAGAAAAACAGCACTTCCACAAAATGCACAAGGTCCTGCAAGTGATGGTTTCCTGATCCATCCTACAGAGAACACACCTGAGGGATCCCACCGTGTGGGATTTGTGGGAAGGGTTGCCTTTAACGCTGGGCTCGGGCTGTGGGAGCTGCCCGGTGTGGGGCATTGTGCAGGCTTGTGTAACCCGAATGAAAGACCTTATTGTGATGGGTGCTGCTCATGGCATAGGAAATTGTTGTGAGATTTTCAGGCTGAAGTCTCCTGTTAACACTATCCCGACGCTGCGCTGTTTGTGCAGAGATTGTGCTGTGCTCCCTTAAAACGCTCTTGGAAGACAATCCAAGGGAAAGATGAGTATGCTGGAAAGGAAAAAAGATAAGAAAGCCAGTGTATGAGTTGCAAAAGTAGAGGTATGCTGGAAACCCCACCATCTTCTACTCTAGCTTTCTACAATGCAGCATTACATCCACTGAGCACAGCATTTTTCATTCTTCTTACCCAGTAATTTTGTATTTAATGGTAAGTGCCTGAAGAATATGAATCCATATTTAAATTAGGATAAAACCACAAAGTTGATAAAGCCCAATGTGGACAGACTGGAGCATTAGAGAAAAATCCAGGAGAATAAACATGAAAGATCAAGACCTGAACAGGACTAAAAACGGTTTAAACCTATGTCTGGGCTACCAAAATATCAACAGTCATGTTAGATCACTTCTCAGATATTTGGAAGCAATACAAAGTTTCCTCTGTTAGTTAGTTAATTACTCCCTTAACTGTCCACTACAGAGTTTCTTTCATTTCCTCTCCCAAACATCTGGCAGTAGATACTGCAGAAGTCCACAGTCAGCAGGATACGCAAGCAGGGGCCTAATTTAGTTCATGAGTCATCTGCGTGGCTCCAGTGGGACAGTTCAGGTGGTTAAAGTTAAGCATGTACTTAAGTACTTTGCAGAAATGAAATGGATCTGTGCCAGTGAGATGTTGCTGCCTAGGTGGGAACTGGTTGTTGGCGTGTTCTTAACCATTTATAAAAGGGATTTGTATAAAACATAATTAAAAGACACCCCTCTGCTGTGAGAGTGATGATTCCTGATTCTTAAAAGTTGACCCCTGTCAGCCTTTACCGTCTCTCTCAGCCCCCCCTGTTATCATCAAGCCATTAGTTGGAAATACTTTGATCAGGTTCAGCAGAGCAGGCAGCGATTGCTCACCCTCACCTTACCCAGCTCAGTGAGCCTCGGGGCACAGAGAGACAGCCCCTGCTCCAGACATGGGATACCTGCTTTGTTACAAATGTTCTGACCCTGTTTTCTTACAAATGTTCTGCTTTTCAGGCAGCCACAGTTCAGCTCTTAACCTAGGCAAAAATGTCAGTCTGAGCAGCCACCGTCCCACAAGCAGCCCTTCCCACTGCACAGGCACAGAACCAGAGCGCTTCCTCTCCTCCATCCAAATGTTCACAGAGCTTAAAAAATCCTTACTTTTTAAAATTCCATCAGGAGCTCTTTTATCCAGGCCATGGTGAGCACATTCTCTGGAGCCTTGATCACCACAGGCACTGCAATTAGTTCTGCTCAGGCTCTGGTCCTGCCTCCACCACGCCCTGAGTGTTTGCCTTCCCCTGGCTCTAAAAAACCCAACCACAGGTAACCAGGTGATGGGTCAGGTGGGCTTTGGGCTGCATGGAAGGAGAGCTCATGTAGAATACAAGGCTTGTATTATTGTTCCTATACAGGAGCAGTATGATGCTTCCAAATAATCCCTTTAATAAAATCAGGTAATAATTTGTAGTTGAAACAATAGTTTCAAAACTCTTAAAGCATACCTGTGTCTCCAGTAATTCCTTTCTTTCTGAATATAAAAGATGAAAATCAACTTTTGCCAAAGAGAGAGCAATTTTTCCTAAGCCCTAATATCTGCCTAGTATTTATCTTTGCACATTTGCCCCAACCTGTCAGAATTGTAAGACTGAAAATTATAAAGCCAGCAGCTTTGCTAGAAAATGTCAGCCAGCCACACATTTTTCAGAAGAACAGAGTCTACTTTATGCTGGGTAGCATTGTTTGAAATTGAGTTTTCAAAGTGCACAATTTTTCATTTCCAAGTCAAGGCTAATGGAAAAATTTCACTTCCAAAGGTAAGATATAGAGCAACTGAAAACAGGGATTTAGGAAAGAACTGCCATCTCAGCAATCATTTTGAACATTAGGATCATTTGACATTTTAAAACTGGTGGCAGTGATTCACTTATCAGAGGGACTTAACTAGGATTTGTTTATATGTCTTTCAAATACTAAGTGTAAATCATCAGTCTTTCATGTCTCTCTTCTCCTCCACAGGGTCTCTCTAAGCTCTCAGAACTTCTCTCATCCACTGAATCATCATGCAATATGGACTTTAATATTTACTCCCCATCCAGCATTAACCAAACTTTTCCTTCCCTCAGTACTTTTAATCTGTGCCTATGGAGCATGGGGACACTTCCTGGGATGGAGGAACCGAGCTCATGCCATGTGAAGGTGTCTGTATTTCTACTTGCCTCAGCCCCAGAAGCTGAAATTGTGCATGTGAAAGGGAGCTTGTTGCAAATGAGTTAAGAAAATGAGTATGAAGGTGAGTAACAGCATTAGAGAAAAGTACAGAGGAAAGGTTTGGGTAGAGATCTTTGAGAGAAGTCAACTCAGGGGACTTTTTTTTCATGCAGTGCTCAACAGAAAGGTTGCTTTGGCCAGATCCTGGAGAATGGATGCAGGGGAGCATTGTCACATACTAATGCCCTCCTGCTGCTAAGCAAATATCATGGCCTTTATTTAAATACACATGCATAATAAATCTTTGGCAAACAACCCACGAAAACTACCGACAGTTTCCTTGAGACTAAGAACATTCAAGTGTTTCTCAATTGCAAGAAATTTTTAGTGCAGTGCCTCTGCTGTAGCTGAACAGCATTTTCCGGTCCTACCACACAATGAATTCCCACCTTCCACTGAGATCCCTGCTGGAAAAAACTGAGTGAGCCTGCTGTCCTGGGCTAAGGTGCTGTCTGATTTAATTTCAAGGGAGGCAGAGGAAAAAATGTGGGAGAGGAGCAACATTGAAAGGGCACATGGAAATTACCTACCATGGCAATGGAGTGGTGGAGTCAAGAAACAAGGCCATTTTCTCTACAGAATCATCATCCACACCATTTAAATATATATTTAGTCGTTGCAGACATGTTTCCTGCTTATTTTGACTAGAGGCAGTAAGGTAGCAGGGCACACAGAAGTGTCAGGCAAAAGGAGCTGTGTCAAATTACAGCTTGTATAGCTGTCCCTGGAGCAAGACTAGACTGCCCAAAGAAGACTACAGAGGAGAAAACCTTAGTATAATAGAAGAAATTCTTGTTTCTGCTCCCAACAGCTCTTTTCCCTTCCCATACCTTTCTCCAGACTCTTCTGTCCTGCTTTCATTCCTTATAGTAACCTAAAAAAAAGTTCTTGTAGCTTGACACTAATCTTGTCACCATTTCTTGTGCAACTGAGGAAAAAGTACAGCCTGAGCAAGAATACTGAGCATTGTACAGCAGAATCTGGAATTACCCTTGTGCGTCCTGGATTTCCCCTCTTCTCCCCATTCAGGTGCTTCATACTGAATTTATCTATAGCCTGGTCTCACACGCAGCTGTCAAAGAGCTTTTCTTTTAGCAGTCATTTATCCATGATCCAACAGGCTCATAGACTTCATAAAACAACTTCTTTTAAAAAGGCATTTTACTTTACATTATCCAAGGTGATTGTTTAATAGCAGCAAAGATGAATTCTCTTGAAATGCATACATAACTTGCACATTTACAGTATCTGCCTCTTTCAGAATCACAACAGTCTGATGGATTACATTCCCTAAAGACAGAGTTTATCACTCCAAACACTTGAAAATTCTTCTAGAGGGCAAAGGCTTTTATCCAGGCCAATTACTTATCTAATGCAAAATTTTCTGAGGATCACTTTCATTTAGAGAAGAGGTCAAGAAAAGAAAATCTGCTGAAAAAAATTAATTTTAAATTGCTTTGTGCGAAAGGAATGCAAGTGTTTGATGCCGTGGTCATATTAATGTGCTTGGTAACTCTGTCTGGAACAGGAAAGGAATATAAACAAATTATTTCATACAATGTAGTTCTCTCTCTGTGTCTGAGAGGAAGTGAAACTGCAGTGACACCATTTAACCCTTGCAGGATCAAGTATTAGCAGCCTGCTTTAAATGACAGTATGGCTTTGCATTTTTTCTCATCCTAAGCAGAAGCAGAAGGATATGCACTCTTCTTAAGGAGGAGCTGTCACTGTATGCCTACCTCTTTTCAAAGATATTACAGGAGTGCATGGTTTTTACAAAACCAAGGAGATTTTATTATTCAATGGTCAGTGGTGACCCCCCCCATTTAAATAAAACAGCAAATGAAGCCAAAATTTAAGGAGGGAGAAGAACTTGTTAAACATCCCTTTTACACTTTCATGAGCATCTCAGACATATTAAGAATAAATGTAATTTGAATAGATGCATACTCTTTCATAAGACAATGCAAGGGAAGTTTAGCAATCTGTGATGAAGTGTGACTCTCTGAGGAGTGTTTATTCCCATTAATATGCTCAACAGCCCATCACCAGCAGCTCCAGAATAAGTGACTCGAAATCAGCAATCAAAACCTTTGCAGAAAGAAATAAAATACACAGACATCAAGGTCAAGCATGACAGGTGCCACTTCTGCTGCACAAAAGTCCAACCTGCCTGGGCTTCCACACTGAACAGTACAGTCTATTTCTGAGCCATTATTGCCTTGAGGGTTTACACAACCCTAGGTGTAGATTGATGGTCAGGAGAAAATTCGAGTTGCATCTACCTTTGGCTTTAGAGGGAGCCAAATAACATTTTGCTAAACAAAAGAATTCACCTGAAGGTGCTAATGGCAGAAGATATCTAAACAAACTTCATTACAGGTGTCGAGCCTTAGCTGCAAAGGGGCAGCTGTGTGGTCAGCATCACACTGCATGGAAATATCTGTCCCAGTCCAGAACAAAGCTGAATTTGTGGCAGTTTTCTTCTTCTTTCAAAAGCTTTTTGGTTTTCAGAGAATGGAACGCAGTTCCTTCTTTCATCACTACCTTTCCCTTGGAGTCTGATGCAATTTCTAGTTACTGCTTTGTGATGAGAATTGCTTATGATTCTGTGAACATGGAGAAATACATTATTCACATTTCCTCATCCTTCAGGTCCTGGGAGAGCAATGTTGGGTGGGATTCCTCTGGCCAAGTGCCCACTCTTGCAAGACACCAAAAGGCTCTCTGCAGTGTCACCTGGAAAGAAGCAGGCCCTCACAGGGCATGACTCTCTCATTTAAAAAGTTTCCTATGGAGAATTTAGCCTTTTAAAAATATCGGAAAAGTATTTATTGCCTTTAGCTGTGTGTATCTACACCAGGATGGGATCCTAAAAGGGCTTGCCTCTCTCCAGTTGACTCCGAAGGGAACCTTGCAGCCGTGTCAGTGCAGCTGTCTATACTGCAGAGGTCTAAAGCTCATAGAAACCAGTCTTGTCCCAAAATGTCCTTCCAGATCAGCCTTTTCAGTCACACCACTGCACAGGCATCATGCTCAGTGTGTGCTCCGTATTTCCACAATTCTCCTCTGACATCCCCAGCTGTGTTTGACAAGAGCCCAGGTGCAGACTGGAGGGCACACAGAGGTCTCAGCTCCTCAGGGCCACCCCTGCAGCTAATGGGGCTCACCTGGTAATTGAACACTTCCTTCAAGGCTGCAGGGAATGCCATCCTTGCATGGGAAGGCCATTGCTCTAGCAGTGTGACAATAAATGGAGCAATGGCAGAAGGCCATGTCACCCGTCCCACGCGCTCACAGCGCCCGGCTCCGCGCTGCTGTAACTCCAGGTGCGGTTTGACATTACAGCAAAAAGCCTGTCTAACCACTCAGTGCAGCTGAAAACTCCCCCTCTGCTCTGCCCAGGGCCTGTTCCCACCCTTCCTCCTCCTCATCCTCCTCCTTGCTGGCACTAGGAATTCTCCTGGGAGCCAGTTAAACTCACCCTTCAGAAGAATGGATTTTCTTTCCCTCCTTTTGTCTCCCTGGTCTGGCTCACATCAGTATTGAAGGAGTGCTGATGGGGAGGGCAGGAAGGCACAGATGAAGCCACAAGGTTGGATAAGGGCAGGGACTACCCTGACAGAACCTCCAGGGAGAGGTTTTCTGTCAAGGCTCAATGCCTTTCAGCTGAAGCTTACTCAGAACAAGTTACCTTACCTTAGGTGATGAGAAGTAACACATTCAATTCCAGTCACTTTATCTTGAACTTCAGCTTCCCAGCCTCCTAAAACATGAGAGCATTTCATTGGAAATGCTGCTTTTCAATATGCTAGATGTGCTTCCATCAAGCATGGGTAGCCTTCTCCTCTGAGGCAGAGATAACAGGTAGAGTTCAAACCCCTGAGACTGTTACCTGCTCATCTAGAGCCTCTCCTCCTTCAGAGCTTGCACTGACAGGAGCCAGATGCCTTCAAACCCTGCCTAGGCTGTCACCTCAAAGTCCACCTGCCTCCAAAATGGCAATACAGTAGAGCCAGCAGGTGATCTGTGAAGCAGCAGTGATCACCAGAACTTTCTTCGACCAAAATGGGTTGTGGTTTTCTAAATGCCCTTAACACTAATTTATGATTAATCCATAATCTTTTCAAGCAACTGTCTCCTTATCACCATTTCTTTCATTGTTGGCATTACAAAAGGAGATTAGTTTGATTATTTTGTGTAATTTGAAGTGGTCACTGGTCAGTGGCCGCTTTTCATCTCCTGTTTCTTGTTTCTCCAACAATGGAGCAGCATAGCAGCTGGTGAGAAAATTACCTTCAAGAGCCAGAGCTTAGTTAAGTCAAGCCTAAGTCATGTCCCAGGGATCTCAAATCAGGCTTCAACAAAAAGGCAAGCGTGGAAACAAAGACCATGCTGACTTAGGGAAGCTTCTTTTGTCATGGCCATTTTCAGGACCACCACGAATTCTCTACCCTGATCCAAAGAGACACACACAAGGCCAGGACTGGATCCTTTTTCTTGCTAAATGAGATGTCCCAATTTATCTCACAGCTATGCATGTGACAAAGCCAGCTTGAAAATGTTTTAACCGAAGTCATTTGCCAGCGCTTGGTTGTCTAGCAGCCCTGAGGAAAAGAGCATCTCTCCCTGCTCTGCTTGCCTGGGGCTCCCGGGGCTCATCTCTCTCTGGAAGATGAGATGCTGTAGGTCCTGCCCCTCATCCCAGGAGGTTCCTCTCGGGTCCTATGTTGCCTGGCAGCAGCTTCTGATCACTCCTGAGCAGCACATCCGTATCCTTCCTAGGAGCAGTTGCCATCCTCAAATCCTCCAGGCTGTCCTGATTTTCCTATACCACTTATTAATGTTTATAATTGCCAAATAATTGGGCCTGCTGAGTTTGTAATGAAGGCACATTTTTAAATGCTGTAATCAAAGAACTTTCAATTGGATTAAGACTTCACTGTGCTCGTGGTTTAATTACAGGCCCAAGTAAGCACAAATAAGCTTTGGCTTTACTCCTGTCTTTCAGATAGGCCCCAGCAAAGTCTTTGAGCACACTTGTTATGGCTGAGTATCTGATATTAATTGAGGGTTGTCCCAGTGGCCAGGACTCCTACGTGGCACCCCAGGCAGTGAGAGTCACCCCAGACATGCACAGCTCCCAGGGTGAAACACCGTAGATATACTTAGTCAACACGACAAATACCAGTGGAGAATTCCTTAGGAGGAGGCATCAGGTGAAATAAAAGGTAGATCTGAAGCATGTGCAGCTTGACAAATGCTCCAAGTGAGCACAGCCACAGAAAGGTGGGGCCCTCCTCTTCCCTTGCTCCCAGCCATCATTCTCAGCCACGCTGCCTCCTCCCCTCTCTGGCAAAATTGGTTCTATTTCCACTTGGCAAAGTACTGTCAGGAGACTGACACGGTTAAAGGCAACCTTTTCTCTTTCTTCTCTTTTTTGCCTTGAGGAACTGCACAAATATTTACAATAGCATGGTGAAATGGAGCCCAGGGACAGGGACAAGATGCTGGCGGTGAGAGGAACCACTTAAGAGTGATGGGAGAGTCAGAATCTGTCTGCTTAAATATTGGTCAAGTTGAATCCTGAGGAGAAAGCTGAGAATGACTGTCAGCAGAGGTTTAAAGGTGGTTATTAAGCTTGAGTCCTATAAAGACAAATAATTATTTCTGCACTTCACGTCTGGAAAGGGCAATGTATTTCAACAGCGTTAGAAAATCTGCTCTATCAAACAGGCTTCAAACGGTCCCTGGTGACAAACCTCCTAATCTGGGGCACGGTGAGACGTCGCACTGCAAAGGAGGTCTGAGCAATAAGCAAAACACATTGGGACTTCAGTTTCAGTTCTGCTTTGGCTCGTTTGCAGCCCAGTCCTTTTCTAGTCGCAGTCTTTGAACTTCTCCCGAGCACACTCAGGGAATGGTTGGTAGGCAGGATGTGCTGCAACTGCCAGGGAGATTAATTGGAAGAGAAGTGTAGATCAACACCATCAGCTGCACACACACACACACGCATCAATTCAACTACTCCAATTTAGAAAAGATTGAGATAAATGGGTACAATCTTCTCTCTGGACAAGGTCAGAATGTAGATGCTTTCGGCTTGTCAGGTGCAAAACCAGACAAGCTACAGCACCACCAAGAAAGGGAAGATACGTCTGTGGGTCTAAACCAGCTACAAAAGTGTTACAATCAAATAGGTATAAAAATAAGTAGGGGCTGCCCGTATTTTTGCAGAAATTACCTCTACATACAGCATACTAAGTTTAATTGTAGCTGATAACACTTTTCCAGTAACAAAGTGCTTGTTTTATTTTACTGTGAGGTGTATTTTCTTCATTTCTCTGGGATGTGTCTGCTTTGATGACCTGTTGAAGCTACTAAAAAGCTGTGACTTATTTCGGGATCACCAGGAGATCACATTAAATTATAAACCTCAATGCAAAAAGAATTTAACAAATGCAAATCTGTAGTCATTGAATTTTGAGTGTTATGTAATTCCTGAGGTTTCATGGACATCCATATTACATTTATTCAGTGTACAGGTAAGAGGCACAAACAGAATTTTATCATTTCAAAGAGAAAAACCCAACAAATTGCCTTGACTAGGCTGAAGCATCCGTGAAAGTACCTAATTGCAATTTATCTTCATTGTAAAGACTCAGCATTGAGACATGGGTTCTCTGCTTCTGATCATACTATAAATGATTCCATTTTCAGATACTGATAATAATGATACTAAATTATATTTTATAATCATGACTATTATATTGTACTTGTACAAATTTTCCTTAACAGGTTACAATTATAATCTAATCTTATTAGCAAATCATCATCCTTTGCCTGTCTTTGAAGGGGGAAAATGGAATAAAAGCTAAAAGGTGGGAGATTCACCTGTCCAAATGTAGATGTGTTGCCTTTTCAGAGAGAGGCCCTTTGGCTGCCTTGAGGCAGCACAGAGGTGGGTGCTGTGGGAGTGATTGCAGAGCAGAAATCTTCGTCTAGAGCAGCCCAAACAAACCTATTTTGCCACTTTTTACACTCCTAAATGTACACAGGGACACCACCCGATGTTTTATTTACTCAGTGAATTTGAGCAGGCATCAGACATTAATCTTTCCAAGAGGGGACAAAAACCACAGTTTTGCCAAATGTGACTGAAAATGGGAAATTATGAGGGAAATAGCTGCTCTGCCTGACCTCTATAAGTGCAGCACAGGATCCATGAACACATTTAGGGGAAAAGCAGCATTTGCTGAATTGATTTATTTGTGTTAGCTATACCATATTGAAGTCCCAGCAGTTACTCCCAGATTATTTCTCTTAACAGGGCAATGAGAGTTTCACCTCCCCTGTGGTCCTGAGCCAAAATCATCACCTTCTTCCTGAGGGGACATGGGGATGTTTCAAACCCCTCTACAGCTGCTGAAGGGGAAGTTTAAATAAACTGCGTGCTTCCTCAGCACTAAATCCTCCTGCTCCTGACGTGCTTCCAGACAGAGAGAAGTGAATGTTTCATGAAGTTAATATCACTTTAAGGATTCATGTAAATCCTTCATGGGTTTTGCTTTCATTTTCAGTATGACTGAATTTTATGGTATAATCATATCAACTCTTCCACATTAAATTCAGTCTTGCACCAAGGGATGGTTTCTACCACTATGTCTGCAGTCAGTAAAAGCAAGGTTTTACCCTCTGAGTTGCACAAAAAACTGCTAAAACACTTTACAGACTCTCCTTTTCACAGTATTTAGTTCCTCAGACAATAAGCAAATATATCGCTCTTGTAGAGAGGAGTTTCATTTCCTTCTTATGTACATTACCTCAAGAATGATTAAACTTTGAGCTTAGCTTGCAACACACAATTTCTGCTTCGTCCAACAGGTCCTGGCAGGTTGGTTTTGGGATTATGTGGCACAGAGTCACTGCTGGCAGCACTGTCCATCCGTGAGGATGCCCCTGACACATCCCAAGGGCTGTGAGGAAGAAATGCCCTCCTTTGCCTTTCTCAGAAGGCTGTGGCAGGAAAGAGGGAGCTCAGAGCCATCCTCTTTGGAAGAGCAAACAAGACATCAGCTGCTCCCTGAGGTCTCCCTGGGAAACGCACAGCTCATAGGAGCTCTGGATCTTGTGGTTCCTCTCCATGAATGTTGCCTAAAAATAGAGCAGAAATGTGACTGTCCAAGATACAGCCTTGTGGTAAACAAGGAAATTGAGCGCATAGCCATGAAAGTTTTGCTTATTTTTCTATCACAGTCTGTAAACTGTCAAAATCTATTGATTGTAGCTTTTTATTTTAGGGCCAATTGCCAATAAGCTTAAGAAAACCTTCTGTTGTTCCACTGGTCCGGCTTGGTGCGGATCTCAGGGGCTTCTTGCATGTTTCCAAGATTTTTTCCAATGGGCACTCCGATTAGTAAGCTTACCATGTAAAGAAATGTTTTTTGTAGATATATACCAAGTAGTATAAACATGATTGCCTGAAACTGTCCATTATAACTTAATTTTCAGTTGCCTATTACTTGGGGAGACATTTTCCAGATTTTACATCTGATTGAAAGCTGAAGTCCATTTCATGATAAGCCATTTGCCAGTGCATGGTGGACCCAGAGCCACAAGGAACATCACACAAAGGTGCTGCCAGAGTGAGCTGGACCTCTCAGGGAAAACACGGACAAAAGTGATGATACTTTTCCGGGCTTGCTTTGTCAAGGACAGCCACGATTGTGATATTACCAAACTCTTGAGCAACCTGAAGGATCTTTTTGCTCGGATGGCACAGCCTGGAGTGTTTCCATGCGTGCCCATAGCTTTGCTCCCATACCTCAAGATTTCCCATGACATTTTGGAGAAAGGCTACTCAGGAGGGACTGCTGCTTAAGGCAGATTCCTGAGGGTCTGACAATAAGGAATCTAGGAAGCCTAACCTCCCTCCTTTCCCTGACTGCTCCGCATGTGCACAGCTCTGTCTTTCTCAGGATGCAGGAGTGGGAGAAGGGGTGAGACAGAGAAGTGTGAGACAGCTGAACCCAGCTATCAGGAAAGCTGCTGCCCTCCCTTGTGCAGAGATGTACACAAGCAGAACTTGCAAGCCTTGCTTTAATGATGACTCCACATCCACTGTAAGCTGCCTTCCCACTTAGCCATTGTCTACCGTGGAAGTAGAATAGGCTCCAATGCAGCTTCTTCAGCACCTTTGTATCTTCTGTGCAGTCCACCTCAGGCACAGCTTCTTGGGAGCTGGGATGCTTTATTTCACTCCGTGGTCTTTGACCCCACAGCTCACCTGGGCTCTGCCAAGCACACCCAGGCAGATGGTCAGGAGGCCATGCAGAGATTCTCAAGAGTGCACGGAAAAAAGGCTCCAGAAACCTCATTTTTTTGTCACACCCCTGCAGTTGTTCACTATTATTGTGCCAGAAATGACACCTCTGACTACTGACAGGACAAACTGTCAGCACTGGTAGAAGAGTAAACATGTTGGGCAGCAAAACTGCAAGGCAGAAGCCATAAACTGGGCTGCTATCCTCCTCTAACACCAAAGCATCACAGACAACCCAGAAAAGACAGAAAGAGGAAAAAACCAGGAGCATGCAGACTTGATCAAGGAGGATTCAGCAATGTCTATGCTGAAGGCTTGTAAAATGCCACGTAAGCCTTTAGAGACCAACCTACACGACAAGTTTTCTAGGGGGCCTGCATCCCATGTCTTGCTGTCCTTCCTCCTCTCAGCACACCTGATGTTTCCCATCTTTGGTTCCCTCACCACCACTCCCCTTACGGATATCCATCAGCAGCCCAGTTCCTTTCACAAAGAAGGGGTTAATTTACTAAATCCTTCTATCATGCTCTTGGCTTCATCTGGTTTCTCCCACATTCTTGCTGTATCTCCTTCCAGCTTGGGAAGATGATGCCTGCACATTTTTCATGCAGCAGGAATGTCATCCAGCCCATGAATGTAGCCAGGAGGGCAAACTTCATGGTTTTTTTCCCCCTGCAACTGACTGACCCTTCCTGTCACCAATTTATCATGCTTTCATCTAGCTCTGAAAAATCCTGTTTGAATTTTACAATAGGGCACCACGCCAGTCTGAGATGCCTCTTCTTTTCCTTTCAGAAACTTCATGGGTATTTTTCTTTAGTGTCTCATCTGGAAAATGATCTAGGAACACAACCTTCAAATAAAGTCCTGCTAGCTACCACCCAAAAGCTATGATACGGACAGCCAGCTTTCATAAAAAGCTTTTTTATTTTATAAAAATCATGGTGCTGAGTGCCGTAATGTTTACAGATGTATTTTTATTAAATTCACACCTACAGTTTTTGTGCAATCAACCTCACAAATGACAAACACAGGCCTACCGAAAAATCAGCTGAGAACTGCACAGAGGAACAAGGCATGGAAAGGATTTTGTTGTTGTTGTTAGGGATGGCATGAACGAGGGGAAGCAATGAATGCATCGTCTTTCATTGCCTTGGCAGGATAAGAGCTCTGAAGGAGCCCAGGCATGCCCAGTCCAGCAGAAGAGAAAAAAGAGCACTGCAGATAACATTCTCTCCAGCATGCGAAAGAGGAACAGAGACTATAAGAAGATGCCACAGGGAAGGCAGAAGTAAACACAGAGACAGCTGGAGAGTTCCTGGAGCAGGGGAGGAGTGGGAAGGCGTGAGGCTGGGAATTGACTGAATCCTCTGTGCAGTCGCTCTGGTCACAGCTTTGGCTCTCTGCTCCCTGGGGTGGACAGCAGGAACTGGGTTACGCTCCCTCAACTTCTGGCTGCATGTGCACATGCCCAGGGAGAGGCCAAGCAGAGAACATGTGGGATGATACAATGTGGAGAAATGGAAATTTTGCCCATTTCAAACCGTCAGGACAGACGACAAGGTAGGAGCATGCAATGGGGTTAGATGTGCTCCTGGCTCTATAGAGGATATATGTTTTAAATGCCTCACTCCTAAAAACACAGCATTCTGGAAGCAAATTATCCCTTTTCCTGTCAAACAGGCACAGCTTTCCAGCACCACCCCTGCCTTGGCACAGAGGGACAGAAGGACATCAGAAGCTAAAGGTCCAGGGCAGCTGGAGTGAAGGAAGGAAAACCAAAGCGAGAAAAGGCATCTCCCAGTGAACCACACAGAGCAGAGGCAGAAGGGTGCAAGGGAAGGGGCAGGGGGAGAAAGGGAGATAAAGTCATGAAGAATGATATGGAAGAGGTAATTGTGTCACTGAGGGTCAGAGAAGAAAAGGGCAAGAGCAAAGAGAAGCCAGCAGGACTGGAGGAAGGGGAGAATATGCAGGAAGAATTGGGCAATGAGATCTCCTTGGAAAGAAAGGGGTGTTGGGATAGGCTTTCACAGCACTCGGGGAGGGATTTGCAGCTCAAGGATTGCACTCACATCCAGTGGCTGATGCTGCCCTGGGAGTACAAACCCATGTGTCCCAAGCAGTGACTGTTCCTTCTGGGCAGCAGAGAAGCTCAGAAGCTGTCGCTGCTCCTGCTGAGGAGTTCGGCACTGGCAGGAGCTGTTATTGTGTGCATTTATAAAGGCAGGCACTGCAAGCAGCACCCGAGCACACCACGAACTCTGCCGTGCCGAGGCTGCCAGGTGCAGACCTGCCTGCGGCGTGTGATGGTCGCTGCTGACAATTTTGTAGCTCATTTGAGACAGTCCCTGCCCCTTCTGCTGCACACTGTGTGATGAGGAGAAAGCTCCCAGCACACACATTTAATTCACATTCCTAGTGGGGGATTATAATTTTCAAATATTCGTCAAGAATTATCAGGAGCTACACCAGAAATTATTTGTACATCAGAAGCACTTACAAAGGGCGGGAGAATGCCTGGAAAAGCTGAGGTTTAGATTGCAAATATTGTGGTACCATGACAGCTTTTCACCGAGAGTTGCAGCACGTGCGCTTGCACTTCTATTATAAAACCTTATTCAGCTGCTGAAGGGGCTAAAGCCATTCTTAGGTTCTCTAAAAGATCTTTTAAATTCTGAGCTCTCCCTGTGGGAGGCTGGAGGCCAGCTATTCTTTCCACTTGAAGAGTAGGTACCTACAATTCTTGACAAGCAAAGTTCTTTGTAGGCAGACAAAAGTAGGCTAAAAGCAAAGATGCCTGTTAGGAGTTATTTCACTACATACAGAAACTGAGAATTGTTGGTTCTTATCCTAACTAGTCACCCCATTTCTAACACATGCTAAAGATGGTTATTCTGGAAGAAAAGAACTTTTTTGTAAGAAAAGCCCCATATTTATATTGTTCATAACAGAGAATATTAAATATCACTAATAAAATTATTCAGTAGAGCCCAATAATGTGTTTAAGTGCTCACCTATGAAAATTTTAAAAATTCATTAATTTATGTGTCAGTGGATGAAAAGGAACCCCTCTAGAACAAGTTTATAACAATCTTTTCCCAGTTTTATGTCGATGGTGTTCTCAGGTATGTCCTGGATGTGGCTGATGGGTGTGATGGGCAGCACGATCCTGATGCAGGACCCAAACCTTTGTCCTGCAGATTGTACCCAAGAAGTCACATCTGACAGATCAGAGCACTTGAACTCCTGAAGAGCCACTGACTTGTCTCAGCCATCATTGCAGAGCTAAGGTTCCTACAGAAACTTCTGAAATGTCCAGCCTCCCAACAGAACAAAAATATTCAATAAAGCAGCAGAAGATTACCATTCTAAATCTCTAATACAAGCACTATTATACTTTTAAATACATTTGATTTTGTTTTTGTAGGCAGAGTTTGTTCCTCAGTGCCTAATTTTATCTCAGGAGACTTAGTTGCCTAAATCAATGTTTCCTGCAGTGATTCAGTAAAACCACAAAATAAGACATGTTATAGAAGCACAGCATCTTAATATTTTATTTTAAAAGACATCAATTCCAAGAACCGGGATGTATGAAATATAAGCCTGGAATTATCCACCCTAATTTTTGTGCGCTAGGTAAAGTTTACTTCATAAATGAATGCCTGTAAAGCAACACTCTGTTTTTATCATCCCTTTAAATCATATTAGATTAACAGATTAGGAATCATTCACCACTTGTCAGCTAATAATGTGAGGTTTAGGTCATAATAAAAAGAGGATTAATATCACCAACGTTATCCACATGATAGATTCCTTATGCGACCAGCTCTCCACTGTCTGGGACAGCCTGGGCCTGACACCACAGCCAGGAAAACCCAGTGGCAGAGCTCTTGCAGACTCAAGAGCTACTCTGGCATCTCTGTAGCACATTCCAGTTTGTGCAAATGCTCATGAGTCGAGCTGGCTCCTCACAGATAAGATATGAAAACAGTGACACAGTCTACTCATGGCTGAATAATCTTCCCACGGGCTTTGGGGACTGAATGATCTTAGCAGGCAGACTCTCAGAAACTCAATTTTCTAAGTCTTAGACAATGTTCTTGACACGGTATCCTCCTTGTCAACACAGAAGAAAGAAATGAACCCTTTCTTTTCTACTATTTTTTTCTTTATTTTGCTGCTTTTCCCAACTTAGCATTTTAAACTGCCTTTTAAGGATGAGAAACAGCTTCACAGATAAAACAGCCTTCCTAGAGGAATTAATGAATCCAGAGAGTGATTTAAAAAAAAAAAAAAAAAAAGTAACTATTATTTGAGTTTGATTTCATTATCTGTTTGTTGTACATTGGTTGAGGACCATTTGAATTCTTGTTTTAACTGGAATGCACTCCTAACACAGCATAAAATATTAAACACATTCATATTTTCATAATACTATTCCCCTTTCCAAGCCAGATCCCATCTGTTAAAGACAACTCAGAAAATAAAATAACACCTTAATGAAAATCTTAATAATCTCATGCTTTTCTTTCTTACAGCTTTTCCTACGTTACTAAGAGTCAAGGAAATTTCAGAACAAATTACAACTTGTTTGTTTGTTTGTTCTTCAGTTCCTCCCTAGTACCCAACACTTTGAGCTTCTATGTTTTAAGTGAGGCAATTTTGTCATCTTCAAGTCCATCACATTATGCTTTTTTAATGCTTTTGTTAATAAAAAGGTAAAACTTGATGCATTTCCTTTTATGATCTTGGAATGAATTCTCCAGGATAAAAAAAAAAAAGTGAAACAAACCTTCTTACCGGTTGCATTAGAAATATTTACCCTTTGCATTTGTTGCTTATTATAAACTTTTCTCCAGAATTCTCAGTTCTTACTAGGAAGGTGAACTTTTTCCATTTTACATACTGTTCTCGTAAGTTTTACCACTGACAAAAATACAGCAGGAGCGAAGCTGGTGGTTTTAAGTAAAACTCTTTGTTTTACTTTCACTCTTAAGCAGAAATAGCTCTTTAAATTAGTAAGCTTTATTTTAAAGAGACGCTTAACGTGAAGAGTTTTGTTGGTGATAACATTTCTGACTGTTGCATACCTCACCTTGCCTTCTATGCAGAAAATCATGAAGTTCTAACATTCCACAGAGGAGGAGCTTTTACTTGGAAAGACAGGCAGAGCTGTCCGTCCTTGCCTTCAAACCATCCTCCAGTCCCACCAAGTGTGTGAGCAGAAGAAAGCTCAGTCTAAGGTAAGCCACTCACACCCAGACTGCACCCAAACAATGAGAAACTCAGCAACTCCTGCCCATCACCACAGCAGAGGAAACACCAACCCCAGCACAGCAATCTTGGATCCTACCCCTGAGCGTCCAAGAATGTGATATGCTTCCTCCAGTGCATGATAGCCAGAAAGGAAAGTAAATAACCGTGGAGACTCAGGACGAATTCACACAAAATGGCCATAGGGGAAGAAAAACCTACTTGGCAGTTGGTGACTGTTTCTCAAAAGGGTCATTTCATCCTAATCCTTCAGTCTGGACCTGTAGGGGAAACCTTCTGAGGATGAGCATGGTAACTATGGGCTCATTTATCATTCTGCACAATCCCAGAAATTAGAGGATTGACACAGATGTATTTTGGACATTTTATAAACTCTCTTGTGCCCTGCTAACTCTTCCACGCCGCACAGGTTATGAAGTACAAGTGCTAACCTCTCCATGCTGTACAGGTTATAAAGTACAAGTCTCTCCTTTTTTTGCCCCAGGAGACAGAAATCCTGAAATTTCTCCATCTCTCATGCATCCTCCTCTCTCCTGCAATGAGAAGCCCCATACTTCACAGGGACCCATCACCTGCACTATTAAAACTAACCCAAATAATCAAATTGGTACATGCCCAGCTAAGCTCTGAGCCACCATCCTCCATTCATCTTTATCTAACAGACTCATAGAATCATGGAATAGTTTGTGTTGGAAGAGATCTTTAAAGATCATCCAGTCCAGCCCCCAGATCTTTGAAATCTGGTGCTTTTATTTCAGAACAATGGCTTTGTGTGTCTGAGATCTTTCCTGAATTCTTCAACTATGACTGTTGACATGTTAGAAAATAGTTTCCTCTTCCTACAAGCATCATAGCTGCAGCAAAATAATCCATACTATCTGATGTTCCACAATCAATGTATTTTTGTCTTGTTAAGGTGCTAGAAAAGCTATACCATACTTTATAGTTATTTCTTAGTTTTTAATTAAGCATGCACTGTGTGTCCATCATTTAACAATACACTACATACACATATGTGACAGGGAGGGACTCAAGGCTGCGTGGGTTTTTTCACATTTATTCCTATGTGAAGAGCTGTGTAATTGAACCACTGCATGAAATGCTTCTATATATTTATTTAATACATCTAATAAAATTGACAGTGATAGCTCATATTTTGATTACCATAGGATAAATCTTTTAACTGTAATTTTCCTGTGTTGAATACGTAATCCATTTTTGCTGTACAACAGAACACAATTTACAGATTATTGCATCTTGCAGTGCTAGGGATCTCTATGAAGCCAAAGTTCTCTGCATACATGGCAGGAATAGCAAGTCAAAGCTAATTAGTCCAGTGAGAATCTGGGAGGAGAAGTTGCTTCCTATCTTTGAAATTTCCCACATCTTGGGCGAGCTGATCAAGCAGTGAGTGCTTTGTGACAAGCTGCAAGGCTGATTACACACTTTCGTTTGCTATGTGTTCTAAATTATATTTCCACACTAATATGCAGTTATTTCCTAAGTGAATGTGTGGTGTTTACTTAGGCAAGAATAATACTCTTTTTTGTTGTTGTTGTTTACAAGACAATTGGCTTTGAAGTTTTGCTTGCATAGAAGCTGAGTAATGCACTTAATGGAAAATAATTTTGTTCCCTTTTATACCCAGTGGATTTTAGTGAGAGAAACGTCTTCAAGAGATGTGCCAGAAGATAAAAAAATATGCTGGTATATTACAGCTATGTGGGAAACAGTTATATAGGTAATTCTAATATCTATTAAGCTTTAGATTTTATATAAGCTACAACTTTTGGCTTGTATTTTTTTTTTTTCATCAAGTAAAGAAATAAGGGATTTAGCAAGAATAACAGAGCTTTCAAGCCAGTTCAAAATTCAGCATGTTGTGTCCTGGTATATGAAATTGGAGAGATTCCAAGAAATATTCATTGAAGACCAGCAACTTTTTCTTAGTTTAAATTTTTTGTATCTGGCCAATATAAGTGAAAATATTAACAGCAGAAATTTAGTTGGTCTTTAATGAACACAAGAAAGGGAAACGAGGAAGGCAACAACACATTTCTTCTTGTTTCTTTGTTTCTGTTGCTATCTCTCTGTATCATATGAAGACAATATGAAGTCTGTAAATGTGCTCCAGGTTAACTTCAGTAGTGTTACAATAGCAATCTTCAATTTCTACTTTCCCTTTTTGGCCTTTAACTATGAGATTAAATAGCGAGGAAACAACATTCCCTCCAGAAAATAAAGAAACAGAGTTTGAGAAAACTCTTTTCCAGAGGGTTTTGAATTAAACAGGTACTTATCTCAGATAGTAAGATATAGTGACATGAGTTATAATACTTGATACTAAATTTTGCCATTGAGGGCATCTGTATAACTTTGAAGGATGACCTTTGCACACCATTAAAGGTATGCAAAAACTGACCAGCCACATGTAGAAATTGAAAAAAACCCAGGTATGATCTTAATGAATTCTTCACATATATGAGACTGAGCCAATCTGCAATTTATTTGTTCTTGCAAGTACCATCAGCATCTAAATTCAGCACTCTTAAAGCAACTCCAAGATTCTACACCTGAAAAATGCGTGATAAGCCCTGCATTCCCTGAGTCCACCTGAAAATTTTAGAGCAATTCTTTGAAGAATAAATTTATGTGTCACTCCCAAGAACAATTTGGACACAACGTTTTCAATCTACACAGGAAACAATGGTTGTCTTGTAATTTCTACTCCCTGATAAAATGAATTAAGCCTTTCAATGAGGGAGATGAGCAATAATGCTTGACTGAAGTCAAGCAGTGAGTATCTTCATGTGCAAGAAAGATACTCCCTTAGAAGATCAGCCAGAAGAACAGCTGACCAAAGCTGGAATCACACAAATGTCCATGAACACTAAGCAAAGGGCATAAATGTGGTTCAAGCAAACAGCTGCTTGCTATTAGAATGAGGGTTTTCAAGTACCATGTAGGTAATATTCGGACAGTGCAGCCCATTGTTTAGCATAAGTTAAAGAAACCATTCCTGGAAAGAATTGTTTGTGGTCAGACTCTCATTATCATGTCTCTTTTCTCACCCCATCTTTCTCTCTCACTGGCTGCTGTGGCACCTCATCTACGTCTGGTAAAACAGATAAGTGGCTGTCATCAAGCCCACTACAGGCAGCACTCACTATATCTGCTCCCTGAGCACTTCAGATGCTCTGGGCAGCACATTTCTCTTCCTGTGGCCCAGACAGTTTGTGATCCACTTGCTGTCTGTGTGCTGCCTCAGGGAAACTGGGGTGGCTTGACCCTGCCTGGGTGCCAGGTGCCCACCAAAGCCACTTTGTCACTCCCCTGCTCCACTGGACAGAGGGGAGAAAATATACCAGCAGGTTCATGTGTGAGATGAGGACAGGGAGAGATCACTCCCCGGTTACTGTCACAGGCAAAACAGGCTCAGCTTTGGGAAATTATTTTAATTTATCATCAAGCAAATTAGAGTAGGGTAATGAGAAAAAACCCCAAAACTTAAAAAGCACTTTTCCCCCACCTCTCCCTTCCTCCTGGGCTCAGCTTCACTCCTGATCTTCTCTACCTCCTCCCCTAAGCAGTGCAGAGGGACAGGGAATGGGGACTGCAGTCAGTCCACTGCACATTGTCTCTGCCACTTCTTTCTGCTCAGCGGGAGGACTTCTCAAACTCTTCCCAGCCCCAACATGGACTAGAGTTCTTCATTAACTGCTCCAATGTGGTACCCTCCCTAGGGGTGCAGTCCTTTGGGAACACTCTGCCCCAACATGGGACCCCCACGGGACCCAAGTCCCGCCAGCAATCCTGCTCCAGCGTGTACTCCCGTCTCCACGGGGCCACAGCTCCTGCCAGGAGACAACTCCAGTGCAGCTTCCCAGGGGGTCACAGCCTCCTCTGGGTATCCACCTGCTGCAGCATGGGGTCCTGCATGGGCTGCAGGTGGATTTCTGCATCCCCGTGCCCTCCCTGGGCTGCAGGTGGATCTCTGCATTCCCGTGCCCTCCATGGGCTGCAGGTGGATCTCTGCATCCCTGTGCCTTCCCTGGGCTGCAGGTGGATCTCTACATCCCCGTGCTCTCCCTGGGCTGCACGTGGATCTCTGCATCCCTGTGCCTTCCCTGGGCTGCAGGTGGATCTCTGCATCCCTGTGCT
The DNA here is from genome assembly GCA_013397895.1 of Origma solitaria. Lineage (NCBI taxonomy): Eukaryota > Metazoa > Chordata > Aves > Passeriformes > Acanthizidae > Origma > Origma solitaria. Next base: position 44,892 of record VZRL01001696.1, on the reverse strand, counting down.
CTCCCTGGGCTGCAGGTGGATCTCTGCATCCCTGTGCTCTCCCTGGGCTGCAGGTGGATCTCTGCATCCCTGTGCTCTCCCTGGGCTGCAGGTGGATCTCTGCATCCCTGTGCTCTCCCTGGGCTGCAGGTGGATCTCTGCATCCCTGTGCTCTCCCTGGGCTGCAGGTGGATCTCTGCATCCCTGTGCTCTCCCTGGGCTGCAGGTGGATCTCTGCATCCCTGTGCTCTCCCTGGGCTGCAGGTGGATCTCTGCATCCCTGTGCTCTCCCTGGGCTGCAGGTGGATCTCTGCATCCCTGTGCTCTCCCTGGGCTGCAGGTGGATCTCTGCATCCCTGTGCTCTCCCTGGGCTGCAGGTGGATCTCTGCATCCCTGTGCTCTCCCTGGGCTGCAGGTGGATCTCTGCATCCCTGTGCTCTCCCTGGGCTGCAGGTGGATCTCTGCATCCCTGTGCTCTCCCTGGGCTGCAGGTGGATCTCTGCATCCCTGTGCTCTCCCTGGGCTGCAGGTGGATCTCTGCATCCCTGTGCTCTCCCTGGGCTGCAGGTGGATCTCTGCATCCCTGTGCTCTCCCTGGGCTGCAGGTGGATCTCTGCATCCCTGTGCTCTCCCTGGGCTGCAGGTGGATCTCTGCATCCCTGTGCTCTCCCTGGGCTGCAGGTGGATCTCTGCATCCCTGTGCTCTCCATGGGCTGCACGTGGATCTCTGCATCCCCCGTGCCCTCCATGGGCTGCAGGGGAATCTTGGCCTGACGCCTGGAGCTGCCCCTCCTTCTCCTCTGCCCTCAGTGTCTGCAGGGCTGCTGCTCTCACATCTCCTCACTCCTCTCTTTGGCTGCTGTAGAACAACAGGGTTTTTTCCCTTTCTTAACTAAGCTATCCCACCATGGCTGCTGGGCCCAGCCCTGGCCAGGAGCTGCTCTGTCTCTGAGCTGGATGGTGTTGGCTCCTTAGGACACAGGGAAAGCTTCCAGCAGCTTCCCACAGAAGCCACCCCTGCAGCCCCTCGGTACCAAAACCTGACCACACAAACCCAACCCGGGGTTCTCCCTGGCTAAGTGGGCCATCGCTCATCTCGCTTGCAGCTGCAAAACTGCAAAACACCCCACTTGTTGAGAGCCCACATTTCATATCACTTTACATTGCCAGGCTGAAAATTATGTAGCCATTCCCTTTTTCTCTGCAGCTACTGGAGAAGGGAAAGCAACTCCAGAGGGCAAAGGTGGAATGGGGCAAGCTGTGCCCAGGGAGTGCTGCCTTTCCCCATGGTGTGTCCAGGGATGCCAGGGAGCCACCTCCGACACCGCTACAACCCAGCGAGACGTGTCCAGCTGAAATAAGTATTATTTAACATGTTAGGAGCCTCACTCTGCTTTGAAATAGAGACAGACTTATGATGGATTTAGCCCACTAAGCAGGGACTGGAGCTGTGCTAAACCGCAGTCAGCCGCAGTCTTTCAGCCATGTGGTTTTGATACTCGTAATGTTCCTCGAATTAAGGTTCAAGGAAAACTTCAAAGTCTACTATTACTTGGTGAAATTAATACTATTAGTGGCATTAATCCATGGACTTCAGTTGGATTCTCCACCTGAGAAGAATAAGGAATTAGTCTTTTGTAATGATGTGCAGTCACAAATTAAATTCCTTAAGAACTGCGGCAATTTGGTCCATCTTATTCAGAGAAAAGTAAAAAGGGAAAAAAAGGACCACAAAACATGGATGATTTAGATTTTTTTCTGTCAAGTTGGAAAACAAAGGAATAATTACCTTGTGTCTGTGAAGTTAAAATACATTATTTTTGTTTTGTTTTATATTTCTGTTAAAGATGTTAAGATTTTCTGTTATAGATTTAAAAACATAGAAGTATGTCTAACTATGTCTTATTACACATGCATATAAAAGTACAAAGACAAGGAAAACGCAAATAATTAAAGGGATGTTATGACATGAAATTTGATTCTCATTTTAACCTAGGAAATAACCAACAATAAGTTTAAAAGAAGAAGAACTCCAGACTTCTAGTAGTTTAGATTTCAAAAAGAAAATTAACTTGTAGATATCAGATTTGTCCATTTGGTCTTAATTTGTAACTGAGAGCAGTGCAAACTACAAAAGTAGTGACAAGGCAATTTGACTTCTAAAGAGCATTTTGCTTGATATTCAGAAAAATCAAGCCACAGAAATAAACCTCTGTTTACAGCATAAACTTCAGCTTTCGTCTGTTGATGTTATTTCCACATATTTGTATCCTGAATTATATTTACCTTCCCAAAATAATTGGATAGAAAAAATAAATGGAAAAGGACTAGTGTGCTGAGGAAAAGCAGATTGCCTCTAGATGATAAAGGATCTACTTAAATATTGTTTCACTAGACCAACTGATATGTCTAGTAAAAACAGACAAGCTTTGATGCATACAAGCCTGTCTTCAGATCTAATAAAAGATATTGCCCCTCTTTACAAGTTCTGGCTTGCTTACTGCTTTCTACCATTCTGGCTACAAAGACAGAGCTATTGCTCAAACATTACTGCTACTGCGAACCTTCCAGCTAAAATAACACTACTGCTGCAAAAGTCCTGGTGTGAGTTACTTCACATTTATCCAACATATTTTAATGTAATCTCTCAGAAAGGCTACAGGGCTACATAAAATACAGCATGGCATGCAGTTAATCTGCATTATGTTCTGAAGTGACCTGTCACAGAGAGATAATGGAATGGCAATAGCAGTTACCAAAATTCAGTCTTTACAAATCATCAATGTAAACTGACATTTGCTGACTGTACCATTTCATCAAAAGAGAAATAATGATTTTTTTTCTTATTTTTTGGACAATGGGAATTATTTTTGCAGGTAACTGTCAATAAAATATAGTTACTTCAGAAAATCTTCTGGACAAAGGAAAAAAAGGAAAGAATGGAGTGAAAACACATAACTAAAGGTTCCAAAATCCTACTAGTCTGCATGATACTCTATGAAGCCCCTCTTTAGACTGAAAAAAGAAAATCTTTAGTCACATGAAAGAAAAAAACCCTGGCTTTATAAAATTGCAAACTTCCTTCCTGTAAATATTTTTAGATTTAAGCCTTTCTCAGAAGCTATTTTTATAAAGCTCAGACAAAACCATTGATACAAGATCTGAAATGGATCTCCGTTTTTTGTTCAAATCACATTAGCATGTTTGTTTCAAAATCTGTGGTTTACACTTAAATAATATTTTCCTATTGTTTCTGATCACACTTTTTTGTCTTTTTCCATTCCAAAACTGTAGTGGTAACCCTTTTCCTATCAGACTACCCTGTTTTGAAGTTCTGAAACTTCTCATGGTTTCTTAATGACACTGATTTCACATGATCCTGCTGTCTGGCTGTGCCTCTGCCTAGCAGTTCCCCTTGGTCCTTTCAGCCAGTTTCAGTAAATCCTGAATGAGGAATAAGTGCTTTCAAAGAGATGCTAATTCCTACAAAATTTTAGCACGACTGCTAGCAAGAGGGGCCAAAGAAGTGCCCACTGTTGGAAAAGCAAGTATAACTCAGATATTTTCCTCCTGCTTGCAATTAGCTAATTAAGCTCTTGACCATCCCAGCATATTCAACATAAAGCAGGTGCTCCAGCACGTGAGGGATGTAATTCAAGGTTGGAGGGAGATGAGGGTTGGAAAGGTGAGGATGCTCAGCCTCAGGAATACAAGCTGCTTCTGTTCTGCTGTGCCCATAGTGACGCTCGTGTTTACAAACCCTACAGACGAGAAAATGGCCTTCGTGTGATATGTGAGGGATGGGGTGTTGTGAACAAGTCTCCCTCAAACCCCTACCAGTGCAATGACAAACACTGTGTGCAGAGAGGCATTCAGAAAAACTGACAAAATAGCACTAGTTCACAAATCTACAGAATTTCTTGCTGTTTTTTTGGACAATGTGCTCATCTAGCACATTTAGGAACAACACTGACAAGTTTTAAGATCAGTTTCCTCTTTTCCTCACTCTACTCTTAAGGCTGGAAGGAAGTCAAACTTCCACAAGGTTCAAGTGGATGAAGAGGACCATATGGTTGTCAAATCAATTTTTTGAACTCTGTCCAAGTCCTACGAGACGGATGCTTTTCACATGGACACCACATGGTTTATCTGAGGACAGTTCAGCTAGGAACGAACTAGACAGGAAAAAAATTTTTAATTGATCCCTCTCCAAAAGATAGATGAGATACTCTTTTAGGCCTGTAGACAGACTTTTTGACAAATAGTCTCTGCAACATCTTCTGAGCATTTGGTAGGCACACTGAGAATTTCTGTTCATGCTGTTCATTTAACCCATATGCGCACAACTAAATGAATAACATGAAAATGCCACACCATGTTTCTCTTATCACAAGAATTGTTCCTAATCAGATACCATCCTTTCTTCAACTTGAGAGACCATGGGTCCTCACAAGATATTTTTCTTATAAAGTTTCTACGATTTCTACCTAAGCAACCATTATTTTGTACCTTTAAGTATGGAGAACAAACTGGATTTAACTGCTTCTATGACTCTTTCAGAAGTGATATTATGCCCACTCCAACATCACTGTTAATATTTCTTACAATCAGAAAACAGAAGCTGAAAGATGGAAAGTTATCACTATGAAGAAAAGTCTTGAGTGATGTGAGGAATGGTAATTAAAGCAGCCATCTCAGGAGAAACTTAAATGGAATGTCTGTACTTGACCTTTATTTGCAACAGAGAAGAAACATAGCATCACCCCAGCAGACTTTTGCAACTTCTTGATACATCATTATCATGGGAATTTTTTCCCCTAATTTTAAATGTTAATTTACATGTAGAGTAAGTACTGTCTGATACCTCAGGATGACATCTCTCCTCCCCCAAGTGTATTAAATTCAGCATAGTATGGAAGGTAGAGATTGCGTCTGAGTTTTTGGTGCACATATGCAACAGCTAAATTTTTTAATTTACTGCATTTGGATACTGACTTTGTGACATGTAGAAAAGCCCAAATATATGGTGTCTAGGTATCGTAGTTACATGCTAAACACTTAAAACCTATCAACTCTTTATTATTGGAATAACTTTATTGGGTTTTTCTGCTCAGTTTAAGAGATACAGTGGGCAAAGTTCTTGGCTGGTTGGCATTTTCCCATTGGATACAACAATCCCCTGCCATGTCAGCCCTAAAATACCAAAGCCCGACCGTAAAAATATCAGACACTGTCCACCACTCATGTTGTATTTGGGAGTCATTGTTTCCACTATGAAAATATCATTTAATCAGCTATGTAATGCTTTGTGACTACTGTGATATAATTATGCTTTACATGAGAAATTACAATTGTGAAAACCAGGAGTTCTCTTCAGGAAGGGACAACACCCTGTGATCCAGTGTTGCACAAAGTGACATCTGCCTGCATATCATTATTGCCAAAATACTACCCAAAATATGTACTGCATAAACCAAGACATGGGCAAGTGCAAAATAGTCTTTCCCTTACTGGCACTCGCACACAGGCTTAAATGAGTCAATGAAAAGTTAAGTAAACCAAGAGCACTACTCATGTGCTTAAGTGAATTACCAGATTGGGCCCAAAAATACTGAAAATGGTGCAAGAGTGATCCCTGATATGATCCCTCAGAACAAATTTTAACGGCCAGGCATGTTTGATTTTCACGCATTATTTTATTTCCTTTTTAGAAGGCACTTTCCTTATCTGCCACACAACCTGTTGTTTTCTGAGCATTGGTGGACAGTGTGTGATGCAGCATCCAGGGGGCTGAACCAGAAGTAAAAAAAGATTTGTTGTGGGTCTGTGGTAAAATTCTGCTTTCTCTCATCTGTTATTCTTCCCTTTGCTACCCCACTGCAAAGCTCCACAGCTTTCCCTGCCTCAGCAGTGTTTTAAGTTTCATTTTTGTCTACTAATGGAGCAGTGCAGTGTCAACCAGAGTTTAAGAACTGGGGATAAACACACCCATTAACATAGAGATTTTCTAAATTCTGAGTAATTCCCTCACCAGAATGTTTTGTTTTTCATTTTCAGCTAGTTCACAACTGGTTTCACTTTTTGTTTGATGGGCTGGCTGCAGTGCTGGAGCAGGGAAGCCCGCAGGGAAATGCATCCCTTCCCCACATTTTCACACTGCATTAAAGATGTCAGAAAAGCATTTCTAATCATGCCAACAATTTCTAATCATACTAACAGTTGTGTACAGGGGGGAATTAACCAGAATTCTGTCACAGTTCTCTGTGTGGACGCTGACTCCGAAGCACTTAGTGAGATTTGTCAACGCCTAGTGAGTTCTGTCTTCATCTCAGGGGTATTCTTTAATCAGCAATTTATCTCGCTTGTATCCTTTTGTTTCCACAGCTGCTGCACAAAGACAAACTGGTAACATTTATTTGCGGTGTTGGGGTGTGTGAACCTTTTCCAAAGGCAAAAGAATGTAGCACAAGGTGAGCCACAGCAATGCCCCCAGAGAACAGCAGAAGCCTGAGCAAAGAGGGGCAGGCAGAGATTATTGTTTGGGGGAACAGGAAGAATTTCCCAGCCAGAAGTCTGTGTGCAGTTTGCCGGTTCGGGAACCACACAGTGTCATTGCAGACCCAATATCTTCTTTTATTTGGTGCAATAAATAGCTGCATGCTTCAGCCTATTGTGACCTTTGATTAGCACAGCTCCAAGCAACTGCTGGTCTGTCAAGCCACTCCAGAATACACCTTTAAACCAGGAAGGAGCTCAAATATAAACACCAAGAGTTTTGCTTTTTTCCCAAGCAAATGTAAAATTTCTCTAGTATTGCTGTGCTTCTGCAAACTGTACCTACAGTAGAATCCAAAACCTGAAAAGTACCACGAAAGGTCCCAGGGAGTTGAAGAGGAATCACTTCTTCATCTGTTCCAAGCCTAAGGTTTCAATTAAAACAATCAAAGCTTCCACTCTTTCTCTTGGCTGAAGGAATGTTCACAAGAGGGGATACTTGCTACAAGTCGTACCACCATTGTTTCCACAACTATTGTTCATATCTTTTTGTTGTTGTTGACTTTTATGTGAACTGACAGTCAATTTCTTGGTGGACAATTGCCCACATTATAAAAATCCACAGATGTGTCACTCTTTGGCTCTGCCAAAAAAGCCACGGTAGTTAGAAGGAACACAGTATTTTTGACCTGTCATCAAAACAAGGGTCTACTTAACAATAAAAAGACATTACCATCAACAAACACAGCAGTTTATTTTAAAAGGTGTCAAAATATAGACAACTACAATTGTTTGAGGTGTCATTGTGCCTCTGTAAGTTGTCATAAACAGTGAAGGGCTTCAGGGAGAATTCTCTGGTGGGCAAGGGAAGTTAAAAGCATTATAGGTGCAGTACTTATAAACGCTTTCCCTGGAAAACAAACTGGATAAATGGGAAATAGGAGGAAAAGCTGAAAGTAGTTGATAAGGGACAAAAAAGGAGGCCACAATGCCATGCTCAGAAGCATGAAAATCACATAGATAAAAGGGCTGTTTTGATATGATTACATGTATTTCCAAGCCAAACACGAAAGGCTCACACTTGCAGACTTTCACCATGGTTATGGCTTAGTTTTCGTTATTGAAGAAAATGCACATAAAGCTATTTCTTCAGTAAACAAACCATTGCATTTGTACCGCGATGAAGCAGCTCATCCTTTGTTTCATTTACTGAGTGGCTAATGCAGAAGCATACTTCAGATTTCCTTCCCAAATAATACCGTTGATCTAATGATCAGCAAAAAATAATAACTCTGCTAAATTTGGGAATATCATAAGTTATCACCACGTGGTTTAAGTTCTAGTGTTTTACTGAAAAACACCCACCCAGTTACAATGTTGTTCCAACTCCTGCAATGAGCAATTGGTTTTTCAGTCTTTTGTCACTGCGTGGTCCAAAAGATAAAACATTTTGCTCAAGAGTTATGGCTGGTGGCCTGAACCTCTTGAGCAAATTGCAACCTGTGGAGCCTAAATTCCTCCTGTGTTTGCAGCTCAGTACCATATCTTTCACTTCCTGCTCCGAAATTCTTGAATGATGTTGTTAAAATGAGACTTTGACCTTGGAATACAGACTAACAAACCATTAAGAACCACTTCAGGTACTCTTGAAGTCCGAGTTCTCCCATATCTGCCAAACTTCTGTCTTTCCACAAGGCACCCTTTCCGGTTTTTCAGGCTTTAAATCCAGGTTTAAAGTCCTCCCGGTCACTATATAAAGCATGCACATAGACTGGGGGTCTACTGATCTCATACTGTGGCCATGCAAGTGCAGACGTATCAGAGAAAGAAAAAAGAACCAAAGAATCACAGAATATTCAGAGTTGGAAGGGACCCACGGAGATCACCGAGTCCAACTCCCGGCCCTGCGCAGGACCCCGCAAGAGTCACACCATGTGCCTGAGAGTTGTCCAAACGCATCCCGAGCCCCGCCAAGCTCGGTGCTGTCACCGCTGCCCTGGGGAGCCTGTAAGAGGAACAAAAGCTCCGTTCGGCTTTTAAAAAGCGCCGGTATTCGCGAACCGGGTGCGAGTCCCGCGGGCGGTGCGGGCCGGAGCAGTCGCGGCACCCTCAGGGTCCCATCCGCTCGCACCGCGACCCCAGCGCGGCGGGAGGCGGCCGTGCTGACGTCATCGTCGTCCCCGCCCTGACGTCATCATCCGGGACCCCGCGCGCGCCCGGCGGCGCGGGCCACAATGGAGAGCGCGCGCGCGCCCAACCGACGCGAAACAGGCCCGGCGCGCGCCCGTGCGCCACTGGCCGTGTGTGTGTGTGTGTGTGTGTGTCCCACAGTCCTTATCCGTCCCCTCATCGCCGCCCCCGTCCCGCACACGGACACACGGAGGGGCCGGCCGTGACCGGCAGCCCCGGGCGGGCACACGGGCAGCGCGTCACCGCCGCGCTCGGCTGGCCGAA